>LR738715.1:229876240-229945264 GCA_902687465.1 Secale cereale | reverse complement strand
TAGAATAACTAACTGGCACCCCCAAGTATTTCATTGGGAAGTGCCCTATCTAGCATCCAAAAACATCAACATATTTCTGAAGAACGGAGGCACCCCCCCCCCCACACACACACACAACACTTCACTTTTGAGAAAACTAGATGATGCCCCGCGCGTTGCTGCGGGGTCTCTTTGTTGGCATTGAAAGTTCTATGTAGATGCCCATAGAACTCCAATTTGAAAAAGACATCGCTCGGAGTATGTATCTTTGAGAATGCACTGAACATACATCATACTACCATAAACCATATTTGCAGCTTATGCTTGTGTACAAAGAACTACATGTGCCATGAGCATTCATATGATCAAACAATTAGGAAATCAAAAAAATTCCTAAGTCACGCACAACCTAAAGCCATTACATAGGGAACATGTGTTGAAAAAAGGGTAATTTAAATTTTGATGGATCCGTAACACTGTCTTGCCTGAAACAACATGTAGTACAGGTCCTTGAAAGTGTAGTTATCCTGCCCGGATTTGTTATCTGTGACAATGGCTATCTTGCAAATAACATAAAGAGAAGTACAATTCGACAGAAGTACAATTATCCAAATGGTACTGGCTCATGTATCATCATTCAACGTGCATGTTAGGGGGAAATGAACGTGCGTTCTGCAGTTTCAAATTCTTGCAAAATCAAAAATCAATTCAAAACTTTAGACAATTAGGTGTGAAAAACTGATCGCTTCCTTCAGTGGCTATGGCAATTTAGGCGCATCCCTAGCTTTGGTGGCTCCTCCTTCTCATACTTAAATTTAAAGAGATGAATGAACCTGAAGCTGAAACCTGTTGAGCAGTTTCAGCAGAGAGTTTTAATAGAGCTAGAGAACTATTTCCGATCAAGGTAGGAGGGAGGCGAAGGGAAAAGATCCGTAACCTGTTAATAATTGCCGTTGCTATTTACTCTGACACTTACATGAATTTGTGTTTATTAAAAGCCATAATGAGAAGTTAAGTGAGGGGGGTGAAAAACTGGTGTAGGACATAGGGGTATTTTGGCTCGATCAGTCAATGGGTTACGGCTGCAACCGAAGGCATGCGAGGGTTGGTTCGATCGGTTGGACATGACAACAAATTACTGAAGACAACAAACATCCCGAAGAACAGAGTACAGAACCTGTTGACGTACTGAGGAAGGTCGCTACCCTTACCATAATTCCGCAAACCCATGACGGACACACAGGAGCAGGACTTCCTACTAATATGCAGGCGCTCAGCTTGCCAAGAGAATGGCTACTGTTACGACAGGTGCATGTGGCTCAACATTCGTAGATACATCACCTCCTGCTGTTGACTAAACAAACAAACAAAATCAATTAGCCATCCAACGATCTGTGGTTGATGACTGGACTCTCTGTGGCACCGAATAACGGCGATCTACCAACAACTCGTGGTACTGTTGGATACCGTTGTTGTCGAGGCGGAGGTACTTGATGGCGACCTGCTACACAGTGAGGCCCGGGCGGAGGCCGCCGTCGACGGTGTCCCTGTAGACGGGGTCAAAGCCGACCTCAGTGTTAGTGAGGTGAATTTGCGATGGACTTACAGCTCGTACAGGGTGACGGCTTGCAGGTTGCAGCCTTGTCATCACTGGCGTCCGTGAAAGGTCCTCCAAGGAGAGCAACCACAGGTTATCACCGCGGGCCACCGCCGAACCGGCCCGGCCTAGGACGCACCTCCTGCTCCCTTTTCTCGTTCAATCCGCGGCCACCCGGTCTGAAGCACGCGAGCAGGCCCATGAATTCAGACCGACGGCTCAGGAGGATCTTCAAACCACGGACACAAGCACCGTACCGAGAAGGTGAACAAAGCTCGGGCGATCCCAGCCAAGCTGGAGGTCCTACCGTAGGGGAGTGAGATGATCTCGGCAGCCACAACGGACTGTACATAGGGGAAAGGGAGTCGATGGGCTCGGCTGAATCGAGGGAGAGAGATGGCCATTTTATATTGTTTCTATACGACGGGCAACCTTTGGTGGGTTTGTGGTAACTGAAGCATCACAACATTGCGTTGCGTGAGCCTGAACGGTGAGAAATGAAGGGCAATTGAACTCAGAGATGGAAGAAGAGCAATCATCAAAAGTGGGTGGCTTGAGATTATTTCCACTTGCAAATGAGCCGATTGGTTGGTGTTTGGAAATGAAAGCTGACGTGGCATTATGATGATGTGGACGATGTGCATGTTGAGAGAATTAGTAGTAGTGGGGATCAACTTCTTAAGAATGTAAGATTAATTTTCAGACCAGACATAAGTTCAACCAATACAACAGGAGTTTAAGGTTGTTTGCTTTATCTATATCATCTTCTATGCAGAGAACTGTGTCATCTGCGTATTGCAACACCGCAACACCATTCGGGATGAGATCAGCTGCCAATCCCTTAAACAGACCATTTTTCTGGGCATTAAGAATCATTTTAGTAAGGCACTCGGCCGCTAGATTAAAGAGAAAGTGGGGAATGGAGTCTCCCTGCCGCACTCCTTTCCTATTTTGAAAGTAGGGCCCCACTATATATTGATCTTGACACTGATAGTACCATTCTGCAATGTTTGGTTGATCCGGTCACACCACTTCTTATCGAAGCCTCTCATTTTATGACACTCCAAAAGAAAATCCCATTTCACTTTGTCGTATGCCTTCTCAAAGTAAAGCTTTAAGATAATACCAACTTTTTTCTTAACTTTAGTATGATGCAAAACTTCATGCAAAGTTAAAATCCCATCCATAATGTTGCACTTTTTGATAAAAGCATTCTGGTGCCTACTGATGAGCTTATCAGTTAACATCGCTACTCGATTATCCAACACTTTGGTAATGAGTTTGTAAGGGCACCGCAACAGGTAGATGGGACGGAACTCTTGTATTTTTTTTTGCTCCGCTGACTTTAGGAATAAGGGTGATTAGCCCATAAATCAGTCTCTCAACATCCAGGGAACCTTCATGAAAAGCTACGAACAGGTTCATAATCTCATGTTTAATAATATCCCAGCAAAATCGATAGAATTCCGCTGGGATATTATCTGAGCCAGGTGCTCTATTGCTTTTCATGGAAAATAAAGCTTTCTTAACTTCTTCCTCGCTGAAAGGTCTGGTCAGAAATTCATTTTCATCAGTTGTTAATTTTTCGTCTTCCCCCCAAGTATCAGGTTCTAAATGAAAAATGTTCCCCGGGGCTGGACCAAATAGATCTTTGTAGTACCCAGTAGCATGTCTAATCAAGTTCTCTGTCCCCTCGGTGACTGTATCATCGCACGAAAAAGAATGAATGGTATTCTTTCTTTTATTTCCATTGGCAATCCTATGGAAAAATGCAGTGTTATGGTCTCCTTTCAATAACCATGTCTCATGGGATTGTTGGAGCCAGAACAATTCCTCATTGGCCATGAGTTGCTGTAGCTCACCACTCAGGGTAGCACGTCTATCTAGACTATCATCATCAAGAGGTCCGTGTTCTACCATAAGTTCTATATCAGCAAGTTCCTCTTTAGTAGTTTTCTTTCTTTTTTTCTCATGGCCAAATTTATCCGAACCCCACCCTTTGAAAAAGTTCTTAAAACGTTCCAACTTGATATTAAGAATATCTATAGGATTAGAAGCTCCAACAGGTTTTTGCCATATTTTTTTGACCAAAGGAAGAAATTCTTCGTTAGTCATCCAATTCATCTCAAACCGAAACTCTCTAGGTTTAGGTGGTTGGGGACATGCACTTTGAGTAGACAAAAGAAGGGGATTATGATCCGAAACGTCCCTAACCAGTTTTCTGGCAGTGACTAAAGGAAATAAATCTTCCCATTCACTATTTATAAGAATCTTATCCAGTTCTTCTAGAGTATGATGTTTTTGGTTGTTGGACCAGGTGAATTTTCCTCCCTCCACATAAATCTCCCTCAAACACATAGCATTAATGATGGCATTAAACATGTCACTATATTGTGAGGCCACCATCTTTTTATTTTTCTCTCCACAATGTCTAAGGATATTAAAATCCCCCCCCCCCAATTATATAGGGCATAGTCAAATGACTACAAAAATTAGCCATTTCAGAAAGGAATTCTTCCTTCTGTTCCTCATGTGCAGCCCCATATACATTAAGTAGGGCCCACACACAATTCTTGGCTACATCAAATACAGTAACTTGCAAAATATATTTTCCCATAGACCAAGAAACTATTTCTAGTTTTTCTTTTTTCACCCCCACAAGCAAACCTCCTGATTTACCAGTAGAGGGAATCCAGTTCCACTCAAAAGTTTTATATGGATCAATATTTCTAAAGAAACTAGAAGAGAAATTCTTTTTCATGGTTTCTTGTAAACATAAAAAATCCAGGGAATGATCTTTTATTAAATCAGAGAAGCAAGTCATCATTCCTTTCTTCCTCGCTCCTCTGCAATTCCAAAAGATACCATTCATTTGGGGCGTTTCTTCCCCCCCCCTCCCCCTGGTCACTCTGCTAGGGGACTTAGCAGCATTACCAGCACTAGCAATGGAGTCCATTGCTTTTTGACTTCTAGTTCTAGGTCTAGATAAAGGAGTTTTAACTTTTTTTGAGCTACGCTTTTTCCTAGGACCCACCACTGTAAAATCGGAGGTGTCTCCCTCAAGATCATCTCCCCATCTCATATCTATAGGGATATCCTCTCCCTTACCATTGGTAAGGAGCATAACCTCATCAGGAGATGTAGGGATTTCAACCGAATTATTTCTAATTTTTTCAAGCTCCCTAATAATATCAACCTTAGAAAACTCCATATCTCGTATCATAACTCCCATTTTCCTAGCTCTAAGCAACATCTCAGAATTGACAAAACTGCAAATGAATTAGTAGCTGAAGTGTTACCTTCCAGATCTCTTTTCTTGCTCGCCGCTTTGGCTCTGTCTTCCACTTTCTCCAGGTTTAGTAGTGCATTCCTGATGGGCCTCGAACCCCTTGTTGGTTACCCCAAGTGGAAGGTGTAAGATGCAGTAAGTAGAAGTGTTTTTCCCTAGCAAAGATGCCAAGGATCGATTCCCCAGAGACTCCTAGGTTCAACAAGTAGGTGTCAATTGCTACGGCGCCAGATTAGTAGCAACCAACGTGGACCTGCACACAGATACAAATAACTTTGCTCCCAACGAGTACAGAGAGGTTGTCAATCCCTCCGGCCTTGTAGTTCATAAAGGGTTAAAAGCAATGATAGTAGTGATAGATAGTTTTCGCAATAGTAAGTAATAACGAAAGTAAATAGTGGATGTGATCAATGATGGTAATATGGACCGGAGTCTCATGATGTTCACTAGTGATGTCTCTCTCCCAAAAGACGATAAAACAGCTATGTGAGGTAAACAAATTACAGCTGGGCAATTGACAGGACCACAAACGCAAACCAATGCTGACTACATTGCAAGAAAGGTTGAGGTTCAAAGCATGGGCGGTACGCCAAAGTAAGTAGACCGAAATCCATCAATATCTACTACTAATCATCCACCTTGAGATATCTATCCAGAACATCTCGCTGGTATTAAGTTGCGAGTCCCACCCATAGTGTAAACTCAATGCAACAGACAACTGCATTAAAAGAACTTTGCGTAAAGTAAACAATCCTTGCACCCGCGGGCACAAGCACCGTTGTTTTCCCCCTTGTGGCAACAGCACATCCCCTAGACTCATGTTTCTGTCACTCAAACTAGTCATCGAGGGGCATGAACCCACAATCGAGCATAACGTTCCCTCTTGGAGTCACTACCTACTACTCGGCCAAAGCAATAAGTAACAACGGAGAACATGCAAGAATTACTTATGAACTAAAATATAAAAGAGGTGAATCAAATATATTACTCAAGATCAATCTGAACATAATCTCATAATCCATCGGATCCCAGCAAACTCAACGTAGCAACAGCATAAGGATTACATAGGTGCCTCGATCATGTAGGGCAGCTCACGAGGACTAATTAGTGAAGCACAAGAACGGGAGGAGAACATCACATAGCTACTGGTCATGGACTCATGGTCCAAGGGAGACTACTCACGAGTCATCCGGGAGGCGTCCATGGTGGTGGAGAAGCTCCCGGTGGTGATCCTCCCCTCCGGCAGGGTGCCGGGAAGAGTTCTCCTGGTGCTCCCGATCTTGGAAGCGGCGGCGGCGGCGGAACAGAGATGGGATCGCGAAAAGAAGTCCTGTTCTGAGGGTTTCGGGGAACCCTTTAAATATATGCCAAAGTAGGGCACCGGGGGAGCCTCAGGGGGCCTAGGCGCCCCCCCGGCGCGGCCCAGGGGGGCGCGCCCACAGGGCGCCTGGAGCCCCTGTGGCCCCCCCCCAGGCTGCCCTTCGGACGCAGTGTTGTTTCCGGTTCGCTGATTTTTTATATAATTTTTCTGGATTTTTCTGGGCAGTTCTCGAAACGTGAAAACCTGAAATACAAAAACAGCCGAAAACAGAAACTGGCACTGGGGTGCACTGGATTAGTAAGTTAGTCCAAATATGATCAAAAGTGTATGGAAGTGTATGAATATCATAGCAATATCACCCAAAAGTGGCATGGAGCAAGCAAAAATTATAGATACGTTTTGGACGTATCAACATCCCCAAGCTTAATTCCTGCTCGTCCTCGAGTAGGTAAATGATAAAAAGAATAATTTCTGTGGTGACATGCTATTAACCATATAGGACTTTCTCATAGTCATATGGCAAAAGCTTACCGAGACAATGATTCTAAAGTAATTAAGTTGTCTCAAGAGAAAATCACAAATGACTGAAAGTTTTACAACATGAAACTGAAACATCAAAAATATTTGCAATGAACATGATGTGCAAATATGATTAAGTGATATCTAGCTTGCCCCCTTTAGTGATGCAAAACATAAATGCAGGGGCACCTTCAAGATTTAAGTGATGACTAGATACGATCATTTCAGAATAAACGATATCACAATCATGCAAAAGACAATGCTACTTTGGGGCAATGCACATTACACTCAGAATGACAATCATGCTCTCAGTAGTTGGTGCTTGAAGTGCTAGAGCTTTTTATTTTGAAACATGGAAGCAATTGTGTCAACGGTAGTAGTACTTCATATGTGTCATGCATAAAACATCCTATAAGTTGCAAGACTCATGCATCGAATACTAATAGTGCTCGCTCCTTGTCCTAATTAGTTCGGATCCCCATGGGTTATCATTGCATTGCATATGTTTTAACCAAGTGTCACAAAGGGGTACCTCTATGCCACCTGTACAAAGGTCCAAGGAGATAGATCGCATTTGATTTCTCATTTTTGATAGATCTCAACTTGAGGACATCCATACCAGGACAACATAGAAAATAGATGATGGACTCCTCTTTAATGCATAAGCATATTCTCATGAGAGATTGAGGATTAAGGTCCAAGCTAAAACTTCCACCATGATGCATGGCTTTGGTTGGCGGCCCAATGTTCTTCTCTAACAATATGCATATTAATTCAACCCACGGTAAATCACCCTTACTTCAGACAAGACGAACATGCATAGCAACTCACATGATATTCAACAAAAGTGTGACAGTTGATGGCGTCCCCAGAAACATGGTTACCGCTCAGCAAGCAACTCATAAGAAATAAGATACATAGGCAACATATTCTTTACCACAATAGTTTTTAGGCTACTTTCCCATTAGCTATGTATTGCATGGTTAATTTGCTTAGTGCAGGTGTAGGTTAGCAAAAGACTGGGAGCGACCAACTAAGAGAGCAATGACGGTCATAATCATGCAGAGCGACAAAGCAATATTGAATCAGGCATGGTAGTTATATCGCTACTCAGAAACAAAAGATCATCAAGGCTTGACGGACTTCCTTTACAGTCTTGAATATGCGTGAGCATACGCCAAGTCAATCAAAATAAATTCTCGAAGGAAGATATTACTAAACCATACCACATCATAGGCAAACAAACCAAGTTGGTACTTCAATAACATATTGGGAACCCCCCAGCTATTTGAGATTAACCATAAGAAAACCTGAACTACTAAGCACCATCATGAAAGTAGCATCTTTATCATAGAGACATTAACCCATGCAACGGAAGCAAACTCTCTTAATAAGGTGAGCATGGTAATTAAAGAGAGTTCAAGCAACCAACTAAATAAAAGCTCTTGAAAAGATAAGCATGAATACCAAGAGCAAATCACGATAGTAGCTATTAAAAGACAAAGAACACACACAGCATAGATAGACATGACAATTCTATGTAATGTTCTAGGTAGAGGTGGAGCGTGTTTCTCTCCCACATAAAGGAATGCTGGGTTCCGACTCATTATGAAAAACTAAAAAGAAAACTAAAAGCAAGACGCTCCAAGCATAGCACATATCACATGAAGTGATAAAAATATAGCGGAACGAAAGACGAACTGATAATGTTGATGGAGAAGGGGATGCACGGGGGGGGCATCCCCAAACTTAGACGCTTGAGTCTCCTTGAATATTTCTTGGGGGTGCACGGGGGCATCCCCAAGCTTGAGCGCTTGACACTCCTGAATCTTTTTATCATCTTCCCTCGCACACTTGAAAACTCCCTTCATACATAACTCATCATAATCTGATTAGCGAGGTTAGTACCCTTAATAAAATAATTATACCTTGCTGGAAATAAGGATATTCTTGAATTTCTACTGTTTCTCAAGATTGCCAAAAGGTTTTTGCAAAGAAAAAGCAAGTTCTCAATTTGCAAAGTGAAGGAAAGGCAAAACAGGACAGAATCTGTGAAAAACAGAACAGCAGGCAGTAATTGACCTGTTCGGGATACTTCTGCAACTCAAATCAAAAAACTCAGAACTGACGCACGAAAGAAAATTATATAGAGAACGCTGTCGAAAAAATTCAGACCAAAAAGATGATCTGGTGATTTTATACGAATTTTTCTATCCAAGGACAGAATCTGTTTCCTGGACAGCACCTCACAACTTTTGAACTTTCTAGCAATCAGAGGCTATACTTGGCACAAATATGAAAAGTAAAGATACAATGATGATTCTACAGCAGTAAACAACATCAAGACACAACAAAAGTAAATATTTTATTCATGTGGGATGCCTCCCAAAAGCGCTTTCTTTTATGCCTTTTAAGCTAGGCATAATGCATATTTCAAGTTGTATCAATTGAACCATCATCAAGATCATCAAAAAGCTCTTCAATAATACAACTAGACTTAAGAGGACTCTCAAATAAAGGCCTCATAGAGATACTTCTAGGTAGAAGACCAAAAGGATAAAAGTCAAGGGAAGATTCATTTATAAATTCATCAACGATAGGTGTTTCATCCAAAGTCTTTACGGTTTCAACCCCTTTGGCAATAGGTGGGTTGCTTTTAGAACGGGGAGCTTTTGGAACGTGAACGAACTTAGGCTCCCTCTTTGCCGGAGTTTCTATCTTTTCGGTTTTGATCGAGGAGAAAGTAGTTCCTAAGGTATCAAATATTTCCTCAATCTTGTCCATCCTAGAAGAGTCAGAATCATGGAATTTGACGGTCTCCAAAATTTTAAAAAATTTATGCATGGAGCTATCAAGTCTATTCAAATTCCCTTGGATCTTACGATCCAACTCATTCATCTTATTAATGCTTGGCATCTCTAGCTCTATTTTTTCAAGTTTTTTCATAATGTGAGCTAGGGTGATGTCCTCTCGAATGTTAACAACAGGGGGACTCCGAACAAGATTTTCAATTATACTAAGAGACTCCCAAACTGGGGCCTCTAGGAAATTCCCATTGATAGCAGTATCTAGAATAAACCTATTCCAAGAAGTGATTCCAACATAAAAATTTCTAAGTAAGATAGTAGTAGGTTGCTTCTTGGTGGCTCTTTTTTGTGAATCATTAATTCTATACCAAGCATCTTTCAAACTTTCCCCACCTCTTTGTTTAAAGGTGAGAACTTCTGCCTCGTCAAAGACAAAGGATCCGACATAATGACAACTAAAGAACAAGATAACTATTTTTGTGATTTTTTATAAAAGGAACTAAAGCAAATATGAAAGGTAAACTAACAAGACTAAAAAGCAAAGGTAAAATATAGCATGCAACTCCCCTATCCTGAAGAGTGGAGTCCCCGGCAACGGCGCCAGAAAATACTCCTTGATGGGCCTCGAACCCCTCGTTGGTTACCCCAAGTGGAAGGTGTAAGATGCAGTAAGTAGAAGTGTTTTCCCCTAGCAAAGATGCCAAGGATCGATTCCCCAGAGACTCCTAGGTTCAACAAGTAGGTGTCAATTGCTACGACGCCAGATTAGTAGCAACCAACGTGGACCTGCACACAGATACAAATAACTTTGCTCCCAACGAGTACAGAGAGGTTGTCAATCCCTCCGGCCTTGTAGTACACAAAGGGTTAAAAGCAATGATAGTAGTGATAGATAGTTTTTGCAATAGTAAGTAATAACGAAAGTAAATAGTGGATGTGATCAATGATGGTAATATGGACCGGAGTCTCATGATGTTCACTAGTGATGTCTCTCTCCCAAAAGACGATAAAACAACTATGTGAGGTAACAAATTACAGCTGGGCAATTGACAGGACCACGAACGCAAACCAATGCTGACTACATTGCAAGAAAGGTTGAGGTTCAAAGCATGGGCGGTACGCCAAAGTAAGTAGACCGAAATCCATCAATATCTACTACTAATCATCCACCTTGAGATATCTATCCAGAACATCTCGCTGGTATTAAGTTGCGAGTCCCACCCATAGTGTAAACCCAATGCAACAGACAACTGCATTAAAAGAACTTTGCGTAAAGTAAACAATCCTTGCACCCGCGGGCACAAGCACTGTTGTTTCCCCCCTTGTGGCAACAGCACATCCCCTAGACTCATGTTTTTGTCACTCAAGCTAGTCATCGAGGGGCATGAACCCACAATCGAGCATAACGTTCCCTCTTGGAGTCACTACCTACTACTCGGCCAAAGCAATAAGTAACAACGGAGAACATGCAAGAATTACTTATGAACTAAAATATAAAAGAGGTGAATCAAATATATTACTCAAGATCAATCTGAACATAATCTCATAATCCATCGGATCCCAGCAAACTCAACATAGCAACAGCATAAGGATTACATAGGTGCCTCGATCATGTAGGGCAGCTCACGAGGACTAATTAGTGAAGCACAAGAACGGGAGGAGAACATCACATAGCTACTGGTCATGGACTCATGGTCCAAGGGAGACTACTCACGAGTCATCCGGGAGGCGTCCATGGTGGTGGAGAAGCTCCCGGTGGTGATCCTCCCCTCCGGCAGGGTGCCGGGAAGAGTTCTCCTGGTGCTCCCGATCTTGGAAGCGGCGGCGGCGGCGGAACAGAGATTGGATCGCGAAAAGAAGTCCTGTTCTGAGGGTTTCGGGGAACCCTTTAAATATATGCCAAAGTAGGGCACCGGGGGAGCCTCGGGGGGCCCAGGCGCCCCCCCGGCGCGGCCCAGGGGGGGCGCGCCCACAGGGCGCCTGGAGCCCCTGTGGCCTCCCCAGGCTGCCCTTCGGACGCAGTGTTGTTTCCGGTTCGCTGATTTTTTATATAATTTTTCTAGATTTTTCTGGGCAGTTCTCGAAACGTGAAAACCTGAAATACAAAAATAGCCGAAAACAGAAACTGGCACTGGGGTGCACTGGATTAGTAAGTTAGTCCAAATGTGATCAAAAGTGTATGGAAGTGTATGAATATCATAGCAATATCACCCAAAAGTGGCATGGAGCAAGCAGAAATTATAGATACGTTTTGGACGTATCAATTCCTGGCGCTGAACCTGAGCATATTCTCGTGTAAGAGAGGTGGTGTGGGAATCACCTCACCACAACAATCATCAGCAGACTGGGGTGATTGCACAATGTACTCAACTGTTTTGTCTTCGTTATCCATAAACGGGCCTTCCATCTCAACCACTTCAATGGATTGTTTCACACTCCCAGCATACGTTTTGCGCATGTTGCTCTTGTCAGCATTGCAAGTAATAGTCTGACTGACCACCTCAGGGACATTGAAATCGGTCTTTCCATCTTTCTGTATTCCAGCAGCAATGGCATCTTGTTCCATGCTATGAATTAGGAGTGTATCTGAAGGAAATATGCCCTAGAGGCAATAATAAAGTTGTTATTTATATTTCCTTATATCATGATAAATGTTTATTATTCATGCTAGAATTGTATTAACCGGAAACTTAGTACATGTGTGAATACATAGACAAAACAGAGTGTCCCTAGTATGCCTCTACTAGACTAGCTCATTGATCAAAGATGGTTATGTTTCCTAGCCATAGACATGAGTTGTCATTTGATCAACGGGATCACATCATTAGGAGAATGATGTGATGGACAAGACCCATCCGTTAGCTTAGCACTATGATCGTTTAGTTTTACTGCTATTGCTTTCTTCATGACTTATACATGTTCCTATGACTATGAGATTATGCAACTCCCGAATACCGTAGGAACACCTTGTGTGCTATCAAAGGTCACAACGTAACTGGGTGATCATAAAGATGCTCTACAGGTGTCTCCGAAAGTGTTCGTGGTGTTGGCATAGATCAAGACTAGGATTTGTCACTCCGAGTGTCGGAGAGGTATCTCTGGGCCCTCTCCATAATGCACAGCATAATAAGCCTTGCAAGCAAAAGACTAATGAGTTAGTCACGAGATGATGTATTATGGAACGATTAAAGAGACTTGCCGGTAACGAGATTGAACTAGGTATAGAGATACCGACGATCGAATCTCGGGCAAGTAACATACCAATGACAAAAGGAACAACGTATGTTGTTATGCGGTTTGACCGATAAAGATCTTCGTAGAATATGTAGGAGCCAATATGGGCATCCATGTTCCGCTATTGGTTATTGACCGGAGATGAGTCTCGGTCATGTCTACATAGTTCTCGAACCCGTAGGGTCCGCACGCTTAACGTTTGATGACGATCGGTATTATGAGTTTATGAGTTTTGATGTACCGAAGGAGTTCGGAGTCCTGGATGAGACCGGGGACATGACGAGGAGTCTCGAAATGGTCGAGACGTAAAGATCGATATATTGGACGACTATATTCGGACATCGGAAAGGTTCCGAGTGATTCAGGTATTTTTTGAAGTATATGGGCCTTATTGGGCCATACGGGAATAGAGGAGAAAGGCCAAAAGGAAGGAGGCGCGCGCCCCCTCCTCTGGTCCGAATTGGACAAGCGGTGCAGCCCCCTTTTCTTTCTCCCTCTCCACCTCTTTCCTTCTCTCCTACTCCGGAAAGGAAAGGGGAATCCTACTAGGACTTGGGAGTCCTAGTAGGACTCCCCACACTTGGCGCGCCCCCTCTAGGGCCGGCCTCTCCCTTGCTCCTTTATATACGGGGGCAGGGGGGCACCCTAGGACACATAAGTTGAATTGTTTTAGCCGTGTGCGGTGCCCTCCTCCACAGAAACACACCTCGGTCATACCGTTGCAGTGCTTAGGCGAAGCCCTGCGTCGGTAGATACATCATATCCGTCACCACGCCGTCGTGCTGACGAAACTTTTCCGTGAAGCTCAACTAGATCAAGAGCTCGTGGGACGTCATCAAGCTGAACGTGTGCTGAACGCGGAGGTGCCATACGTTCGGTGCTTGATCGGTTGAATCGCGAAGAAGTTCGACTACATCTACCGCGTCACTTGACGCTTCCACTCCGGTCTACGAGGGTACGTAGACACACTCTTCCCCTCGTTGCTATACATCTGGTAGATAGATCTTGCGTGATCGTAGGAAAATTTTAAAATACTACGTTCCCCAACAGTATCATGGTTTGACTGTCCGACGTCACTGAAACAGGTGAGCCAGTCAGGTCCACAGCACATTGTTTTCCCAAGTGGGTTCTGTCTCTAATATCATTTTTTTCCTTTGAAGAATCCCCCTCAATATCTTCATGTATATCAGATCTCTTCTGTTTCTTGACCGAAGGGCCACTCTGTTCAGCAGGAGCCTTGTTGCTCAAGCTCTCTTTCTCTGGATTTCTCACCAACACTTGTTCCACATCGAAAGTGAAGTCGTAGAAACGATCTCCCAGGACTGACTCGGCCACTGGAAAAATTTCATCTACATCATGGCACCCCAGCTTAACTCTCACCGACTCAGGACGATGTAAAGTAGCCATGTCGATCTCCAGTGGAATTCCTTCCAGAGATGACACATATGCTACATTCCTCTCACATCTTTTATCCATCAGGATCCTACCAACTTTCACCCATGCTTTCTCAAGGATACCTTTTGCCCCATCATCGTGGTTCCATCTAGTAACCCTCACCATTGTCCCACATGGCTTCATGGTCATACGATCACTATAGCACGCCTTTTCGACCTCTCTAGTATTAGGGAATCGCATTAGAAACACTCCAGGTTCCACTAATTTAGCAGAACATCTCCAGGTTTTCCCCAAATACAAGAAAAAGCATCATTCATCTGTTTCATAGTAGGATTCCCCCGCAGCACAGTGATAATAACGTTGCATGATCTCTCTCTAGCCTGCTCAGCCGAACAATAATCATGCACATAGAAAAAACCCTGCCCTCTAGCTTGAAAAGCACACATAGGAGCGATACACTCCCATGGTAAGAATTCCACACAGATAGATGCAAGATGCCCCGTCTTACTACATCTCTCACAGAATGCTAACGGGCAACGGATCGGAACATGACCAGCAGATTTGCAAATAGGGCAGAGATCTCCAGAATTGGAAGGGGGCACCTGATTTTTGGCCATGGTCTTCGTGTTCGAAGGAGCAGTAGAGGTTGGAGCCGGATCAGGAGTCTGAAGTGAGCTCCCTCCTCCCGAAGCTGCCGAGGCCTTGTGTTTCTCCATCCACACGCCCCCGGAGCTAGAGCTCTATCGCTTTGTCGCCGCCGCCGCCGCCTCCCAGCGCGAGGCCTCAGATGTGTCGGATGCGCCGGCCTTGTCGGTGTTGTTGTTGACGGAGTCCCTCCGCCATGAGAAACGACCACCACCGCGGTCGAAACTGCCCGTACCGCGGTCGGATCGCCCACCGCCACGGTCGAAACGCCCGCCACCGCGATCGAAGCGCCCCGTGCCACGGCCCATGCGCCCAGCACCAAAGCCCTCTCTCCGGTCGCCGCGGAATCCCTGACCCGCCTTGTCTGCCATGGGATCGAGCGGATCCGGCGAAGCTGCAACGATCTATGCGAACGATCTGTAGTCGCCACCAATTTTTCCTCGCCACCAAGAGAAGGAGGGAGGGGGATCAGATCTAGGTTTCCTCTGCGCCGCCCACAGGTAGGAGAGGGCAGCGTCTAGGTCAAGAGGGAGGTAGGGTTTGATATTTGTACTCTCCTTTGGCTTCTCGCGTGGTAGTAGGACTCCAAGATCGCCGTCCATGTGGTCGACATCCGCCATTGGTGGCACCTCCCCTACCCGGGTTCCGGTGCGTAGCGGGTCGGGTGCGGCATCGTCACGTCTCGCACCGTGTACGGCGCGGTCTGTCACGTGCTGGCTCAGCCCCTCGCCGCTGCGCCATGGATCATTGCCGGGATTCGTCGTAATCCTGTCCACGATCCTCGCAAAAAAACACGGAAATGCAACAATGAAGCCAATATCCACCGCCTCGTGCTCGCGGAGCGTCCGCGCATCGATCACCCTGTCCTCGCTATCGAAGAGGACGAGACGAAGAGCATCCCCACACAGGAGAAGTTCGTCGTCGCGCAGATGTACGGTGCGGGCCGCCGACAAATCCGCCGCGTATTGCACGCGCCATCTGGTGTCGGTCGCCATCTCGCCTACTCGGTTTGCCCCAAATACGCGACCGGTTCTTTTCATGTGGACCTATATTAAACATTACAAATTCTATTTCTGAATGAATATCTCCAGGGAACTGAATGGCAATCTTTAAACTGAAACTCAACATAAGGGGATCTTTGTTGGCTAAGAAATCTGCAGTCACCGTCCTAGCTTCTGAACAAATCTGGACTCGGCCACGGGCCATCATCTGAACACTCTACCAGTTTTGCTTGTGCAATCTTCTCACCGTCTGGACCTTTGAATATTTGGTACTCTACGTCCTGACGCACAAAGAAGAATCTGTTGGCATGTTGCTGGTGAGAGGCGTCCCGATCCGGCTACCCCACGACGCATACATCCATCTGTCCACACGCAGACTACGCTACACAACTTGACCAGCTCTATCGTTTCTGAGCCAATATGACGACGTGTCGTGAAAAGAACCCTGAAGCCGGCGCACTTGCGGGTTGTCGGACAGGTGGAGCATTTCTGCATTTGACGTGTAAACCATCATTATTAGAAGAAGAAAAAAAGCATGTTCAGAATTCAGAAAGATTTCAGGTAAAGACTGATTCCTAGACCGGGCGAGCAATAACGTGGAGAGTATATTCGACAGGGATACCATGACGGGATCAGCACTCGGTGCATACTCTTTGCGACGACATAACGCACCAAGGCGGTTTGGAGTGCAATAAAACAGTGCATCATCGAGGAAACAGCTGCGGCCTGAATGTACGATAGCACGCACTGATGGACCGTACGAGAAAGTGACAGAAACCAAATTTACCCATACGGATATTACTTGGTTATAAGGCCACGAAACAGTCTAACACGGTACGGATTCAGTGCAAGCAAGCGCAACCATATGTATGTATGCACAGCACGGTGCTGCAAAATTTGACCCCGGGCTCCCTCTATTCATCGGTCCTTAAAGAATGCAAAGCGCACCTTTTCTTCAGTCATGAGCCGAGTTGTTCCACAAGCAACAGGGCGAGCTTATCCAGTTGAGACAGCAACCAGAGTATTATTTACAGCAGGGGAGCCCAGTGTGCCAAATAATAAGCACTCAACAATCCTTTTTTTTTAGGTGAAGCACTCGACAATCTGAGAGCTTATCAAAAATTCCTCCAACTCCCGGCCCCGGAGCCATGGCCCAGCCCGGTGGAGCAACCACCTTACTTATAAAGCGGCCTTTGGGAGGAGGAAAGGCCGGCTTATCGAAACGGCGACATGCAGATAAAAGAGGGGGCGCGCACATACGCACGCTCAACGACACAACAAAAGAGTATATATAATACAGCACATAGAAAATGAAACAAAACGGCGACGTCAAGTTGCCACATCGCAACGCGACCGAGCCCCCGCCCACCCTCCCTCGCGTCGCAGGTCAACCAGGATCGGATTAACAATGATTATCGCCGATAACACTACACTAATCGCAAGTGGATATGCGCGAGGTCCTCAGGCCTCAGCACAGCACAGGAACAAACATCGCCTTTCGACAGTCATATCCATGCGTCCAGGAATTATAATGCTGCCTGGCCGGAAATGACACCGCGCCGGCTGTCTATGTCGGTTAAGACCAACCGGTCGTGGAACCGAATCGCCTCCAAAGGAAAGAAAAAAGAATCATAGAACGCACCAACTATAACCCACCAGCTTGCAAGATAAGATGACAACGATGTGGATGAGTAAATGATGCACAAGGTGCACAGGGTGAGCAGCGGCTGCCAGCCCCAAGGCCAAAACTTAGTACTTCCTCTGTAAATTAATATAAAAGCGTTTAGATTACTAAAGTAGTGATCTAAACACTCTTATATTAGTTTACGAAGGAAGTAATACGTATCAAAACAATTGCCACTTTGTTGCGAGAAAAAATCACGTCTCTCAACAATAACAAGGTGTTGCGTGAGACATAGGACGGCGGAATAGGTGAACACCTCCAAATGGGGCTAATCCTTGCAGGTACTTCAGCAAAAGAAAAATGCAGACGCAACTCCGCGACTGTTCGGGTTGGGGTTGAAATTGGAACTAAACAATGGTAGTACCGAAACATAT
This sequence comes from Secale cereale, assembly GCA_902687465.1. Classification (NCBI taxonomy): domain Eukaryota; kingdom Viridiplantae; phylum Streptophyta; class Magnoliopsida; order Poales; family Poaceae; genus Secale; species Secale cereale. Next base: position 229,927,419 of record LR738715.1, on the reverse strand, counting down.
GAAAGTGAATTCAGATGACAAATTGCGCTCATAACTGATAAAGACTAGTAAAATCTATATTGATGACAGATTGTTTACATTGGTATTGGTACCTTCAAACAATTGCACTCGCCTTCCAGCAATTTCCCAGAGAGCGTTCGAATGATGATAACAACAATAGTACCGACAAAACATGGACAAATCCTAGAAACACTTGCATGAACTCCTTTCTTGGATGAAATTTCCAAGAATGCCCACAAAGCAGACTTCTCACCAACCTATGAAATCTGACTATAAATGCCTAAACAGACTGCTCACCAGAGTAACGCACAGACGAAAGCACATTGAGCAGGCCACAAACCTTCCATACAAAGAAAAATTCCACAAAAGCAAAAGATAATACACAAGGTATTCCCCAGCAACGATGCCGAAACATAGGGCGCGCGGGTAATCCAGATGTGTTCCTTGTGGCCTGTAGCATGTCCCTAAAATTCCACAGCTGCCAACTTCCAACTACCAGAATGCTTCAATCGACTAGGACTGCTCCGTCACAATTAGCAAAACTGAGCTGCATTTGTCGTATGGTAACATCCACACCTTGTCTCCCCACATACTAGAGGGTCAGCAGACAGCAAAGGATCGGTCAAGAGCAGCTGACAATAATGAACACTAACTACTACATGAACTTCTATCACACACCTTCAACATGTTTTCATTGGCACCATGACGAGGGAGGCCTCAGGGACACACGGACTTCATGTTCTTCAGGTCCAGCACGGTGTTTAGGGACAATAATCTCTAGGCCTGTTCCTGATTCATCACAGTATGCTTCCAGAGTAGCATCTTCTGGGATCCGGGTAGGCAATGGAACTTCCCGGATGAACTCCCCTGGTGGACAATGCTCAGGTGAAGGGTCCGTCAACTTGAAGGTCCGGTCATGTCGCTTCAAGAATGGCATCCGTCCAACACTAGTGCATGATATCTTAACGACACCATTCGTAAGAGTATTTTTCCAGGTAACCTTCACCTTCTGTATATCAGCAAATGGCAGGCTAATGATGATCAAGTAGCCCTTGCTATCTTCATATATTGTTTTTGCGGCAGTTACCGGCCCAGAAGCATGACGCATCACACCGGTGAAGTCATTCGTCCATGATGGCTCAAAAGTGTGGCTCACATCCATGTCCTGAACCTTGTCTGAATTTGAATTGCTGCAATCCTCTTCCATGGCAGAGGGGGAGGAATCCTTCCTACGTTTGTGGCACGAGCCGGAGATGTCCAAACCATCCCCAGAACCATGCTTTGATGCATGTGTTGACAGGTTAAGGCCAGAACCATTAAGCACCTTCTTGTGATGACCATGTGAGGTGCCCTTTGCTGGAGCAGCAGTTGCAGGCCTCTCGAGCTCAAATTCCGTGGTCGGCAGATTCCTCCATGATTCAAAATCGTCTGCCTCAGTGGGAACCGAGAAATTGGCATCTCTCCCAGTGAGCTCGAACCACCTCTTCATATCAGCCTCAGGAACACCCACTAAGTTTGGTGCCCGCACGATCTCAATCCCATGAAGGCACTGCGGATTTGACAACCCCCGGTAGTGCTTACGCTGCATCCGGTGTGAGCGCACAAACCCTTTGTCTGCGCTGAAAGGAAACTGTGGCTCCCCAAGGCGTGAGTGACCATTCATGAAGCTCCTCAGCTGCATCTTCCCCAGGGCATTCTCCGGCCGATCCTTAAACACCCACATGTACATGTTCTCCATGTCGTGCTGCACCAGGAAAGCATCCAGTGTGGCGCTATTACCATTCCCACCAGCGGTGGGTGCCTTCGTCTTGCTGCCCTTATCAGCTGACATGACCGGCTTGAAGTAGTGGGTGAAGAAGAACCATGCACCCCAGATGCTATCGTTCCGCTTCACGCACTTGCGCGCAGCGCTGGAACCAGAGCTCTTGGTGTGAGACACATGGACAGTTGTTGTGGTGGACACCGGGGCCGAGGTGGCGGCGGCAGCAGCAGGCGAGTCTGAGTCATAGAGCTGCGGGCAGCCGAGGCCAACATCCAGCATGTCGACGTTGGATTCATGGAGGGTGGTGGTCTGCATAGCCGGAGGGGGAGGCGACGCGTCAGCGGCGAGGGGGAGGTTGATGTCAGGGGGGGCGGCTGCCGCGGCATGGAGGCAGCGCTGGAAGGGGCCTGGCGGCGGGAGGAAGAGGTCGAAGTCGTCGTGGGAGGCAGTGTCCATGGAGAGGAAGGTGGAGGGGCCCTGGTGCGGGTGGTGGGCCGTGGCGGTGTCCATGGAGAGCGCGGTGAGCAGCGACTCCCCCATGGCGGCGGCCGTCAGGGGCGGAGCAGCCCAGTTCCAGGCCTCGTCCCCCGGCGGCTGCGCGTCGTCCGTCGCTGCGCTGGTGCCCAACTCTCCGGCGCTTCCGCCTCCACCGCCTCCTCACCGCGCGCTCCTCTCCTCCGAATCTCTCCACGAGCATCAGTTAACAGCCAGGCTTCACATCTCCCTCGCGTCCATCACACGGCCGGGAGGAGGGTTTCCTGCAAATCAAAAGGAAAAAAAACCGCATCAATCAATCTGGCATTCGGAACCCAAATCTAACGAGAAATCCCGCGAATTCGAGATCCAGCCCGAGGAAAGCCACGTACCTACGCGAAATCCAAGGGCTCCGCAACCCTAAAAATCGAAGAAGAAGAACCTCTGCCAGAACGTAGCGAAGGCCTCTCTCGCGGCGGAGTTGCAATCAACCAATCGAAATCAAATCGAATTCCTGTTGAATGTTGATGAGCAGCGGGTGGGGGAGGTGGGAAGGGGGGAGACGGTAACGGAGGAGGGGGGAGTTAAAGGGGGGCGACGGTGGGCTGGGCGCAGACCGGGGCGGGGGGCGGAGGCGGCCTCCCCCAGAAGGAGCCGGGACGAGGGGGAGGGTGGGGGGCCGTTACTTGACGGTGACGGCTGGCCGGGTGGGAAGGATTGGCTGGGCTTGGATCGGGAAGAGATGGATCGAGGGCGTCTCCTCTGCCTTCCCCCGAGTCTGTGGTTGAGTTGCAAATATTGCTGTTTTGAAAATGGCACTAGGGTGCTTTTGTACAGAAAGAGTAGTAAGAGTATCTCCAGCCGTTGAGCTTCTCAGAAGGCATTTTTTTCGTCTCCTAGGGGCTGCCGTCGAGAACTTTGGTCTCGGATGGGAATTTTTCCACTCGTTGCGTCCCCAGGAGCAGTGTTGGCGAGAAGCGGAGGCCAATGAGGACGAGCGGGTGCTGGTGATCATCAGCGGACGAGGGAGGAGAAGGACCGGGCTCCTCGCCGGCGTGCACCTCCCCTGCCTGACCGCTGCACGCCCCTGGCCGCTCAGGCTGCGGCCGCGCGCTCGCAGGCCGGCGGATGACCCTGCACCGTCAACGTCACCACCACCAGCAACAGCGCCGTCAACGTCTCCACTGACATTGTGCACACCGCCGTCGGCACCTCGCTGCGCACCACCAGGCCGCTCGCCGTCTACTCCGTCGACAAGGTGCTGCTGCCCATGGACCTCTTCGGCCCCAAGCCTCCGGCCTCCGCGCCGCCGGCCCCCGGCAAGAAGTCGTCATCAGCCAAGGGGCAGCCAAGGCGTGCGACGAGGACGAGGAGGAGGCCCCACCCGCCGGAGCAGCCGCCGCGGCGGCGGCAAGCAGGCGGCGAGCGGCGCGGTTGTTGGAAAAAAAACCGAGGAGAGAGAGAGAACTCGTGCGTGTCAGGTGAAAAGTGAGAGGAGAGAGGCTGCATGTGGGCCTTTGCATGCATAAACAAGTCGCCGACGCTCCCAGATGCCTCCCAGGGGGCTGGGTTTTGATCGGGACTGCCGGCGCTAAAATTGCACGAAACCGGCAGAAAAAGTGATCCTGCAGGCGTGAGTGGAGATTATTTTCACCGCCGGCGATGAAAAAGTTAGAGAAAAGGGCCTCTTGGGGGGGACTAGTGGAGATACTCTAAAGTACCCAGCCTAAAAAGAGGCACTCCTTCCGTTTCATAATATAAGAGCATTTTCAAAACTCCTTTGTTTAAAAACACTCCACATGGTAATTTTGTCTCCATTGTAATATATCTTTATAATTTATTTTTACTGTAGTATTTCAATTTCGAAGTTTTTTTATATACATTTAACTTCAAACTAAATCAATATGTGAATTGTTTTTGGCACATATAGAGTATACTGGTTAGCGACACAACATGAGCAAGGTGCGAATGAGAGTAGATTTTCTGCACTCATTTTAGCAAATTTGACATGTGAGTTGAAGGTTTTGAAAAATTACCAGCAAATGGTCTGTAGATTTGAGTAACTCATGTGCCAACAAATTTTTTGGCGGGGGGATTCCATTGTTTGCAATCCGATGAAGAAGAAAAAAATTGAAGAGCTGGAATGACACTATCTGAAATGCCAAAGTGTCTGACTTTTTAATTTCCCACTGCTTGCATTTTTCATAAAATTTGATATCTGTAAACAAACTTAAGTTATCTGCATTTAACTGTTGTTGCTTAAATGGAAAATATATTATTTAAATGGATGTTATGCCCCAGCACACCTCATAGTTTTTGAGTTGCCAACGTGCATAAGTAGTTTGACTAGAATAATGCCACTTTTGTTCAAACATTAAAGGCACAATCTTTCATTGGTCTTTCTACAGAGGTCATTCTTTACCTATTAGCTAGGCAAGAGGATAGCAAGTTCTAATTCTCTCTCGGTAGAACATGGATTTATATTACTATGAAATTTATAAATGAAGAAGTAGTTAATGGCAGTGCTGCCGTTATCCTTCTTAATAGTTTGTTGCATCTATCACTATTAATAAGTACTATGTAACAAAAAAAAGGCATTCCAATTTTTTAATTAATAATTTGCCACATATGTCATTATTAATGGACCCCAACACCGAGCAAACGTAAGATTTTCAGTGCTCCCAGAGAACATCGTCGAATCATGATCGAACATATGGCCATTTCTCTGCACAGCGTGGCAATTTCTTTACCATTTTCTGCACTACATGGCAAATTTTGTCTCTGATCATGGCAAATTTACTGAAGTTGCCATGGCAACTTGGTATGACATGGCATGTTTGGGGCGCCCGTTGGGAAAAAACTCCCAAGAAACTTCCGCGAGATAACGTTTCCCTTATTAATAAGCACTATATATAATGTGTGGAGCGGGTGTCCGCTTTGTATGGGCCTCCTAATGCTTCCACTCGAGGCAGGACACTGCCATGAAAATGTACGATGTATTAGTGGCAGGGCCATGTCATGATGCCGATAAAGATTGACGGTGTTATGTTCCACGGGTGCCTCACCTGATCGGAAGCCGGCTTGGGCCCCCTAGGTCAGTTATGCCATGGGCTAATAGCCTTGCCCAAGGCCCTATAACAAAGTGAACCCGAAATACTTGGAGCTTACGACGAGATTACCGACGTCGAGGAGGACTCGCCCAGCCGACTTAGACATGTAGCCCTAGACCTCGGTACCCATATAAGTCGGGATCAGGGATAGCTGAATAGATAAAGAAAGAGCTATTGCTCAATACCTCGCTACTTGTAACCCCTAGGTCAGTTATGCCATGGGCTAATAGCCTTGCCCAATGCCCTACAACAAAGTGAACCCGGAATACTTGGAGTGTACGACGAGATTACCGACGTCGAGGAGGACTCGCCCAACCGACTTAAACATGTAGATCTAGACCTCGGTACCCATATAAGTCGGGGTCAGGGATAGTTGAATAGATAAAGAAAGAGCTATTGCTCAATACCTCGCTACTTGTAACCCCTATACCGAAAAGTGAGGCGAGCAGAAGTAGGGTATTACCTCCTCCATCAGGGCCTAAACCTGGGTAAAACTCTGCCCATGTTTCCATCGGATCTACTCGCCTGGTCGGATACACTATCGAAGGACTTGTCAAAAAATACTCCCACAGTGGTGCACGAGGTAAGGGTTGCGCTAGGCAAACCCTGAGATCCGATGGCATCTTATGTTGATGTCAGTGTCGTAATGATGGGCCAGATCTTTGTATTTGACTCGATGTCTTTCGTTCCTGACTCGGCGGGCTGTATTGGCCTCGTCAAGACCTTTGCACTAAGCCAGATCCACTTCGATAATCTAGGATTGATCGATTCGCGCCACAAGCTCATCCTCCTAGGCATGATTCCTAGCCCAGCCCAGGAGCGACCGAAAAACTTCATAAACCAGCTGACGCCCCATGTCGTAGCCAACATCGATACTCTCCATGACGAGGAGGAGGTCAGCGACACCATGAAGGTTGAGAACTTCGACAGCGAGATGGGGGACTGATACGTCTCAAGCATATCTACAATTTCTTATTATTTCATGCTACTATATTATCACTTTTATATACTTTTTATAGCAATTTATATTATTTTTATGGACTAACCTATTAATTAAGTTATAATGTCCCTTTATGTTATTTGCTTGTTTTTGGTTTCATATAAAATCAATATCTACTGAGGTCAAAATATGTTGTCGATTTAACATGATTTTTTGTGCAACAAGAAACATAGGAAGCTTTGGGAGAGATCAAGATGCACAACAGGGGGCACATGGACACATTACACAACCAGGGGTGGCTGCGCACCTGCCCATGTGGGGCACATAAGCACCGCCTTCGTCCAATTCCACCGCCATAACTTCCTATAAATACTGAAACCGTCAGTCATGCCTCTAGAAGAATTTTATGTCCGTCGCAAGCCTCTGTTCTGAAGATATCCTATCTGGAGCCCTGTTCCGGAGCCCTGATAGAGAGGGAGCCATTGTCGGATCCATCTTCATCAACTTTGATACATCCATGACCATGTGTGAGTAGTTCCTTTAGGTACTACGAGTCAATAGTAGTAGCTAGATGGTTCTCTCTCACTTTTGAATCTTCAATATCATGTTCTCCTTCTTGATCAAGATCAATTCGATGAAATTGTTGGTTTGTTTGTTGGGAAAAGATGAATTATCACTTTATGATCATATTGTTCACTGAAATCAATTGAATTTATTTGGGTTTCCTTGTTCAATACTTAAATAGTCATGTATTGCTCTCCGATCTATCTATCTTCTCTGGCCAAGGTCGATTGATTTATCTTCACTGGGAGTGCTGCTTAGTAGTGGGTTCAATCTTGTGGTGCTCTAACCCAATGGTAATAAGGTCAACGACATGTCTGTTTCTTGCAAACTTAATACCTTGAGATGCATGTTGGGTAGAGGTTTGGGGGTGGAGTATTGGAAGTATATGCAATTAGATTAATGATCTACTTATCATAGATGTGATGCATATATGAGATTATGTCATGAATGATCATAGTCATAAATATTGCAATCCTTTCAGTTGCCCAACTATAATCTGTTCACCATGACATTCGCCTGTTTGAGAGAGAGAGAGAGAGAGAGAGAGAGAGAGAGAGAGAGAGAGAGAGAGAGAGAGAGAGAGAGAGATGCCACTAGTGAATCTATGGCCCCCGCGCCCATTCCGTATTAATAAATACTTCTACAAAATTGCTCTTTTTATTTGTCGTCTCACTTTACCAATATTTATATATTATTTGATTGTAACCTTATAACTAGCAAGACAAGGGGCTCGACAACCCTCTTGTCGCGTTGGGTGCAAGTATTTCATTTTGTTTGTGTGCGGGTATCGCTTATCTTGTTAGCTTAGAAGCTCCTACTAGTTCAATAAACCTTGGTTCTTAACCAAGGGAAAACTTTTCTGCTACCTACTTCACCCTGCCTCTTGGGGAAACCCAACAACTCCTGCAGGAGTAGCAGAGACTCAGCTGAGAGTTGCCTAGAGATGTGATCCCAACACAGATGTCTCCCCGTCCGCGGCTGGTAACGACGACCTATGAGTGCTACATGGTGGATAAAAATACCTACAGGAAAGCTTCAGAGGACCTCACTGCAGCAGGTGCTACCTGAAGGAAATATGCCCTAGAGGCAATAATAACATTGTTATTTGTATTTCCTTATATCATGATAAATGTCTTTTATTCATGCTAGAATTGTATTAACCGGAAACTTAGTACATGTGTGGATACATAGACAAAACAGTATGTCCCTAGTATGCCTCTACTAGACTAGCTCATTGATCAAAGATGGTTATGTTTCCTAGCCATAGACATGAGTTGTCATTTGATCAACGGGATCACATCATTAGAAGAATGATGTGATGGACAAGACCCATCCGTTAGCATAGCACTATGATCGTTTAGTTTAACTGCTATTGCTTTCTTCATGACTTATACATGTTCCTATGACTATGAGATTATGCAACTCCCGAATACCGTAGGAACACCTTGTGTGCTATCAAACGTCACAAGTAACTGGGTGATCATAAAGATGATCTACAGGTGTCTCCGAAAGTATTTGTGGTGTTGGCATAGATCAAGATTAGGATTTGTCACTCCGAGTGTCGGAGAGGTATCTCTGGGCCCTCTCGGTAACACACATCACAATAAGCCTTGCAAGCAAAAGACTAATGAGTTAGTCACGAGATGATGTGTTACGGAACGAGTAAAGAGACTTGCCGGTAACGAGATTGAACTAGGTATAGAGATACCGACGATCGAATCTCGGGCAAGTAACATACCGTTTGACAAAAGGAACAACGTATGTTGTTATGCGGTTCTGACCGATAAAAGATCTTCGTAGAATATGTAGGAGCCAATATGAACATCCAGGTTCCGCTATTGGTTATTGACCGGAGATGAGTCTTGGTCATGTCTACATACTTCTCGAACCCGTAGGGTCCGCACGCTTAACGTTTGATGACGATCGGTATTATGAGTTTATGAGTATTGATGTACCGAAGGTAGTTCGGAGTCCCGGATGAGATCACGGACATGACGAGGAGTCTCGGAATGTCCGAGACATAAAGATTGATATATTGGACGACTATATTCGGACACCGGAAGTATACCGGAAAAGTTTCGGATTTATCGGGAATGCCGGAGGGGGTTACCGGAACCCCCTACGAGAGGGGATGGTCCATAGTGGGCCTAAAGGGAAAGAGAGAGGCATCCCATAGGGCTGGCCGGCGCCCCCACCTAGGGTTCCTAGTTGGACTAGGATTGGGGGGGGGGGCGCCACCTCTCCTATTCCTTTCCCCCTTCTTCCTTTTGGTGAATCCTACTAGGAATAGGATTGCAATCCTATTCCTAGTAGGACTCCTTCCCTAGCCGCACCAGGAAGGGCCGGCCGGCCTCCCTCCCCTGCTCCTTTATATACGGGGGCAGGGGGGCACCCAAAGACACACAAGTTGAATTGTTTTAGCCGTGTGCGGTGCCCCCCTCTACAGAATCACACCTCGGTCATACCGTCGCGGAGCTTAGGCGAAGCCCTGCGCCGGTGAACACATCATATCCGTCACCACGCCGTCGTGCTGACGAAACTCTCCCGTGAAGCTCAACTGGATCAAGAGCTCGTGGGACGTCATCAAGCTGAACGTGTGCTGAATGCGGAGGTGCCGTACGTTCGGTGCTTGATCGGTTGGATCGCGAAGAAGTTCGACAACATCAACCGCGTCACTTGACGCTTCCGCTCCCGGTCTACGAGGGTACGTAGACACACTCTTCCCTCTCGTTGCTATGCATCTGGTAGATAGATCTTGCGTGATCATAGGAAAATTTTAAAATACTACGTTCCCCAACAGTGGCATCAGAGCCAGGTCTATGCGTAGATGATATGCACGAGTAGAACACAATGAGATTGTGGACGATACTAGTCATACTGCTTACCAGCATGTCATACTTTGCTTCGGCGGTATTGTGAGATGAAGCGGCCCGGACCGACATTACGCGTACGCTTACGCGAGACTGGTTTCACCGTTACGAGCACTCGTTGCTTAAAGGTGACTGGTGGGTGTCTGTCTCTCTCACTTTAGCTGAATCAAGTGTGGCTACGCCCGGTCCTTGTGAAGGTTAAAACAGCACATACTTGACGAAACATCGTTGTGGTTTTGTATGCGTAGGTAAGAACGGTTCTTGCTAAGCCCGTAGCAGCCACGTAAAACTTGCAACAAACAAAGTAGAGGACGTCTAACTTGTTTTTGCAGGGCATGTTGTGATATGATATGGTCAAGACATGATGAGTAATACGGTTTTGTATGAGATGATCATGTTTTGTAAAGTTATCGGCAACTGGCAGGAGCCATATGGTTGTCGCTTTATTGTATGAAATGCAATCGCCATGTAATTGCTTTACTTTATCACTAAGCGGTAGCGATAGTCGTGGAAGCAATAGTTGGCGAGACGACAACGATGCTACGATGAAGATCAAGGTGTCAAGCCGGTGACGAAGGTGATCATGACGGTGTTTTGAAGATGGAGATCAAAAGCACAAGATGATGATGGCCATATCATGTCACATATTTTGATTGCATGTGATGTTTATCTTATTATGCTTCTTATTTTGCTTAGAACGACGGTAGCATTATAAGATGATCCCTTACTAAATTTCAAGGTATAAGTGTTCTCCCTGAGTATGCACCGTTGCGAAAGTTCGTCGTGCCGAGACACCACGTGATGATCGGGTGTGATAAGCTCTACGTTCAAATACAACGGGTGTAAGCCAGTTTTGCACACGCAGAATACTCGGGTTAAACTTGACGAGCCTAGCATATACAGATATGGCCTCGGAACACTGGAGACCGAAAGGTCGAGCGTGAATCATATAGTAGATATGATCAACGTAAGATGTTCACCATTGAAACTACTCCATCTCACGTGATGATCGGACATGGTTTAGTTGATTTGGATCACGTGATTATTTAGATGACCGGAGGGATGTCTATCTAAGTGGGAGTTCTTAAGTAATATGATTAAATTGAACTTTAATTTATCATGAAGTTAGTCCTGGTAGTATTAGCATATCTATGTTGTAGATCAATAGCTCGCGATGTTGCTCCCCGTTTATTTTTCATATGTTCCTAGAGAAAACCAAGATTGAAAGATGTTAGTAGCAATGATGCGGAATTGTTCCGTAATCTGAGGATTATCCTCATTGCTGCACAGAAGAATTATGTCCTTGATGCACCGCTAGGTGACAGACCTATTGCAGGAGCAGATGTAGACGTTATGAACGTTTTGACAAAAGCTCGATATGATGACTACTTGATAGTTTAAGTGCACCATGCTTTACGGCTTAGAACCGGGACTTCAAAAACGTTTTGAACGCCATGGAGCATATAAGATGTTCCAAGAGTTGAAATTAGTATTTCTTACTCATGCCCGTGTCGAGAGGTATAAGACCTCTGACAGTACTTTGCCTACATGATGGAGGAGAATAGCTCAACCAGTGAGCATGTGCTCAGATTGTCTGGGTACTACAATTACTTTAATCAAGTGGGAGTTAATCTTCCAGATAAGATAGTAATTGACAAAGTTCTCTAGTCACTATCACCAAGTTAGTAGAACTTCGTGATGAACTATAATATGCAAAAAAAGACGAAAGGAATTCCCAGCTCTTCGCGATACTGAAGTAGGCGAAGGTAGAAATCATGAAAAAGCATCAAGTGTTGATGGTTAACAAGACCACTTGTTTCAAGTAAAGGGCAAAGGGATAGAAGGGGAACTTCAAGAAGAATGACAAGCAAGTTGTCACTCCCGTGAAGAAACCCAAAGCTAAACTCAAGCCTGAAACAAGTGCTTATACTGCAAAGGAAATGGTCACTAAAAGTGGAACTGCCCTAGATACTTGGCGGATAAGGAGGATGGCAAAGTGAACAAAGTTATATTTGATATACAGATTATTAATGTGTATTTTACTAGTGTTCATAGCAACCCCTCGGTATTTGATATTGGTTCAGTTGCTAAAGAGTAGTAACTCGAAGTGGGAGTTGCATAATGAACATAAACTAGTTAAAGGATGAAGTGACAATGTGTATTGGAAGCAGTTCCAAGATTGATATGATCATCATCGCACACTCCCTATACTTTCGGGATTAGTGTTGAACCTAAATAACTGTTATTTGGTGTTTGTGTTGAGCATGAATGTGATTTGATCATGTTTATTGCAATACGGTTATTCATGTAAGTTAGAGAATAATTGTTGTTCTGTTTACATGAATAAAACCTTCTATGGTCATACACCCAATGAAAATAGTTTGTTGGATCTCGATCGTGTGATACACATATTCATAATATTGAAGCCAAAAGATGCAAGGTTAATAAAGATAGTGCAACTTATTTGTGGCACTGCCGTTTAAGTCATATTGGTGTAAAACGCATGAAGAAACTCCATAATGATGGAATTTTGGAATCACTTGATTATGAATCACTTGGTGCTTGCGAACCATGCCTCATGGGCAAGATGACTAAAAACTCCGTTCTCCGGAACTATGGAGCGAGCAACATATTTGTTGGAAATCATACATACAGATGTATGTGGACCAATGAGTGTTGATGCTCGCGGCGGGTATCGTTATTTTCTGACCTTCACTGATGATTTGAGCAGATATGGGTATATCTACTTAATGAAGCACAAGTCTGAAACATTTGAAAAGTTCAAAGAATTTCAGAGTGATGTGGAGAATCATCGTAACAAGAAAATAAGAGTTTCTACGATATGATCGTAGAGGAAAAATATTTGAGTTAGCGAGTTTGGCCTTCAGTAAAAACAATGTGAAATAGTTTCACTACTCACGCCATCTGGAACACCATAGTGTAATGGTGTGTCCGAACATCATAACCGTACTTTATTAGATATGGTGCGATCGATGATGTCTCTTACCGATCTACTACTATCGCTTTTGGGGTTATGCATTAGAGACAGCTACATTCACGTTAAATAGGGCACCATCTAAAATCCGTGGAGATGACACCGTATAAACTGTCATTTCTTTAAGTTTGGGACTGCGATGCTTATGTGAAAAAGTTTCAACATGATAAGCTCGAACCCAAATCGGAGAAGTAAATCTTCATAGGATACCCAAAAGAAACTGTTGGGTACACCTTCTATCACAGATCCGAAGGCAAGATCTTTTTTGCTAAGGGTGGATCCTTTCTAGAGAAGGAGTTTCTCTCGAAAGAAGTGAGTGGGAGGAAAGTAGAACTTGATGAGGTAATTGTACCTTCTCCCGAATTGGAAAGTAGTACATCACAGAAAATTGTTCCAGTGATTCCTACACCAATCAATGAGGAAGTTAATGATAATGATCATGAAACTTCGGATCAAGTTTCTGCTGAACGTCGTAGATCAACCAGAGTACGTTCCGCACCAGAGTGGTACGGCAACCCAGTTCTGGAAATCATGTTACTAGACCATGATGAACCTACAAACTATGAGGAAGCGATGATGAGCCCAGATTCCGCAAAATGGCTTGAAGCCATGAAATCTGAGATGGGATCCATGTATGAGAACAAAGTGTGGACTTTGGTTGACTTGCCCGATGATCGGCAGGCCATCGAAAATAAATGGATCTTCAAAAGGAAGACCGACGCTGACGGTAATGTTACTGTTTACAAAGCTCGACTTGTTGCGAAAGGTTTTCGACAAGTTCAAGGAGTTGACTACGATGAGACTTTCTCACCCGTAGCGATGCTTAAGTCTGTCTGAATCATGTTAGCAATTGCCGCATTTTTGAAATCTGGCAAATGGATAACAAAACTGCATTCTTTAATGGATTTATTAAAGAAGACTTGTATATGATGCAACCAGAAGGTTTTGTCAATCCTAAAGGTGCTAACAAAATGTGCAAGCACCAGCGATCCATCTATGGACTGGTGCAAGCATCTCGGAGTTGGAATATACGCTTTGATGAGGTGATCAAAGCATATGGTTTTATATAGACTTTTGGAGAAGCCTGTACTTACAAGAAGTGAGTGGGAGCACTACAACCTTTCTGATAAGTATATGTGAATGACATATTGTCGATCGGAAATGATGTAGAATTTTCTGGAAAGCATAAAGGAGTGTTTGAAAGGAGTTTTTCAAAGAAAGACCTCAGTGAAGCTGCTTACATATTGAGCATCAAGAATCTATATAGATAGATCAAGACGCTTGATAAGACTTTCGATGAGTACATACCTTGATAAGATTTTGAAGTAGTTCAAAATGGATCGGTCAAAGAAGAAGTTCTTGCCTGATTTGTAAGGTGTGAAGTTGAGTAAGACTCAAAGCCAGACCACGGCAGAAAAATATAGAGAGAATGAAAGTCATTCCCTATGCCTCAGCCATAGGTTCTATAAAGTATGCCATGCTGTGTACAAAACACGTTGTGTACCTTGCCAAGAGTTTGACAGGGAGGTACAATAGTGATCCAGGAGTAGATCACTATACAGCGGTCAAAATTATCCTTAGTAATTGGATGACTAAGGAAATATTTTTCGATTATGGAGGTGATAAAGAGTTCGTCGTAAAGGGTTACGCCGATGCAAGCTTTGACACTAAATCCAGATGACTCTAAGTATCAATCTGAATGCGTATTGAAAGTGGGAGCAATTAGCTAGAGTAGCTCTATGCAGAGCATTGTAGACATAGAAATTTGCAAAATACATACGGATCTGAATGTGACAGACCCGTTGACTAAACTTCTCTCACAAGCAAAACATGATCACACCTTATTACTCTTTGGTATTAATCACATAACGATGTGAACTAGATTATTGACTCTAGTAAACCCTTTGGGTGTTGGTCACATGGCGATGTGAACTATGGGTGTTATTCACATAACGATGTGAACTATCAGTATTAAATCACATGGCGATGTGAGCTAGATTATTGACTCTAGTGCAAGTGGGAGACTGAAGGAAATATGCCCTAGAGGCAATAATAACGTTGTTATTTGTATTTCCTTATATCATGATAAATGTCTTTTATTCATGCTAGAATTGTATTAACCGGAAACTTAGTACATGTGTGGATACATAGACAAAACAGTATGTCCCTAGTATGCCTCTACTAGACTAGCTCATTGATCAAAGATGGTTATGTTTCCTAGCCATAGACATGAGTTGTCATTTGATCAACGGGATCACAACATTAGGAGAATGATGTGATGGACAAGACCCATCCGTTAGCATAGCACTATGATCGTTTAGTTTAACTGCTATTGCTTTCTTCATGACTTATACATGTTCCTATGACTATGAGATTATGCAACTCCCGAATACCGTAGGAACACCTTGTGTGCTATCAAACGTCACAAGTAACTGGGTGATCATAAAGATGATCTACAGGTGTCTCCGAAAGTATTCGTGGTGTTGGCATAGATCAAGATTAGGATTTGTCACTCCAAGTGTCGGAGAGGTATCTCTGGGCCCTCTCGGTAACACACATCACAATAAGCCTTGCAAGCAAAAGACTAATGAGTTAGTCACGAGATGATGTGTTACGGAACG
Organism: Secale cereale; assembly: GCA_902687465.1. Taxonomy (NCBI): domain Eukaryota; kingdom Viridiplantae; phylum Streptophyta; class Magnoliopsida; order Poales; family Poaceae; genus Secale; species Secale cereale. The sequence goes on along the minus strand of LR738715.1, from coordinate 229,912,083 downwards.
AGTAAAGAGACTTGCCGGTAACGAGATTGAACTAGGTATAGAGATACCGACGATCGAATCTCGGGCAAGTAACATACCGTTTGACAAAAGGAACAACGTATGTTGTTATGCGGTTCTGACCGATAAAAGATCTTCGTAGAATATGTAGGAGCCAATATGAACATCCAGGTTCCGCTATTGGTTATTGACCGGAGATGAGTCTCGGTCATGTCTACATACTTCTCGAACCCGTAGGGTCCGCACGCTTAACGTTTGATGACGATCGGTATTATGAGTTTATGAGTATTGATGTACCGAAGGTAGTTCGGAGTCCCGGATGAGATCACAGACATGACGAGGAGTCTCGGAATGTCCGAGACATAAAGATTGATATATTGGACGGCTATATACGGACACCGGAAGTATACCGGAAAAGTTTCGGATTTATCGGGAATGCCGGAGGGGGTTACCGGAACCCCCTACGAGAGGGGATGGTCCACAGTGGGCCTAAAGGGAAAGAGAGAGGCAGCCCATAGGGCTGGCCGGCGCCCCCACCTAGGGTTCCTAGTTGGACTAGGATTGGGGGGGGCGCCATATCTCCTATTCCTTTCCCCCTTCTTCCTTTTGGTGAATCCTACTAGGAATAGGATTGCAATCCTATTCCTAGTAGGACTCCTTCCCTAGCCGCACCAGGAAGGGCCGGCCGGCCTCCCTCCCCTGCTCCTTTATATACGGGGGCAGGGGGGCACCCAAAGACACACAAGTTGAATTGTTTTAGCCGTGTGCGGTGCCCCCCTCCACAGAATCACACCTCGGTCATACCGTCGCGGAGCTTAGGCGAAGCCCTGCGCCGGTGAACACATCATATCCGTCACCACGCCGTCGTGCTGACGAAACTCTCCCATGAAGCTCAACTGGATCAAGAGCTCGTGGGACGTCATCAAGCTGAACGTGTGCTGAACGCGGAGGTGCCGTACATTCGGTGCTTGATCGGTTGGATCGCGAAGAAGTTCGACAATATCAACCGCGTCACTTGACGCTTCCGCTCCCGGTCTACGAGGGTACGTAGACACACTCTTCCCTCTCGTTGCTATGCATCTGGTAGATAGATCTTGCGTGATCATAGGAAAATTTTAAAATACTACGTTCCCCAACACTACCACCACCGATGACGAGTATGGCTCCAGTTTTGAGGATCTGGATGAAGCCAATATGGACACACCAATCATGGGAACTGTCCATGACCGCGTGAGGATGGAGGCAGTGTGGGTGAAGACCATGAAGGCAATAAAGAAAATCAATAAAGAGAAAATTGTTTGTTGAGAAGGCAGAACGAGATCACACGCTTAGCCAAGATGTTCCAGTCCTGCTTCAAACTCACCTCCTGGACCATGCTTTTAACGCACTAGCACACTCCAGCCGCAATGAACAACGAGTTCAATCGTGCAATGGCACTGAAGGAAATATGCCCTAGAGGCAATAATAAAGATGTTATTTGTATTTCCTTATATCATGATAAATGTCTTTTATTCATGCTAGAATTGTATTAACTGGAAACTTAGTACATGTGTGAATACATAGACAAAACAGTATGTCCCTAGTATGCCTCTACTAGACTAGCTCATTGATCAAAGATGGTTATGTTTCCTAGCCATAGACATGAGTTGTCATTTGGTCAATGGGATCACATCATTAGGAGAATGATGTGATGGACAAGACCCATCCGTTAGCATAGCACTATGATTGTTTAGTTTTACTGCTATTGCTTTCTTCATGACTTATACATGTTCCTATGACTATGAGATTATGCAACTCCCGAATACCGTAGGAACACCTTGTGTGCTATCAAACGTCACAACGTAAATGGGTGATCATAAAGATGCTCTACATGTGTCTCCGAAAGTATTCGTGGTATTGGCATAGATCAAGATTAGGATTTGTCACTCTGAGTGTCGGAGAGGTATCTCTGGGCCCTCTCGGTAACACACATCACAATAAGCCTTGCAAGAAAAATACTAATAAGTTAGTCACGAGATGATGAGTTACGGAACGAGTAAAGAGACTTGCCAGTAACGAGATTGAACTAGGTATATAGATACCGACGATCGAATCTCGGGCAAGTAACATACCGTTGACAAAAGGAACAACGTATGTTGTTATGCGGTTTGACCGATAAAAGATCTTCGTAGAATATGTAGGAGCCAATATGAACATCCAGGTTCCGCTATTGGTTATTGACCGGAGATGAGTCTCGGTCATGTCTACATAGTTCTCGAACCCGTAGGGTCCGCACGCTTAACGTTTGATGACGATCGGTATTATGAGTTTATGGGTATTGATGTACCGAAGGTAGTTCGGAGTCCCGGATGAGATCACGGACATGACGAGGAGTCTCGGAATGTCCGAGACATAAAGATTGATATATTGGACGACTATATTCGGACACCGGAAGTGTTCCGGAAAAGTTTCGGATTTATCGGGATTGCCGGAGGGGGTTACCGGAACCCCCTACGAGAGGGGATGGTCCATAGTGGGCCTAAAGGGAAAGAGAGAGGCAGCCCATAGGGCTGGCCGGCGCCCCCACCTAGGGTTCCTAGTTGGACTAGGTTTGGGGGGGGGGCGCCACCTCTCCTATTCCTTTCCCTCTTCTTTCTTTTGGTGAATCCTACTAGGAATAGGATTGCAATCCTATTCCTAGTAGGACTCCTTCCCTAGCCGCACCAGGAGAAGTTGGCCGGCCTCCCTCCCTTGCTCCTTTATATACGGGGGCAGGGGGGCACCCAAAGACACAAAAGTTGAATTGTTTTAGCCGTGTGCGGTGCCCCCCTCCACAGAATCACACCTCGGTCATACCGTCGCGGAGCTTAGGCGAAGCCCTGCGCCGGTGAACACATCATATCCGCCACCACGCCGTCGTGCTGACGAAACTCTCCCGTGAAGCTCAACTGGATCAAGAGCTCGTGGGACGTCATCAAGCTGAACGTGTGCTGAACGCGGAGGTGCCGTACGTTCGGTGCTTGATCGGTTGGATCGCGAAGAAGTTCGACAACATCAACCGCGTCACTTGACGCTTCCGCTCCCGGTCTACGAGGGTACGTAGACACACTCTTCCCTCTCGTTGCTATACATCTGGTAGATAGATCTTGCGTGATCGTAGGAAAATTTTAAAATATTACGTTCCCTAACAGGCACCTCCTCCATCGGCGTTCCACACGCTAACCAAGAACATCTAGGCAACATTTGGGGTGTTCGGCAACATCACCCTCTCCGACGATCACCTAGATCGATAACAATACAAGGGATGACTGGAACTACTAAATACACAATGGCGCAACAGAACTGGTACGCAAGATCCAAGTTGTTCCTATAGGGTAGCGCAACAGAAAACTAGAAACATTGTACTATGTACATGCCCAAGACCATTGCGATGATTGATGGCCTGCGAGTGCACAAGGTTTAGTTGTAGATTTTTTGAAGTAAGAGTATCAATCCAACACGGAGCACAAGAAGCGGGTTGATTGGATCATGGCATGTGTCACCACTATGAGATATTCTGTGAAATTAAATGGAATCCTCTTGTATTCTTTAATACCCTCATGTGGGCTATGGTAGGGTGATCTGTTGTCTCTAAGTACTTGGTTCTCTGTATTGTTGATGGACTGTCTACTCTTTTTGATAGAGGTTTACATTAAAATCTATCGAAATGCACTAGGGATCTCACATCTATTATTTACAGATAACACCCTTCTCTTTTTTTAGGAAAATAGAGAAGCAACAAGTCAAGTAAAATGTGTTTAACTCTTATGAGTCATCCACTCATCAGCTATTAAACCTTTCCAAGTGCTCGATCCTTTTGGGAAGTATTGCCTTGTTACACAACAAGTGGAGGTTTGAATTGAATTGATTATGGAAAATATAAATTTTCAAGATAAGTACTTGGGACCGCCAACTCCGGATGGCCTCATGGCGAGGGAAAAATTTCAATACATGCAATCAAAGTTAACTAAACGCATGATGTTATGGGGTTGTCCATCTCAAGGGGGGGATACTCATCACGTCCATCCTCAGACAACTTTAACTTATCTTATGCGCATTTTCAAGTTACCCTTAAGCATATGTGATGACCTTAATGAGATGGTTAGGAACTACCCATGCGAAGCAGAGAAAATATTAGAGCAAACCGAAATGCCTGGGTTGCATTGGATTTCACGTTTTTCAGATTTGTAATGAAGCTCTATTAGCTCGCCAAGCTTGGAGATTGTTGATGAATCTGTATAGCTTGTGCGCGATATTACTATGTGTACTTGATACGTCTCCAATGTATGTATTGTTGGGGAACGTAGTATTTCAAAAAAAATCCTACGATCACGCAAGATCTATCTACTAGAAACATAGCAACGAGAGAGTGTGTCTACATACCCTCGTAGACCGAAAGCGGAAGCGTCTTGTGACGCGGTTGATGCAGTCGAACGTCTTCGCGATCCAACTGATCCAAGCACCGAACGTACGGCACCTCCGCGTTCAGCACACTTTCAACTCGATGATGTCCCACGAGCTCTTGATCCAGTTGAGCGTCACAGGAGAGTTTCGTCAGCACGACGGCGTGACGGAGATGATGAAGTTACCGATGTAGGGCTTCGCCTAATCACCGCAACGATATGACCGAGGTGTGTTTCTGTGGAGGGGGCACCACACACAGCTTAAACAAAGTTGCTTGTGTGTTCTAGGGTGCCCCCTTGCCCCCATATATAAAGTATCAAGGGGGAGGGCTGGCCGGCCCTAGGGGCGCGCCATAGAGGGAGCAATCCTACTCCTAGTAGGAGTAGGACTCCCCTTTCCTACTCCAACTAGGAGTGGGAAAGGAAGGAAGAAGAGAAGAAGGAAGGAGAGGGGCACCTCCCCCCACTCCTAGTCCAACTAGGATTCCTTGGGAGGGGGCGCGGCCGGCCCCTATGGGCTGCCTCTCACTTTCCCTCAAGGCCCACTATGGCCCAATACTCCCCCCCGGGGGGGGGGGTCCGGTAACCCTTCTAGCACTCCGGTTTTCTCCGAAATCACCCGGAACACTTCTGGTGTCCGACTATAGCCGTCCAATATATCAATCTTTATGTCTCGGACATTCCGAGACTCCTCGTCATGTCCGTGATCTCATCCGGGACTCCGAACTACCTTCGGTACATCAAAACTCATAAACTCATAATACCGATCGTCATCGAACGTTAAGCGTGTGGACCCTACGGGTTCGAGAACTATGTAGACATGACTGAGACTCATCTCCGGTCAATAACCAATAGCAGAACCTGGATGCTCATATTGGTTCCTACTTATTCTACAAAGATCTTTATCGGTCAAACCGCATAACAACATACGTTGTTCCTTTTGTCATTGGTATGTTACTTGTCCGAGATTCGATTGTCGGTATTATCATACCTAGTTCAATCTCGTTACCGGCAAGTCTCTTTACTCATTCTGTAATACATCATCTCGTGACTAACTCATTAGTTGTTTGCTTGCCAGGCTTATTATGATGTGTATTACCGAGAGGACCCAGAGATACCTCTCCGACACTCAGAGTGACAAATCCTATTCTCGATCTATGCCAACACCACAAACACTTTCGGAGACACCTGTAGAGCATCTTTATAATCACCCAGTTACATTGTGACGTTTGATCGCACACAAGGTGTTCCTTCGGTGTTCGAGAGTTGCATAATCTCATAGTCATAGGAACATGTATAAGTCATGAAGAAAGCAATAGCAACATACTAAACGATCAAGTGCTAAGCTAACGGAATGGGTCAAGTCAATCACATCATTCTCTAATGATGTGATCATGTTCATCAAATGACAACTCATGTCTATGGCTAGGAAACTTAACCATCTTTGATTAACGAGCTAGTCAAGTAGAGGCATACTTGTAACACTCTGTTTGTCTATGTATTCGCACATGTACTAAGTTTCCGGTTAATACAATTCTAGCATGAATAATAAACTTTTATCATGATATAAGGAAATAAATAATAACTTTATTATTGCCTCTAGGGCATATTTCCTTCATGTATAATTTACAAAGTATTCATGCTATATTTACATCAATTATATATGGTTTTGGTGCACTTCTATATTATTTTTTATGGACTAACATATTAATATAGTGCCCATTGTTAGTTGTTGTTTTTGCTTGTTTTTTGGTTTAAAAAAAAGGATACCTACAAAGGTCCAAACACGCCTGAGGCAGTCCTGGATTTGAGGGTCCTCGGGTGTCCGGACTACTTGTTATGGGCCGGACTGATGGGCCGTGAAGATAAAGCAGAAGACCGTTTGTCCGGGTAGGACTCCTATGCATGTAGAAAGGCATGTTTGGTGTCCGGGTGTAATGTTTCCTTCCTCTGTAAGTCAACTCCGTACAACCCTAGGCCCCCTCCGGTGTGTATATAAACCGGAGGGTTTAGTCCGTGGAGGCCAGCAAAAAATCATAGGCTAGACGGCTAGCGTTTAGCCATTACGATCTCGAGGTAGATGAACTCTTGTAATCCCTATATTCATCAAGAACAATCAAGCAGGAAGTAGGGTTTTACCTCCTTTAAGAGGGCCCAAACCTATGTAAAACATCGTGTCCCCTTTGTCCCTTGTTACCATAGATCCTCAGACTCACAGCTTGGGTCCCCCTACCCGAGATCTACCGGTTTTGACACCAACAATGGTGCTTTGATTGAGAGCTTCGCTTTGTAGTCACGAAAAGCGATCTGTAGCTCACCTTGTCATGAACGACGATATCACTTCTGGGAAGAGCCTAATTTTTTGTCAGGTCCTCCAGCTCGGTGGATTCACCATATTCGCCCGCATGTCCATTAAGCCGACTGTGTCCCCCACGATCGCCAAGCATTACCCCGACATCGGTCTCGAATACTCTGAAAAGACGGATCTGGAGGACACCTTGTCCTTAAATGAGCTGCTAGATCACATCACCACCCTGGAACTTTCAACGGCCAGTGATCGGATCGGGCTTAAACCCGACCAGCCACCTCGCCGCCGGGCTCTCTTCGAGGACAACGATGGGTCATCCCGTTGCCGCGCGGCGGTGAAGCCCGAGGAGGGCTCAGTATGAATAGTAATATAACATAACTCCCCGAACAAATTTTGTCTGCTCAATCAATATGACCAGATTGCCTGGTTTCCAAACATAATGAGTGTTTATTACATTCAAACATGGTATTTGGAAACACTCCGACCTTTTGGTTCGGATGTTGAAGCCAAATGACAAATTTTTGCCAAGTTCGATCGAAGATAAGTTTGATGATAAAGTACATTGATACAACGAATCGAACACCTACTCTTTATCTATGCCATCCATAAGACAATCTAAGCTACAATCTTCTTGCGAATATTTCGTAGCTACCATCACTTGGGCATATACCCAGCTCACGGGAATTTCTCGCCCATCTGATCCCCGAGGTCCCACTCGGGCCATACGATTTGGCTCAAGCCCGGTATAGCGTGTTTTCACCATGGCCCATGCCTCTCGCGCACCTTCCCGGCATGCTGACGCCTTCCATAGCTCAAAGTGGCGCCGGACACCATTGAACAGGTTGGCTAAATCCTCCATACTTTCTGGAGGAGCATCGGATGGCCATAAGGCTTTGACCATACTCCTCATGGCTTTCCGGGCCTGCTCATGCACTATGGACAACTCTTTTAGCACGTCACCTCAGAATCCGGATACCTCTTCTTGAGGACGCCCGGTTAACAGACCTGCAAGAACAATGTTATAATACCCCGAACTACCAGACAATATGATTTCTCTGGAGGGTTTCAAGGTCATACCGAATATGCCACCTTTCAACTTCTTATTCTCCTTCAGTGCCTCTGATAATTGAGCCTTTAAGCTCTCTATCTCTTTGGCTTGCTTATCCTTTTCTTCTTCTAGCTTGTTCTTTTCGTCAATGTCTCATGATAGTACTTAGCGACCGACTTCTTCTTGCTTCTCAGCATGTTTCTGGGCCTTCTTGGCAGCCGTCAAGCTTTCTTCCAGTCGATCTATAGAATCCACTGCTAAAATACAGCAATGTTAGCTTAAAATATCATTGCGACAGAACATATTTTTTGGATATTATTTCTCCTCACCATGAGATCCCCTCGTGGATTTCCTCATTTCCTCTAGCTCAGTGGTGGCGGCATTTAGCTTCGTCTAGCTCGTTTCAAGCTCCTGCGACAGCATGTTGTTCTTCTCTTTGAGAACCTGTGGACATAACGATCCTTAAATCGGTTGGATTAACCGCTTCAAGTCTCGGGGGCTACTGGCATATACTTATTAAATTTACACAAACTTTTACCTGCATATCCTTTGAGAATAGGTGAGTGACCCCCGCAAGTCCATCTCGGGCAGCTCAGATATATGCATCCACGGAGCTGAGGGCATTGAACTCCTGCTCAGTAAAAGCTGGAGCATGCATGGCCTCTTTTCGCCGCGTATGACTCATCGTGCTCTCCATTTTGGAATTTGTGACAGATACGTCATCCGAATCCTCATGTGGTGGAAAATTCGATGACGCCGTATTGGTTCTCATTCTTGTTGATGAGTCCGGGGCCGGATTAGATGGTGATCTGCCGACTGGGTCCTCGGACACGGTTCGACGTACGCTTCTTCTGAAATAAGACAGGAGGTGAGGCGTAACAATCTGGTCTTGTACCTAAGCACATATCAATGATTATACCTCTTCGATGAAGGAGGGGGCTCAACCGCGCTCCCCGTTTCTTTTCTCTTTGAAGGCTCGCCTTGCGTAGGCATTGTTTTCTTAGAAGCCGCCATCGATGCAGTGCGGCGTGCGGAGCGCCGACCCTTTTGAACATGAGTCAGTGCAGTGGGTGAGGCGCAAGGGGAGGGCTCCTTTTGTGAGGATGTCTTCTGGCTACTTACATTGGAGGAAGGGAGAAAACCGGGATAATCGGCCATAATAGCCACCTCCGAGCCATCGAGGCTTGCTTGATGAAAGACTCCATCAAAAAGCTCTATAAATATATACAGATCCTCATTGAATCCGGGATCTTCATCGCGAGCGTGGTCCTCTGGCTGTGGGGCGGGGCAATGAATCCCTTCGACCACCTTCCTCCATGTCTGTTTTAAAACAATCGGAATAATTCGATTAGCACGTCTCAATAAAGAGGTTGGATAATGCTGATAATCGAAAAGCTTACCCAGTCGATGGGGTTATACATGAAAAAACCTTCCTAACAATTTAAACGAGCAAACTCTTCTTTCTCCCCCTTATAAAGATCTACCAAAATGGCGTCCAGGGCGGTCAGGGTATCCGAACCCTCGTGCTTGTAACGAGACGCATCATCCGTCCTGTTGTAATGCCACATAGGGAACCCCCTGGATTGAAGTGGCTGGACGCATCGCTTTATCGCAATGGCCATGACTTCAATTATCGAAATTTAGAATTGGCAAGTACCCCGACCTTGTTGACTAGCCTCTTAACTTCCTCTCTATTCTTTTTTTGGGGGGCTCCGGGGGCGCCAATTGAAGCATTTCTTCAAAGGAGCGCTGGAGAATTCGGGAAGTCCGCGCCGAACTGGGTCCGGAAGAGGAACGTCTTCAATATAGAACCATTCTGAAGTCCACTCTTCAGGTTCCTTCTTGGGAGTGTCGGCCAGGTAACCTATTCTGGCTATGGGCCATACTTCAGCGCTGCCCACTTCAAATGTAGAACCCTTTTGGGAACGAGGGACGAGGCAAAAGAACTTTCTCCACAGTTTGAAATGAGCTTCACAGCCTAAGAATAGCTCACAGAGGGCAACAAAACCTGCGATATGCAGGATAGAACCTGGCGTGAGGTTGTGCAGTTGGAGCCCGTAAAATTCCAATAGGCCCCTAAGAATGGGATGGATTGGAAAGCCTAAACCCCTCAGAAGAAATGAAATGAAGCACACCCGCTCCTCCTTACTAGGGTTGGGGAAACTTTCTGCTAGTGCCTCATCGCCAATTGAAGCTAATCCAGCCCACACGGAGACTGGATCCGCAGGAGGGAGATATGCCTCTGTTTGAAGTCTATTCAGTTGGAGGAGAGATACCGAGCAGCTTCCCCAATCACTTGCTTGAGGGCCATGGGGGCACGAGGAAGAGCTGGGGACGTTTGCCATGTTTTGAGGCTTTTCGTGGTTTGTTCTGATGATCTTTGCGCGATGTGGAAAGGCATCTAAGATCGTATCCCCTTAAATAGACGCCGTCCTTGCATAGTCAGGGGTTTATTTTTAGAAAGTACATGGACTGTTCGCATTCGCCCGACGCGTGGAAGTCGAGGCGACGACCGTCAGTGTTCTGGGAATGGGGGTACCCAGACGTGCATGCGGCCCGTTACGTGGTTCCATCGGCGGCCTGGTACGGCCTAGCTTCAGCAACCGTGACTCAAGACCCTCGCGAGGGGCCAAGCCTCGCGAGGCGGACGTCAGCAAGACCTCCCTGGGGGCAGCCTCCCTTGGCTGGCTCTCGAGGAGCGGAGATATCTATGCAAGACGCACCCCACGAGGTTCGCATGACGTGAGCCATGACGTCCAAGGCCAGGCTGGCGCCAACGGGGCGCAGTGTACCAGTTTCCCCTTCGGTGCTAGGGGGCTGCCCTTGGAGGCCCAACAACGTCTACAAGAAGAAGGTTGCATAGTAGACATCAAGCTATTTTCTGGCGCCGTTGCCAGGGAGGTGAGTGCTTGAAGGTATATCTTTAGATCTTGCAATCAAATCTTTTAGTTTCTTGTTTTATAGCTAGTTTAGTTTATAAAAGAAAACTACAAAAAATGGAATTGAGGATGCCTCATATGCTTCATCTTTTTAATATCTTTCGTGAAAATGATGGGAAGGAAAATTGTGCTCAAGTACTAGAAGAGGAATTACATAGAATGTTTGTCATAAAATATGTGCATGATGAGCATAATTGCAATGTTGTTAGTATATATTATTTGAATACCCATGATGCTAATGATATGCAAAGCCACAAGCTTGGGGATGCTATGTTTGATGAAGATGATATGTTTAGGCCCCCAAGTTTGGATGAGCAAATTTATTATGATGAAAGCATGCCTCCTATTTATGATGATTATCGTGATGACACGTATGCTATAAAGAATAATGATAACCACGAAACTTTTCATCATGATTTTAATTTTCAATTGGATTATGTTTCACATGATAGTTATTTTGTTGAGTTTGCTCCCACTATTATTCATGAGAAGAAATTCGCTTATGCGGAGAGTAATAAAATTTATATGCTTGGGGATCATGAAAAGAATGCTTTATGTGATGGTTATATTTTTGAATTCATTCATGATGCTACTAAAAATTATTATGAGGGAGGAATATATGCTTGTAGGAATTGCAATAATACCAAGTTTCCTCTCTATGTGTTGAAAATCTTGAAGCTATGCTTGTTTTGCTTTCCTATTCTAGTTGATTATCGTTCCCATAAGTTGTTTGCTCACAAAATCCCTATGCATATGAAGTGGGTTAGACTTAAATGTGCTAGTCATATTCTTCATGATGCTCTCTTTATGTTTCAGTTATTATCTTTTATGCGAGCATCATTGAAATCATCATGCCTAGCTAAAAGGCATTAACGAAAAGCGCTTGTTGGGAGACAACCCAATATTTACACTTACTGTTTTTGTGTGTCCACATGATTAAGATACTATAGTAATCATGTTTTATAGCTTTTGTTTCAATAAAGTGCCAAGTAGAACCTTTGGGAAGACGTGGGTGAAAGTTAATGTGATCTTGCTGTAAAAAACAGAAACTTTTGCGATCACGAGATTAGCTGCCATTTTTTTACAGAAGTATGCTTTTGAGTTGATTCTTTTTGCAGAAGATTCATAGAAAAATTCCTCACATCCACCAATTTATTTAAGAATTGTTTGACTTACAGAAGTATTCAAAAGTTACAGATTGCTACACACTGTTCTGTTTTTGACAAATTCTATTTTCTATGTGTTGTTTGCTTATTTTGATGAATCTATGAGTAGTATCGGAGGGTATGAACCATAGAGAAGTTGGAATACAGTACATATTACACCAATATGAATTTATAATGAGTGCACAACCGTACCTAAGTGGTGGTTTTATTTTCTTATACTAACGGAGCTTACGAGTTTTCTGTTGAGTTTTGTGTTGTGAAGTTTTCAAGTTTTGGGTAAAGATTCGATGGACTATGGAATAAGGAGTGGCAAGAGCCTAAGCTTGGGGATGCCCAAGGCACCCCAAGGTAATATTCAAGGACAACCAAAAGCCTAATCTTGGGGATGCCCCGGAAGGCATCCCCTCTTTTGTCTTCGTCTATCGGTAACTTTACTTGAGGCTATATTTTTATTCACCACATGATATGTGTTTTGCTTGGAGCGTCAATTTATTTTATTTTGTTTTGCTTGCTATTTGAATAACATTCCAAGATCTGAAATTCTTAAATGTCAGAGTCTTCACATAGTTACATAATTATTCAACTACTCATTGATCTTCACTTATATCTTTCGGAGTAGTTTGCCATTTGCTCTAGTGCTTCACTTACATCTTTTTAGAGCATGACGGTGGTTTTATTTTGAAGAAATAGATGAACTCTCATGCTTCACTTATATTATTTTGAGAGTCTTGTAGATCAGCATGGTAATTTGCTTTGGTTATGAAATTAGTCCTAATATGATAGGCATCCAAGATGGGTATAATAAAAACTTTCATATCAAGTGCATTGAATATTATGAGAAGTTTGATACTTGATGATTGTTTTGAGATACGAGGATGGTGATGTTAGAGTCATGCTAGTAGAGTAGTTGTGAATTTGAGAAATACTTGTGTTGATGTTTGCAAGTCCCGTAGCATACACGTATGGTAACCGTTGTGTGACAAATTTGAAGCATGAGGTATTTCATTGAGTGTCATCCTTTGTGTGGAGGTCGGGAATGCGTGATGGTTAACTCCTACCAACCCTTCCCCTAGGAGCATGCGTGTAGTACTTTGTTTTGATGACTTGTAGATTTTTGCAATAAGTATGTGAGTTCTTTATGACTAATGTTGAGTCCATGGATTATACGCACGCTCACCCTTCCACCATTGCTAGCCTCTCCTGTACCGCGCAACTTTCATCGGTACAATACACCAACCATATACCTTCCTCAAAACATCCACCATACCTACCTATTATGGCATTTCCATAGCCATTCCGAGATATATTGCCATGCAACTTTCCACCGTTCCAATTATTATGACACGCTTCATCATTGTCATATTGCCATGCATTATCATGTAGTTGATATCGTATTTGTGGCAAGGCCACCATGCATAATTTTTCATACATGTCACTTTTGATTCATTGCACATCCCGGTACACCGCCGGAGGCATCCATATAGAGTCATACTTTGTTCTAGTATCGAGTTGTAATCTTTGAGTTGTAAATAAATATAAGTGTGATGATCATCATTATTAGAGCATCGTCACAAATAAAAAAAGAAGAAGGAAAGGCCAAAGAAAAAGAAAGGCCCAAAAAAAAAGAAGAAAGAAAAAAGGGACAATGCTACTATCGTTTTAAACACTTGTGCTTCAAAGTAGCACCATGATCTTCATGATAGAGAGTCTCTTGTTTTGTCACTTTCATATACTAGTGAGAATTTTCGTTATAGAACTTGGCTAGTATATTCCAACGATGGGCTACCTCAAATGCCCTAGGTCTTCGTGAGCAAGCAAGTTGGATGCACACCCACTTAGTTTCTTTTGTTGAGCTTTCATACATTTATAGCTCTGGTGCATCCATTGCCTGGCAATCCCTACTCACTCACATCGATATCTATCGATGGGCATCTCCATAGCCCATTGATACGCCTAGTTAATGTGAGACCATCTTCCTCCTTTTGTCTTCTCCACAACCACCACTCTATTCCACCTATAGTGCTATATCCATGGCTCACGCTCATGTATTGCGTGAAAGTTGAAAAAGTTTGGAAAAATTTAAGCATGAAACAATTGCTTGGCTGAAATCGGGGTTGTGCATGATTTGAGTATTTTGTGTGACGAAGATGGAGCATAGCCAAACTATATGATTTTGTAGGGATGAACTTTCTTTGGCCATGTTATTTTGAGAAGACATAATTGCTTTGTTAGTAGGTTTGAAGTATTATTATTCTTATGTCAATATTAAACTTTTGTCTTGAATCTTTCGGATCTGAACATTCATGCCATAATAAATAAATTACATTGATAAATATGTTAGGTAGCATTCCACATCAAAAATTATGTTTTTATCATTTACCTGCTCGAGGACGAGCAAGAATTAAGCTTGGGGATGCTTGATACGTCTCCAACGTATCTATATTTTTTATTGTTGCATGCTATTATATTATCCATCCAGGATGTTTTATATGCATTTATATGCTATTTTATATGATTTTTGGGACTAACCTATTAACCCAGAGCCCAGTGCCAGTTTCTGTTTTTTCCTTGCTTTTGAGTATCGCAGAAAAGGAATACCAAACGGAGGCCAATTGACCTGAAACCCAACGGAGGATGTTTTTGGACTAGAACAAGCCCAAGGAGTACCGAAGATGGACTAGGGGAGTCCCGGGTTGCCCACGAGGGTGGGGGGCGCGCCCACCCCCCTGGGCGCGCACCCCTATCTCGTGGCCGCCTCGGGGACCCCCCTTACTTGTTCCCGACTCCAACACCTCTTATATATACAAAATCTCCAGAAAATAACCTAGACCAGGAGTTCCGCTTCCGAAAGCTTATGTTTCCACCAAAAACCAATCTAGACCCGTTCCAGCACCCTGCCGTAGGGGGGGGATCCCTCTGCGGTGGCCATCTTCATCATCCCGGCGCTCTACATGACGAGGAGGAGTAGCTCACCCTCGGGGCTGAGGGTATGTACCAGTAGCTATGTGTTTGATCTCTCTCTCTCTCTCGTGTTCTTGAGATGGCACGATCTTGATGTATCACGAGCTTTGCTATTCTAGTTGGATCTTATGATGCTTCTCCCCCTCTATCTTCTTGTAATGAATTGAGTTTTCTCTTTGGAGTTATCTTATAGGATTGAGTCTGGATTTGAGAACACTTGATGTCTGTCTTGCATGGGATACCCGTGGTGACAATGGGGTATTATATTGATTCACTTGATGTATGTTTTGGTGATCAACTTGCGGGTTCCGTGACCTTGGGAATCTATGCAAAGGGGTTGGCACACATTTTCGTCTTGACTCTTCGGTAGAAACTTTGGGGCACTCTTTGAAGTTCTTTGTGTTGGTTGAATAGATGAATCTGAGATTGTGTGATGCATATCGTATAATCGTACCCACAGATACTTGAGGTGACAATGGAGTATCTACGTGACATTAGGGTTTTGGCTGATTTGTGTCTTAAGGTGTTATTCTAGTACGAACTCTAAGATAGATCGAACGGAAAGAATAGCTTCGTGCTATTTTACTACGGACTCTTGAATAGATCGATCAGAAAGAATAACTTTGAGGTGGTTTCATACCCTACAATAATCTCTTCGTTTGTTCTCCGCTATTAGTGACTTTGGAGTGACTCTTTGTTACATGTTGAGGGATAGTTATATGATCAAGTTATGTTATTATTGTTGAGAGAACTTGCACTAGTGAAAGTATGAACCCTAGGCCTTGTTTCAAAGCATTACAACACCATTTATGCTCACTTTTATCATTAGTTACCTTGCTGTTTTTATATTTTCAGATTACAAAAACCTATATCTACCATCCATATTGCACTTGTATCACCATCTCTTCGCCGAACTAGTGCACCTATAAAATTTACCATTGTATTGGGTGGGTTGAGGACACAAGAGACTCTTTGTTATTTGGTTGCAGGGTTGTTAGAGAGAGACCATCTTCATCCTACGCCTCCCACGGATTGATAAACCTTAGGTCATCCACTTGAGGGAAATTTGCTACTGTCCTACAAACCTCTGCACTTGGAGGCCCAACAACATCTACGAGGAAAAGGTTGCGTAGTAGACATCAGCAAATATCAAATAATGTAAATGCAAGCAGATGGAAGTTTATGCGTAGGTACTTGATAGAAGTTGATGATGTTTCCCCGATAATGGCGCCAGAAATTCTTCCTACTACTTGTGAGCTGCGTTGGGATTTCCCCGAAGAGGAGGGGATGATGCAATACAGTAGAGATAAGTATTTCCCTCAGTTAAGAACCAAGGTTATTAATCAAGTAGGGGAATCACGCAACACCTCGTTAGTAGTACTTGCACACAAAATAACAAATACTTGCACCCAACGCGAACAAGGGGTTGTCAACCCCTTGACGGTTACTTGCAAGATTAAATTTTGTAGTGATAGATAGATTGATAAAACACAAAATAAAAGAAAGAAATAAAAAGTGTAGTAAGGTATTTTTGGATTTTGATATATGATAAAAGTAGACCCGAGGCCATAGTTTTCACCAGAGGCTTCTCTCTGGAAAATAGCAGACGGTGGGTAAACAAATTACTGTTGGGCAATTGACAAAAAAGCAAATAATTATGACGATATCCAAGGAAATGATCATGTGTGGGAATCACGTCCGAGACAAGTAGACCAAAACGATTTTGCATCTACTACTATTACTCCACACATCGACGGCTATCCAACATGCATCTAGAGTATTAAGTTCATAAAGAATG
Organism: Secale cereale; assembly: GCA_902687465.1. NCBI lineage: Eukaryota > Viridiplantae > Streptophyta > Magnoliopsida > Poales > Poaceae > Secale > Secale cereale. The sequence goes on along the minus strand of LR738715.1, from coordinate 229,895,445 downwards.
GAGTGACGCCTTAAGCAAGATGACATGATGTAGACAAAGTAAACTCATGCATGAATAAATCACATCTTTTTATTCTTAATGACAACTCTACAAATATGCGTCATGTCCCTTTCTATCACTGGGATTGAGGACTGCAATATCGAACCTATCACAGAGGACCTCTCACATTGCAAGAAAAATCAATCTAGTTGGCCAAACCAAATCAATAGATTGGAGAGAAATACAAAGCTATAATAATCATGCATAAAAGAGTTCAGAGAAAACTCAAATAACATTGATGGATAATATGAGCATAAACTCACAATTCATCAGATCCCAACAAACACACCACAAAGAGTCATTACATCGAATAGGTCTCAAAGAACATCAAGGAGAACATTGTATTGAAGATCAAAGAGAGAAAAGAATCCATCTAGCTACTAACTATGGACCGACAGGTCTGCGGTAAACTACTCACACATCATCAAAAGGGCAACAATGTTGATGTAGATGCCCTCCGTGATTGATGCCCCCTCTAGTAGTGTTAGGACCGAGTGTATATCGACCAGAGGGGGGGGGGGTGAATGGGAGTTTCAAAAATTCTTGCGATTATTTTGATCCGATCCCAATCACAACAGCAAAAATACGGTTCGGTAGAACAAAACTCATTCAAGCACGTCACAAAGGAATATATCTATCGATGTAGGAGGCAATGATAGTTCTAGTATAGTATATCACAAGCTTGGCGATAACCATGGTAAACAGCAAGCTAAGAGCAACAAGATCATGAGAGAAAACAAGGTATGAGTTACGAAGGGAATTCACGAAGAAGAATCATGATGAAGCAAATGAAACAACACAAATAAATCACGTCAATCTAAATGAGATAGGTGCGTAGAGAAAACAATATAGCTCGAATGACTGATCTGAAAGACGAGAATGTAGTATGATGTGAAACAAAATAAAACATATGTGAAAGATAGAGATGAATGATATGAACGATATGCAACAGACAAAGATTGATCAGATAAACTATCGTCACAGAGCACAACAGAAAACTGCAGAGCACGAAAATAATCTTCTATAGGAAATGCAGTAAGATAGATTGAACCAGTGGTGCTCGATGGCGACAGATGAATTTGGTAGGCCGGTTCGCCCTTGTGACAAAGGACTACGTCTGGTTGGAGGGTTTGTGATTTAACACATAAGATAAATTCTCTGCACCCTATTCTCCTTCAATTCGGAGCTGATCAGACTCCAGTTGATTTCACTAGTGGTAGATACTTGTCGGTGATCTCCAAACCTTCGACAGACCTCTTCGCAAACCACAAGGACTCTTGGTTGCTGAAGATCTAGCTTGGTGAAAACAACAACTCGTCAACACTCAAGCCGATACCTATCCGTCCAGAGAGTGTGCAACTCTCAAGAATAATAGGTACAAGAACCCTAACTCAGAACTACTGTGATGCTCAACCACGGTCTAAGTTTTGGCTCTTGATTTTTCTCTCGGTTGATCTTAAACTCAAATCACTCAGAGAGGGGATGCTCAGTCAATCTTCTCAGAAATCTTAAGTGGTGCAGCCAATGGGCAACGTTGGAGCGGGGGTGGCTATTTATAGTTGCGGCCTTCCCTGAAGGGAAATGACCAAATTGGACATGTGGAGCAGCCAATGTCCGAACGACACGATTCTAACGTTTGAAAATTGAGCACAACGGTAACATTCCTTGTGGAGCAATAAATGGTAACTCCTCAGTTCAAAAGATATCTCCTACAAAACGAAGAACAACGCCTACTGCTGGCAGGTATTCATTCAATCTTGCATAGGTTTTTGGGCTAAGCATCACAACGGATCTAAGCTTCGAGAACCTATACCCCTCTTAGTAGTACGGAGGTCCTATTACTCAAATAAATGAAAGAAGAAGAACGAAATGAATACTACGTCTTTAGTTTATCTTCGAGTTCCATTCGCTGCAGTCAATTCTCTTCGGACATAATCTCTGAACAAATTGTTTTACGTCTGCAATAAAGTTTCGAGAGGTTAACTCCTTCACATCAATCTTCTCACTTACATGTCTTCAACAAATGTAGCTCATTCTTCTCTACAACGCAGATATTCTTCGGTGAAGTTCCTCGAATTTGACACCAGAGACATCATTCTCTTCTGTTCTGCATGAACTATTTCTCTCTGTGTGCACTAGCAAACAAATTAGTCCATGCATGTTTCTGCCAACAATCTCCAAAACACAGAAGGGCAAATAATGCACCAATAATCTCCCCCTTTTTGGATGATTGTTGACTAAACAGAAACATCGAAGGATAGATAATGGAACGAAGTGGAATGTGAAGGAAAATGAAAGATGAGAGATGCTTATGAAGATAAAGCACGCTCCCCCTGAAGGTATGCATCTTTTGAGTGCATATGATAAAGTGGAAGATAGTGAGATGAATCTTCGTATGAGTGATATTGACATGTGATCTTATTCATAGCCTCTTTCAATTCACTCGGCAATGAATGAGATATTTTCCTGTCACAAACTTGAAAAAGATTTGTTAGATAGAATACTTTGAAATGATTTGTGACGAAGGATAAGCCAAGAGAGTTTGCTCAGATAATGGTCTGAATCCACACGAGATATATGTTCCCTACAAGTTAGATACTCAAGGAGAGTCAGAGCAAGGGAATCATAGGTGTGCTGCTCAGAGTAGATATGCTTCACACGAGGTTTTCCTGCAACTAGGATGATATGAAAGAGATATACGAGTGAAAATAGCTTAATAGTTAGATAGAGAGAATTCGCTTTTGAATCTCAAGAAATTTTGATCTGAAGCTGACTTCCTTCTCCTGCAAGGTTAGATAGCGAAAGATAAACATTATAGAATATCTAACCATCAGACACATATAGTTTCAAGGAGTGAAATATCTCTTCTAGAGAAACATGATTTCCAATCCTCCTTGAAATGCTTTTACTTTCCCCGCATGATTAGCATCGAGGAAAATTTCTGCAAGGAAGTAAAACTTTCGATTTCACCTGCAAACAAAGAACCTGAAGCAAATAGCATTGGGTGGGTATGAACGGTACATGACGACCAAGTATTCCAACCACACGCGGTGCACCAAGTTTTCAAAAGCAAATAGTTCGACGAAAACCAAATAATTCGAAGGAGAAGCAAATGGCGCAAGGAAACACCCTGCAAATAACACGCTGATCTATCTCTCAATGTTCTTATCCCCCTTTTTGTCAGCAAGTGTGAAAAAAGGAAAGAGAATGCAGAGCGAGTAACTACTCGTCCGAATAATCCTCAGAATCAGAGCTCGAACTATTAGGCAAAGCAGAGCCAGCGATGGTCGAAGCCGAAGCAGGAGTTGGAGATAGATATGTCTCCAACGTATCTATAATTTATGAAGTATTCATGCCTTGTTTACAACAATTTTATATGGTTTTGGTATGATGTGATTAGAACTAATCCAGACTAATGCTGTTTTCAACAGAAATATCATGCTGTCATTTTTTGTGCAGAAATAAAAGTTCTCAGAATGGGTTGAAAATTTATGGTGATTTTTATGGACCAAAAGAGACACCCGAAGCATCGGAGATGGGCTAGGAAGTGGATGAGGAGGCCACAAGCCAGGGGGCGCGTCCTACCCCCAGGGCGCACCTCTACGGCTTGTGGGCCCCTCGAGCACCCCCTTGACGTGAGACCAACGCCAAAAATTCCTATATATGCCAAAACCCCAAAAAGAACCCTAGATGAGAAGTTCCGCCGATGCAAGCCTCTGTAGCCACAAAAAACCTATCTGGACCCCGTTCCGGCACCCTGCCAGAGGGGGAAATCATCACGGGAGGCCATCTTCATCATCCCGGTGGTCTCCATGACGAGGAGGGAGTAGTTCACCCTTGGGGCTGTGGGTATGTACCAGTAGCTATGTGTTTGATCTCCCTCTCTCTCTCTCTCTCTCTCTCTCTCTCTCTCTCTTTCCCTCTCTCGTGTTCTTGATTTGGCATGATCTTGATGTGCCGAGAGCTTTCTTATTATAGTTGGATATTATGGTGTTCTTCCCTCTCTACCTTGTGATGAATTGAGTCTTTTCCTTTAAGGGTTTGTTATGCCGGATTGAATCTTGTGGATGTGAGCAGTTGATGTATGTCTTGCGATGGGATATTCATGGTGACTATGGGATATTCTATTGATCCACTTGATGTATGTTTTGGTTATCAACTTGTGGATTCTCGTGGTGACATTGTGGTAATCTATGCATAGGGGTTGATACACGTTTTCATATTCCTTTCTCCGATAGAAATCTTGGGGTATTCTTTTAAGTTCTTTGTGTGGGATTGAATATTATGAATTTGAAATTATCTAATGCACATCGTATAATTGACCCACGTATACTTGTGGTGACATTGGAGTATCTAGCTGACATTAGGTTTGATTGATGCATGTCACGTGGTGTTATTCTAGTACGAACTCTAGGGTTGTTTGTGACACTTATAGGAATAGCCCAATAGATTGATTAGAAAGAATAACTTTGAGGTGGTTTCGTACCCTACAAGCAATTTCATCTTATGTTCTCCACGATAGGAAGTTTGGAGTGATTCTTCATTGCATCATGAGGGATTCTTATAAGATCCAATTATGTTATCATTGTTGAGATATTTTGCACTAGTGAAAGTATGAACCCTAGGACTTGTTCTCAAGCATTGCAATATCTTTTTTGATCACTTTTCCTACTTGATACCTTGCTGTTTTTATATTTTCATATTACAAAAACCTATATCTACTATCCATATTACACTTGCATCACCATCTCTTCGCCGAACCAGTGCACCTATACAATTTACCATTGTATTGGGTGTGTTGGGGATGCAAGAGATTTCTTGTATTTGGTTGAAGGGTTGTTTTAATGAGACCTTCTTCATCCTATGCCTCCCACAGATTGATAAACCTTGGGTCATCAACTTGAGGGAAAATTGCTACTATCCTACAAAACTCTGCGCTTGTAGGCCCAACACGAGTCTACAAGAATAAAATGTTGTGTAGTAGACATCAGAGATGCAGGATGGGCTCCATGATCAGCTTTAGGAGTAGCAACATGATACGTCTCCAATGTATCTATAATTTTTGATTGTTCCATGCTATCATATATTCTGTTTTGGATGTTTAATGGGCTTTACTATACACTTTTATATTATTTGTGGGACTAACCTACTAACCCAAGGCCTAGTGCAGATTGCTGTTTTTTTTTGCCTATTTCAGGGTTTTGCAGAAAAGGAATATCAAACGGAGTCCAAACGGAGTGAAACCTTCGGGAGAGTTATTTTTGGAACCGTATCTACCCAGAAGACTTGGACTACACGCGAGGGAACGAAGGAGGTGGCCACGAGGATCCAGGGCGCGCCCCATGCCCCTAGGCGTGCCCCCCCACCCTCGTGGCCCCCCTCTGGCTCCCCCGATGCCCCCCTTCCTCCTATATATATATCCATGTACCCTGAAAACATCGAGGCAACAGAGAAAACCCTAATTCCATCGCCGCAACCTTCTGTTCCCGTGAGATCCCATCTTGCGGCCTGTTCCGGAGCTCCGCCGGAGGGGGGATCTACCATGGAGTGCTTCTACATCAACACCATAGCCTCACCCATGAGTTGTGAGTAGTTTACCACAGACCTTCGGGTCCATAGTTATTAGCTAGATGGCTTCTTCTCTCTTTTTGGACCTCAATACAAAGTTATCCTCGATCTTCGAGGAGATCTATTCGATGTAATCTTTTTGTGGTGTGTTTATCGAGATCCGATGAATTGTGGGTTTATGATCAAGATTATCTATGAGAAATATTTGATTCTTTTCTAAAATCTTTTATGTATGACTATAATTTCCTTGCAAGTCTCTTCGAATTATTGGTTTGGTTTGGCCTCCTAGATCTATAGTTCTTGCAATGGGAGAAGTGCTTGGCTTTGGGTTCAATCTTGCGGTGTCCTTTCCCATTGACAACAGGGGTAGCAAGACACGTATTGTATTATTGCCATCAAGGATAAAAAGATGGTGTTTATATCATATTGCTTGAGTTTATCCCTCTACATAATGTCATCTTGCTTAAAGCATTACTCTGTTCTTATGAACTTAATACTCTAGATGCATGCTGGATAGCGGTCGATGTGTGGAGTAATAGTAGTAGATGCAGAATCGTTTTGGTCTACTTATCACAGACGTGATGCCTATATATAATGATCATGCCTAGATATTCTCATAACTATGCACTTTTCTATCAGTTGCTCGACAGTAATTTGTTTACCCACCACAGAATTCTGCTATCATGAGAGAAGCCACTAGTGAAACCTATGGCCCCCGGGTCTATTCTCAACATATTAATCTTCCATCTACTTTACTTTTCTTTATTTACTTTCTGTTCTTATATCCAAAAATACCAAAAAATATTATACTATCCTATCTATCAGACCTCACTTTCGTAAGTGACCGTAAAGGGATTGACAACCCCTTATCGCGTTGGCTGCAAAGTTCTTATTTGTTTGTGCACGTGCGAGGGACTCGCGCGTGGTCTCCTATTGGATTGATACCTTGGTTCTCCAAAACTGAGGGAAATAGTTACGCTACTGTGTTGCATCACCCTTTCCTCTTCGAGGGAATACAACACAAGCTCGAGAAGTAGCAAGAATAATTTCTGGTGCCGTTGCTGGGGAGGCTTACGCTAAAGTCATATACCAAGTACCTATCACAAACCCTTATCCTCCGCATTACATTCATTTGCCTCTCGTTTTCCTCTCCCCCACTTCACCCTTGCCGTTTTATTTGCCCTTCTTTTTGCCGTGTGTTTACCGTTTGCTTGCTTCTTGTTTGCTTGTGTGTTGGATTGCTTGATTGTCACTATGGCTCAGAACAATACCAAATTGTGTGACTTTTCCAATACCAACAATAAAGATTTTATTAGCACTACGATTGCTCCTATTACCGATGCTAAATTTTGTGAGATCAATGCTACTCTGTTGAATCTTGTCATGAAAGATCAATTTCCTGGCCTTCCTAGTTAAGATGCCGCTACCCATCTAAACAACTTTGTTGATTTGTGTGATATGCAAAAGAAGAGGGATACGGATAATGATATTGTTAAATTGAAGCAATTTCCGTTTTCACTTAGAGATCGTGCTAAAACTTGGTTTTCCTCTCTGCCTAAAAATAGTATTGATTCTTGGAATAAGTGCAAAGATGCCTTTATCTCTAAGTATTTTCCTCCTGCTAAGATTATCTCTCTTAGAAACGATATTATGAATTTTAAGCAACTAGATCATGAGCATGTTGCACAAGCTTGGGAGAGAATGAAATTAATGATACGTAATTGTCCTACACATGGGTTGAACATATGGATGATTATACAAAACTTTTATGCTGGCTTGAATTTTTCTTCTAGAAATCTTATAGATTTGGCCGCAGGAGGCACTTTCATGGAAACTACCTTAGGAGAAGCTACCAAACTACTAGATAATATTATGGTTAACTACTCTCAATGGCACACCGAAAGATCTACTAGTAAAAAAGTGCATGCTATTGAAGAGATTAGTGTTTTGAGTGGAAAGATGGATGAACTTATGAAATTATTTGCTACTAAGAGTGCTTCCTCTGATCCTAATGATATGCCTTTATCTATGTTGATTGATAATAATGAATCTTTGGATGTGAATTTTGTTGGTAGGAATAATTTTGCTAACAATGCTTATAGAGGAAACTTTAATCCTAGGCCTTTTCCTAGTAATTTCTCTAATAATTATGGTAATTTCTACAATAACTCTTATGGGTAAGGTGCCCTTTGAATTTGAAACTAGTGTTAAGGAGTTTATGATTTCGCAAAAGAATTTCAATGCTTTGCTTGAAGAAAAATTGCTTAAGATTGATGAGTTGGCTAGGAACGTGGATAGAATTACTCTTGATGTCGACTCTTTGAAACTTAGAGAATTTCCATTGATGAATGCAAAGAAAGAACCACTAGGATGCGTGCTAAAAAAGAGTGCTTTATGAAAGCGTGTTCTTCTAGTTATCATGAAAATAAAGATGAAGATCTGAAAGTTATTGATGTGTCTCCTATTCGATCCTTGTTTTCTAGTATGAATCTTGATAAAGATGGGACTAGAGATGAGTCTACTTTAGTTAAAAGGCGTCCCAATGGTTCAGAGTTTTTAGATCTTGATATTAAAATTGTTAAAAGTGGGATTGAAGAGATTAAAACTTGGCATAGTGATGAACCCACTATTTTGGATTTCAAGGGATTCAATTATGATAATTGCTCTTTGATAGATTGTATTTCTTTGTTGCAATCCGTACTAAATTATCCGCATGCTTATAGTCAAAATAAGGCTTTTACGAAACACATAGTTGATGATGCAATCTTATGAAGAAAAACTTGAATTAGAAGTTTCTATCCCTATAAAGCTTTATGATGAGTGGGAACCTACTATTAAAATTAAAATTAAAGATCATGAATGCTTTGCCTTGTGTGATTTGGTGCAAGTGTTTCTACTATCCCAAAAACTCTGTGTGATTTGTTAGGTTTCCATGAGCTTGATGATTGTTCTTTGAATTTGCATCTTGCGGATTCTACCATTAAGAATCCTATGGGAAGGATTAATGATGTTCTTATTGTTGCCAATAGTAATTATGTGCCCGTAGATTTCATTGTTCTTCATATAGATTGCAATCCTTCATGTCCTATTATTCTTGGTAAACCTTTCCTTAGAACGATTGGTGCAATTATTGACCTAAAGGAAAGAAATATTAGATTCCAATTTCCGTTAAGGAAGGCATGGAACACTTTCCTAGAAAGAAAATCAAATTACCTTATGAGTCTATTATGAGAGCCACTTATGGATTGCCTACCAGAGATGGCAATACCTAGATCTATTATTGTATCGTGCCTAGCTAGGGGCGTTAAACGATAGCGCTTGTTGGGAGGCAACCCAATTTTATTTTCTTTGTTTTTTCTTCTGTTTAGGAATAAATATTGCATCTATCCTCTGTTTAGATGTGGTTTTGTGTTTTAATTAGTGTTTGTGCCAAGTAGAACCTTTGGGAAGACTTGTGTGATGTTTATATGATCATGCTGTAAAAAAATTAGAAACTTTAGCACTCACAAGATTAGCCACCAGATTTTACTGGAGAGTGCTATTTAGTTCATTCTTTTTGCAGATGATTGATATACAAATTCCTCACGTTTGCCAATTTATTTCAATTTTTTGGAGTTACAGAAGTATTCGAAAGTTACAGATTACTACAGACTGTTCTGTTTTTGACAGATTCTGTTTTTCGTGTGTTGTTTGCTTATTTTGATGCATCTATGAGTAGTATTGGGGAATATGAATCATAGAAAAGTTGGAATACAGTAGGTTTAACACCAATATAAACAAATAATGAGTTCATTACAGTACCTTTGAGTGGTGGTTTGTTTTCTTATACTAATGGAGCTCACGAGATTTTTGGCTAAGTTTTGTGTTGTGAAGTTTTCAAGTTTTGAGTATGGCTTTGATGGACTATGGAACCAAGAGTGGCAAGAGCCTAAGCTTGGGGATGCCCAAGGCACACCAAGGTAAAATTCAAGGACCACCAAAAGCCTAAGCTTGGGGATGCCCCGGGAAGGCATCCCCTCTTTCGTCTTCATCTATCGGTAACTATACTTGAGACTATATTTTTATTCACCACATGATATGTGTCTTGCTTGGAGCGTCATGTATGATTTGAGTCTTTTCTTTTTAGTTTTACACAATATGGTTTAGAATTTATTATAATACTCTATGTGCTTCACTTATATCTTTTGAGCTAGATAGTTTCGCTCTAGTGCTTCACTTATATCTTTTAGAGCATGGTGGTGGTTTTATTTTGTAGAAATTGTCGATCTCTAATGCTTAAATTATATCTATTTGAGAGTCTTTTAGAACAACATGATAATGTGCTTTTGTTATAAAACTAGTCCTATTTTGATAGGCATCCAAGATGAGTATAGTAAAAACTTTCACATAAAGTGCATTGAATACTAAGAGAGGTTTGATACTTGATGATTGCTTTGAGATATGAGGATGGTGATATTGGAGTCATGCTAGTAGAGTAGTTGTGAATTTGAGAAATACTTGTGTTAAGGTTTGCAAGTCCCGTAGCATGCACGTATGGTAACCGTTGTGTGACATATTTGAAGCATGAGGTATTTCTTTGAGTGTCATCCTTTGTGTGGAGGTCGGGGGCGCGCGATGGTTAACTCCTACCGACCTCCCCCTTAGGAGCATGCGTGTAGTACTTTGTTTTGATTGTAGATTTTTGCAATAAGTATGTGAGTTCTTTATGACTAACGTTGAGTCCATGGATTATACACACTCTCACCCTTCCACCTTGCTAGCCACTCTAGTACCGCGCAATTTTTGCTGGTGCATCAAACCACCTTATATCCTTCCTCAAAACAGCCACCATTCCTACCTATCATGGTATTTCCATAGCCATTCCGAGATATATTGCCATGCAACTTTCCACCGTTCCATTTGTTATGACACACTTCATCATTATCATATTGCCATGCATGATCATGTAGTTGACATCGTATTTGTGGCTAGGCCACCATGCATAATTTTTCATACATGTCACTCTTGATTCATTGCACTTCCTGGTACACCGCCGGAGGCATTCATATAGAGTCATACTTTGTTCTAGTATCGAGTTGTAAATCAATATAAGTGTGATGATCGTCATTATTAGAGCATCGTCCCAAAGAAAAAGAAGAAAAAAAAGAAGGAAAGGCCAAAAAAAATAAAGCCCAAAAAAAGAAGAAGAAAAAAGAAAAAAAAAGAAAAAAGGGAAAAGAAAAGGGACAATGCTACTATCTTTTTCACACTTGTGCTTCAAAGTAGCACCATGTTCTTCATGATAGAGAGTCTCTTGTTTAGTCACTTTCATATACTAGTGGGAATTTTCATTATAGAACTTGGCTTGTAGATTCCAACGACGGGCTTCCTCAAATGCCCTTGGTCTTCGTGAGCAAGCAAGTTGGATGCACACCCACTTAGTTTCTTTTGTTGAGCTTTCATACATTTATAGCTCTAATGCATCCGTTGCATGGCAATTCCTACTCACTCTAATTGATATCTATTGATGGGCATCTCCATAGCCCATTGATACGCCTAGTTGATGTGAGACCATCTTCCTATTTTTTGTCTTCTCCACAACCACCACTCTATTCCACATAGTGCTATGTCCATGGCTCACGCTCATATATTGTGTGAGAGTTGAAAGAGTTTGGAAAAATTAAAGTATGAAACAAGTGATTGATTGAAACCGGGGCTGTGCATGATTGGAGTATTTTGTGTGACAAAGATGGAGCATAGCCTAACTATATGATTTTGTAGGGATGAACTTTCTTTGGCCATGTTATTTTGAGAAGACGTGATTGCTTTGTTAGTATGCTTGAAGTATTATTATTCTTATGTCAATATGAAATTTTATTTTAAATCTTTCGGATCTGATCATTCATGCCACAACAAAGAGAATTACACTGAGAATTATGTTAGTTAGTATTCCACATAAAAAATTCTGTTTTTATCATTTATCTACTCGAGGACGAGCAGGAATTAAGCTTGGGGATGCTTGATACGTCTCCAGCGTATCTACAATTTTTTATTGTTCATTGCTATTATATATTATGTTCTGGATGTTTAATGAGCTTTATTATACACTTTTATATTATTTTTGAGACTAACCTACTAAACCAAGGCCCAGTGCCGATTGCTGTTGTTTGCGTATTTCAGGGTTTCGCTGAAAAGGAATATCAAACGGAGTCCAAACGGAATGAAACCTTCGGGAGAGTTATTTTTGGAACCGTATCTACCTAGAAGACTTGGAGTACACGCGAGGGAACAAAGGAGGTGGCCACGAGGTTCCAGGGCGCTCCCCCACCCTCTTGGGCCCCCTCTGGCTTCCCCGATGCCCTCCTTCCTCCTATATATATCCATGTACCCTGAAAACATCGAGGCAACAGAGAAAACCCTAATTCCGCCGCCGCAACCTTCTGCTCCCGTGAGATCCCATCTTGGGGCCTATTCCGGAGCTCCGCCGGAGGGTGGATCTACCACGGAGTGCTTCTACATCAACACCATAGCCTCACCCATGAGTTGTGAGTAGTTTACCACAGACTTTCGGGTCCATAGTTATTAGCTAGATGGCTTCTTCTCTCTTTTTGGATCTCAATACAAAGTTCTCCTCGATCTTCGACGAGATCTATTAGATGTAATCTTTTTGCGGTGTGTTTTTCGAGATCCGATGAATTGTGGGTTTATCATCAAGATTATCTATGAGAAATATTTGATTCTTTTCTGAAATATTTTATGTATGATTATAATATCCTTGCAAGTCTCTTTGAATTATTGGTTTGGTTTGGCCTCCTAGATCTATAGTTCTTGCAATGGGAGAAGTGCTTGGCTTTGGGTTCAATATTGCGGTGTCCTTTCCCAGTGACAACAGGGGCAACAAGGCACATATTTTATTGTTGCCATCGTGGATAAAAATATGGGGTTTATATCATATTGCTTGAGTTTATCCCTCTACATCATGTCATCTTGCTTAAAGCATTACTCTGTTCTTATGAACTTAATACTCTAGATGCATGCTGGATAGTGGTCGATGTGTGGAGTAATTGTAGTAGATGCAGAATCGTTTCGGTCTACTTATCACAGACGTGATTGATGGCTTCTCGCCCCTCGTTGGTTACCCCAAGTGGAAGGTTTGAGATGCAGTGTAGCGGAAGTTTTCCCTTGGCAAAGATACCAAGGATCGATTTCCCTGAGACTCCCAGTTTCAACAAGAAGGTGTCAACTGCTAACGGCGCCAGATATTAGCAATCAACGTGGACCTGCACACAGATACAAATAACTTTGCTCTAAACGAGTACAGAGAGGTTGTTAATCCCTCCGGCCTTGTAGTTTACAAAGTATCAAACGCAAGTGATAATAGTGATAGGTAATGCTGCAATAGTAAGTAAAAAGCGAAAAGTAAATAGAGGATGTGATCAATGATGGTAATATGGACCGGGGTCCCATGATGTTCACTAGTGATGTCTCTCTCCCAAAAGACGATAAAACAGCTATGTGAGGTAAACGAATTAGAGTTGGGCAATTGACAGAATTATGTGCGCAAACCAATGCTAACTATGTTACAAGAAAGGTAGAGGTTCAAAGCATGGGCGGTACGCCAAGGCAAGTAGACCGAAATCCATCTGCATGTACTACTAATCATCCACCTTGAGATATCTATCCAGAACATCTCGCTGGTATTAAGTTGCGAGTCCCACCCATAGTGTAAACTCAAAGCAACAGACAACTGCATTAAAAGAACTTTGCGTAAAGTAAACAATCCTTGCACCCGCGGGCACAAGCACCGTTGTTTTCCCCCTTGTGGCAACAACACATCCCCTAGACTCATGTTTCTGTCACTCAAGCTAGTCATCGAGGGGCATGAACCCACAATCAAGCATAACGTTCCCTCTTGGAGTCACTACCTACTACTTGGCCAAAGCAATAAATAACAATGGAGAACATGCAAGAATTACTTATGAACTAAAATATAAAAGAGGTGAATAAAATATATTACTCAAGATCAATCTGAACATAATCTCATAATCCATCGGATCCCAGCAAACTCAACATAGCAACAGCATAAGGATTACATAGGTGCCTCGATCATGTAGGGAAGCTCACGATGACTAATTAGTGAAGCACAAGAACGGGAGGAGAACATCACATAGCTACTGGTCATGGACTCATGGTCCAAGGGAGACTACTCACGAGTCATCCGGGAGGCGTCCATGGTGGTGGAGAAGCTCCCGGTGGTGATCCTCCCCTCCGGCAGGGTGCCGGGAAGAGTTCTCCTGGTGCTCCCGATCTTGGAAGCGGCGGCGGCGGCGGAACAGAGATGGGATCGCGAAAAGAAGTCCTATTCTGAGGGTTATGGGGAACCCTTTAAATATATGCCAAAGTAGGGCACCTGGGGAGCCTCGGGGGGCCCAGGCGCCCCCCCAGCGCGGCCCAGGGGGGGGGGGCGCCCACAGGGCGCCTGGAGCCCCTGTGGCCCCCCCAGGCTGCCCTTCGGACGCAGTGTTGTTTCCGGTTCGCTGATTTTTTATATAATTTTTCTGGATTTTTCTGGGTAGTTCTCGAAACGTGAAAACCTGAAATACAAAAACAACCGAAAACAGAAACTGGCACTGGGGTGCACTGGATTAGTAAGTTAGTCCAAATATGATCAAAAGTGTATGGAAGTGTATGAATATCATAGCAATATCACCCAAAAGTGGCATGGAGCAAGCAGAAATTATAGATACGTTTTGGACGTATCAACATCCCCAAGCTTAATTCCTGCTCGTCCTCGAGTAGGTAAATGATAACAAGAATAATTTCTGTGGTGACATGCTATTAACCATATAGGACTTTCTCATAGTCATATGACAAAAGCTTACTGAGACAATGATTCTAAAGTAATTAAGTTGCCTCAAGAGAAAATCACAAATGACTGAAAGTTTTACAACATGAAACTGAAACATCAAAAAGATTTGCAATGATCATGATGTGCAAATATGATCAAGTGATATCTAGCTTTCCCCCTTTAGTGATGCAAAACATAAGTGCAGGGGCACCTTCAAGGTTTAAGTGATGACTAGATACAATCATTTCAGAATAAACGATATCACAATCATGCAAAAGACAATGCTACTTTGGGACAATGCACATTACGCTCAGAATGGCAATCATGCTCTCAGTAGTTGGTGCTTGAAGTGCTAGAGCTTTTTATTTTGAAACATGGAAGCAATTGTGTCAACGGTAGTAGTACTTCATATGTGTCATGCATAAAACATCCTATAAGTTGCAAGCCTCATGCATCGAATACTAATAGTGCTTGCTCCTTGTCCTAATTAGCTCGGATCCCCATGGGTTATCATTGCATTGCATATGTTTTAACCAAGTGTCACAAAGGGGTACCTCTATGCCACCTGTACAAAGGTCCAAGGAGATAAATCGCATTTGATTTCTCGTTTTTGATAAATCTCAACTTGAGGACATCCATACCGGGACAACATAGAAAATAGATGATGGACTCCTCTTTAATGCATAAGCATATTCTCATGAGAGATTGAGGATTAAGGTCCAAGCTAAAACTTCCACCATGATGCATGGCTTTGGTTGGCGGCCCAATGTTCTTCTCTAACAATATGCATATTAATTCAACCCACGGTAAATCACCCTTACTTCAGACAAGACGAACATGCATAGCAACTCACATGATATTCAACAAAAGTGTGACAGTTGATGGCGTCCCCAGAAACATGGTTACCGCTCAACAAGCAACTCATAAGAAATAAGATACATAGGCAACATATTCTTTACCACAATAGTTTTAAGGCTACTTTCCCATGAGCTATGTATTGCATGGTTAATTTGCTTAGTGCAGGTGTAGGTTAGCAAAAGACTGGGACCGACCAACTAAGAGAGCAATGACGGTCATAATCATGCAGAGCGACAAAGCAATATTGAATCAGGCATGGTAGTTATATCGCTACTCAGAAACAAAAGATCATCAAGGCTTGCCAGACTTTCTTTACAGTCTTGAATATGCGTGAGCATACGCCAAGTCAATCAAAATAAATTCTCGAAGGAAGATATTACTAAACCATACCACATCATAGGCAAACAAACCAAGTTGGTACTCCAATAACACATTGGGAACCCCCGATCTATCTGAGATTAACCATAAGAAAACCTGAACTACTAAGCACCATCATGAAAGTGGCATCTTTATCATAGACACATTAACCCATGCTACGGAAGCAAACTCTCTTAATAAGGTGAGCATGGTAATTAAAGAGAGTTCAAGCAACCAACTAAATAAAAGCTCTTGAAAAGATAAGCATGAATACTAAGAGCAAAGCACGATAGTAGCTAGTTAAAAGACAAAGAACACACACAGCATAGATAGACATGAAAATTCTATGTAATGTTCTAGGTAGAGGTGGAGCGTGTTTCTCTCCCACATAAAGGAATGCTGGGTTCCGACTCGTTATGAAAAACTAAAAAGAAAACTAAAAGCAAGACGCTCCAAGCATAGCACATAACACATGAAGTGATAAAAATATAGCGGAACGAAAGACGAACTGATAATGTTGATGGAGAAGGGGATGCACGGGGGCATCCCCAAGCTTAGACGCTTGAGTCTCCTTGAATATTTCTTGGGGGTGCACAGGGGCATCCCCAAGCTTGAGCGCTTGACACTCCTGAATCTTTTTATCATCTTCCCTCGCACACTTGAAAACTCCCTTCATACACAACTCATCATAATCTGATTAGCGAGGTTAGTACCCTTAATAAAATAATTATACCTTGCTGGAAATAAGGATATTCTTGAAGTTCTACTGTTTCTCAAGATTGCCAAAAGGTTTTTGCAAAGAAAAAGCAAGTTCTTAATTTGCAAAGTGAAGGTAAGGCAAAACAGGACAGAATCTGTGAAAAACAGAACAGCAGGTAGTAATTGACCTGTTCGGGATACTTCTGCAACTCAAATCAAAAAACTCAGAACTGACGCACGAAAGAAAATTATATAGAGAACGCTGTCGAAAAAATTCAGACCAAAAAGATGATCTGGTGATTTTATATGAATTTTTCTATCCAAGGACAGAATCTGTTTCCTGGACAGCACCTCACAACTTTTGAACTTTCTAGCAATCAGAGGCTATACTTGGCACAAATATGAAAAGCTAAGATACAATGATGATGCTACAGCAGTAAACAACATCAAGACACAACAAAAGCAAAAAAATTATTCATGTGGGCTGCCTCCCAAAAGCGCTTTCTTTTATGCCTTTAAGCTAGGCATAATGCATAGATCAAGTTGTATCAATTGAACCATCATCAAGATCATCAAAAAGCTCTTCAATAATACAACTAGTCTTAAGAGGACTCTCAAATAAAGGCCTCATAGAGATACTTCTATGTAGAAGACCAAAAGGATAAAAGTCAAGGGAAGATTCATTTATAAATTCATCAACGATAGGTGTTTCTTCCAAAGTCTTTACAGTTTCAACCCCTTTGGCAATAGGTGGATTGCTTTTAGAACGGGGAGCCTTTGGAACGTGAACGAACTTAGGCTCCCTCTTTGCCGAAGTTTCTACTTTTTCGGTTTTCATCGAGGAGAAAGTAGTTCCTAAGGTATCAAATATCTCCTAGAAGAGTCAGAATCATGGAATTTGACGGTCTCCAAAATTTTGAAAATTTTATGCATGGAGCTATCAAGTCTATTCAAATCCCCTTGGATCTTTCGATCCAACTCATTCATCTTATTAATGCTTGGCATCTCTAGCTCTATTTTTTCAAGTTTTTTCATAATGTGAGCTAGGGTGATGTCCTCTCGAATGCTAACAACAGGGGGACTCCCAACAAGATTTTCAATAATACTAAGAGACTCCCAAACTGGGGCCTCTAGGAAATTTCCATTGATAGCAGTATCTAGAATAAACCTATTCCAAGAAGTAATTCCAACATAAAAATTTCTAAGCAAGATAGTAGTGGGCTACTTCTTGGTGGCTCTCTTTTGTGAATCATTAATTCTATACCAAGCATCCTTCAAACTTTCCCCACCTCTTTGTTTAAAGGAGAGAACTTCTGCCTCGTCAAAGACAAAAGGACCCGACATAATGATAACTAAAGAACAAGATAACTATTTTTGTGATTTTTGATAAAAAGGAACTAAAGCAAATATGAAAGGTAAACTAACAAGACTAAAAAGCACAGGTAAAAGATAGCATGCAACTCCCCTATCCTGAAGAGTGGAGTCCCCGGCAACGGCGCCAGAAAATACTCCTTGATGGGCCTCGAACCCCTCGTTGGTTACCCCAAGTGGAAGGTGTAAGATGCAGTAAGTAGAAGTGTTTTCCCCTAGCAAAGATGCCAAGGATCGAATCCCCAGAGACTCCTAGGTTCAACAAGTAGGTGTCAACTGCTAACGGCGCAATTAGCAATCAACGTGGACCTGCACACAGATACAAATAACTTTGCTCCCAACGAGTACAGAGAGGTTGTCAATCCCTCCGACCTTGTAGTTCACAAAGGGTTAAAAGCAATATGATTGTAGTGATATATATTGTTTTGCAATAGTAAATAAATAGCGGAAAGTAAATAGTGTATGTGATCAATGATGGTAATATGGACCGGAGTCTCATGATGTTCACTAGTGATGTCTCTCTCCCAAAAGACGATAAAACAGCTATGTGAGGTAACAAATTACAGCTGGGCAATTGACAGGACCACGAACGCAAACCAATGCTGACTACATTGCAAGAAAGGTTGAGGTTTAAAGCATGGGCGGTACGCCAAAGTAAGTAGACCGAAATCCATCAATATCTACTACTAATCATCCACCTTGAGATATCTATCCAGAACATCTCGCTGGTATTAAGTTGCGAGTCCCACCCATAGTGTAAACTCAATGCAACAGACAACTGCATTAAAAGAACTTTGCGTAAAGTAAACAATCCTTGCACCCGCGGGCACAAGCACCGTTGTTTTCCCCTTGTGGCAACAGCACATCCCCTAGACTCATGTTTCTGTCACTCAAGCTAGTCATCGAGGGGCATGAACCCACAATCGAGCATAACGTTCCTTCTTGGAGTCACTACCTATTACTCGGCCAAAGCAATAAATAACAACGGAGAACCTGCAAGAATTACTTATGAACTAAAATATAAAAGTGGTGAATCAAATATATTACTCAAGATCAATCTGAACATAATCTCATAATCCATCGGATCCCAGCAAACTCAACATAGCAACAGCATAAGGATTACATAGGTGCCTCGATCATGTAGGGCAGCTCACGAGGACTAATTAGTGAAGCACAAGAACGGGAGGAGAACATCACATAGCTACTGGTCATGGACTCATGGTCCAAGGGAGACTACTCACGAGTCATCCGGGAGGCGTCCATGGTGGTGGAGAAGCTCCCGGTGGTGATCCTCCCCTCCGGCAGGGTGCCGGGAAGAGTTCTCCTGGTGCTCCCGATCTTGGAAGCGGCGGCGGCGGCGGAACAGAGATGGGATCGCGAAAAGAAGTCCTATTCTTTGGGTTACGGGGAACCCTTTAAATATATGCCAAAGTAGGGCATCGGGGGAGCCTCGGGGGGCCCAGGCGCCCCCCGGCGCGGCCCAGGG
>LR738715.1:229845595-229876230 GCA_902687465.1 Secale cereale | reverse complement strand
GGGGGGGGGGGGCGCCCACAGGGCGCCTGGAGCCCCTGTGGCCCCCCCCAGGCTGCCCTTCGGACGCAGTGTTGTTTCCGGTTCGCTGATTTTTTATATAATTTTTCTGGATTTTTCTGGGCAGTTCTCGAAACGTGAAAACCTGAAATACAAAAACAGCCGAAAACAGAAACTGGCACTGGGGTGCACTGGATTAGTAAGTTAGTCCAAATATGATCAAAAGTGTATGGAAGTGTATGAATATCATAGTAATATCACCCAAAAGTGGCATGGAGCAAGCAGAAATTATAGATACGTTTTGGACGTATCAATATGCTATGTGAAGGCAAGGTTAAGCGTGCTAGTGCGGGGATCTCTAGACATCTTGTGAAGGAAATCAATAACTTCGGTAAGAGTGCAATTATCAAAATCAAGGTCACTACTATCAAGTAAGGTGGTAGTGGTGTCCTTTAGGTTCACTTGTTTGGTAGTTTCTATAGTCATAGCATCACCATTAATAGGTCCAATGGGACCAGGAGTGCATTGGGTGCTAAGAGTTCGGATATCCTCAACAACTTGGATAGTAGTAACAGTGTGGTGGCTAGGAAGGCTCTTAATTCTATCTTCTTCCTCCCTTTCTCTAGCCCATCTCTCTTTAAGTTTAGCCATCATCCTAATGTTTTCATTAATTTGCACTTGAATAGCATTCATAGGAGTGACCTTCCTCTCCTCAAGAGGAGAAGTTCTAATTTTAAGCAATTCTATCTCATTGGCTAAATTGTCTACCTTCAAAGAGAGATCATCTAGTTTGTTTAGTTTTTCTCCTACACTCTTATTAAAGGCTTTTTGGGTAGTGATGAAATCTTTAAGCATAATCTCTAGTTCAGTAGTGGAGTTCTTGGTGCTAGGATAAGCATTGTTGTTCCCATAAGAATTAGAGGGGAACGGTCTAGGATTGCTACCAAAATTACTCCTATAAGCATTGTTATTAAAATTGTTTCTAGAGATAAAGTTCACATCTACTTGTTCTTGAGCAATCAAAGAATTTAAAGGAACATCACGAGGATCAACAGAAGATTGCTTTGAAAGTAGAGACATGATCAAGTCAACTTTTTCATTCAGGGAGGAAATCTCCTCGACAGAGTTTACCTTCCTACCTGTTGGAGCGCGTTCGGTGTGCCATTGGGAATAATTGGTCATCATCTCATCGAGAAGCTTTGTGGCAGCACCAAGTGTAGTTGACATAAAGGTTCCTCCCGCGGCCGAATCTAACAAGTTCCGCGAGGTAAAGTTCAAGCCTGCATAAAAAGTTTGGATAACCATCCAAGTAGTCAAACCGTGAGTAGGGCAGTTCTTGATAAGATATTTCATACGTTCCCAAGCTTGGGCAACGTGTTCATTATCCAATTGTTTAAAATTCATTATGTTACTTCTTAGTTGGATAATTTTAGCAGGTGGATAGTATTTTCCAATAAAAGCATCTTTGCACTTGTCCCATGAATCTATGCTATTTCTAGGCAAAGACTGAAACCAAATTTTAGCTCCTCCTCTCAAGGAGAAAGGAAAAAGCTTAAGCTTAACAATATTACCATCTATTTATCGGTACTTTTGCATATCACAGAGTTCAACAAAATTGTTTAAGTGTAAAGCAGCATCATCTCCAGCACCGGAGAATTGATCTTTCATGACTAAGTTCAGTAAAGCAGGTTTAATTTCATATGAAGGTGCTGAAGTGGCAGGTGTAGTGATAGGTGTGCAGATAAAGTCATCGTTGTTGTGACTAGTGAAGTCACACAACTTGGTGTTCTCGGTGGAACCCATAGCAGCAAGCGAGCAAGATAACTATTTTTGTGATTTTCGATAAAAGATACTAAAGCAAAAAAACTGAAAGGTAAACTAACAAGACTAAAAGCAAAGGTAAAAGATAGCGTGTAACTCCCCTATCCTGAAGAGTGGAGTCCCCGGAAACGGCGCCAGAAAACTTTGCTTGATGGCTTCTCGCCCCTCGTTGGTTACCCCAAGTGGAAGGTTTGAGATGCAGTGTAGCGGAAGTTTTCCCTTGGCAAAGATACCAAGGATCGATTTCCCTGAGACTCCCAGTTTCAACAAGAAGGTGTCAACTGCTAACGGCACCAGATATTAGAAATCAACGTGGACCTGCACACAGATACAAATAACTTTGCTCCCAACGAGTACAGAGAGGTTGTCAATCCCTCCGGCCTTGTAGTTTACAAAGGATCAAACGCAAGTGATAATAGTGATAGGTATTCCTGCAATAGTAAATAAAAGCGGAAAGTAAATAGCGGATGTGATCAATGATGGTAATATGGACCGGGGTCCCATGATGTTCACTAGTGATGTCTCTCTCCCAAAAGACGATAAAACAGCTATGTGAGGTAAACGAATTACAGCTGGGCAATTGACAGAATTATGTGCGCAAACCAATGCTAACTATGTTACAAGAAAGGTAGAGGTTCAAAGCATGGGCGGTACGCCAAGGCAAGTAGACCGAAATCCATCTGCATCTACTACTAATCATCCACCTTGAGATATCTATCCAGAACATCTCGCTGGTATTAAGTTGCGAGTCCCACCCATAGTGTAA
The DNA here is from genome assembly GCA_902687465.1 of Secale cereale. Lineage (NCBI taxonomy): Eukaryota > Viridiplantae > Streptophyta > Magnoliopsida > Poales > Poaceae > Secale > Secale cereale. The sequence continues at coordinate 229,873,646 of LR738715.1, read as the reverse complement.
ACTCAAAGCAACAGACAACTGCATTAAAAGAACTTTGCGTAAAGTAAACAATCCTTGCACCCGCGGACACAAGCACCATTGTTTTCCCCCTTGTGGCAATAGCACATCCCCTAGACTCATGTTTCTGTCACTCAAGCTAGTCATCGAGGGGCATGAACCCACAATCAAGCATAACGTTCCCTCTTGGAGTCACTACCTACTACTTGGCCAAAGCAATAAATAACAACGGAGAACATGCAAGAATTACTTACGAACATAAATATAAAAGAGGTAGATCAAATATATTACTCAAACACAATCTGAACATAATCTCACAATCCATCGGATCCCAGCAAACTCAACATAGCAACAGCATAAGGATTACATATGTGCCTCGATCATGTAGGGCAGCTCACGAGGACTAATTAGTGAAGCACAAGAACGGGAGGAGAACATCACATAGCTACTGGTCATGGACCCATGGTCCAAGGGAGACTACTCACAGCTCATCTGGGAGGCGTCCATGGTGGTGGAGAAGCTCCCGGTGGTGATCCTCCCCTCCGGCAGGGTGCCGGGAAGAGTTCTCCTGGTGCTCCCGATCTTGGAAGCGTGGCGGCGGCGAAACAGAGATGAGATCGTGAAAAAGGGTTCCCGTCTCGAGGGTTTTGGGACACGATATAAATATATGCCAAAGGGGGGCATCAGCGGAGGCCCGGGGGGCCCAGGCGCCCCCCCGGCACGGCCAGGGGGGGGGGGGGCGCCACCAGGGCGTCTGGAGCCCTGGTGGCCCCCCTCCGGCTGTACTTTGGCTGCTGGGAAGCTTCTGGAACGCTGATTTTTTATATAATTTTTCAGGGATTTTTCTGGCAGTTCTCGTAATGGGAAAACCTGAAATACAAAAACAGCAGAAAACAGAAACTGGCACTGGGGTGCACTAAGTTAATAGGTTAGTCCAAATATGATCAAAAGTGTATGGAAGTGTATAAATATCATAGCAATATCACCCAAAAGAGGCATGGAGCAAGCAAAAATTATAGATACGTTTTGGACGTATCAGTGATGCCTATATATAATGATCATGCCTAGATATTCTCATAACTATGCACTTTTCTATCAATTGCTCGATAGTAATTTGTTTACCCACCGTAGAATTCTGCTATCATGAGAGAACCCACTAGTGAAACCTATGGCCCCCGTGTGTATTCTCAACATATTAATCTTCCATCTACTTTACTTTGCTTTATTTACTTTCTGTTCTTATATCCAAAAATACCAAAAATATTATACTATCCTATCTATCAGATCTCACTTTCGTAAGTGACCGTAAAGGGATTGACAACCCCTTATTGCGTTGGATGCGAAGTTCTTATTTTTTTGTGCACGTGCGAGGGACTCGCGCGTGGTCTCCTACTGGATTGATACCTTGGTTCTCAAAAACTGAGGGAAATACTTACGCTACTATGTTGCATCACCCTTTCCTCTTCGAGGGAATACAACGCAAGCTCGAGAAGTAGCACAGCACGAGGTGCATCTGGCTTGTAGACAAATGTTCTTGTTGTGACTTTGATAATATCATCTGGTTCGATGAACATCAGGTCGATGGAAGCAGAATGCTGAGGAAGCATAGGAGTTTGCCTCCGGATGCGCAGAACTTCAAATAACTCACGATGATCATATTCATTCTCGAGCCCCTACGACTTGTTGGCCCCTCGAGCACCCCCTTGATTTGAGACCAACACAAAAAAATCCTATAAATGCCACCCCCCGAAAGAACCCTAGGTGAGAAGTTCCGCTGCCGCAAGCCTCTGTAGCCACGAAAAACATATCGGGACCCCGTTCCGGCACCCTGCCGGAGGGGGAAATCATCACCGGAGGCCATCTTCATCATCCCGGTGGTCTCCATGACAAGGAGGGAGTAGTTCACCCTCGGGGCTGACGGTATGTACCAATAGCTATGTGTTTGATGTGCCACTAGCTTTGTTATTATAGTTGGTTCTTATGGTGTTCTTCCCTCTCTGCCTTGAGATGAATTGAGTCTTTTCCTTTGAGGTTTTGTTATGTCTGATTGAATCTTTTGGATGTGAGAGCACTTGATGTATGTCTTGCGATGGGATATCCGTGGTGACAATGGGATGTTCTATTTATCCACTTGATGTATGTTTTGGTTATCAACTTGCGGATTCCCGTGGTAACATTGGGGTAATCTATGTATAGGGGTTGATACACATTTGCATATTCCTTTCTCCGATAGAAACCTTGGGGGTACTCTTTTAAGTTCTCTGTGCTGGATTGAATATTATGAATTTTAAATTGTGTGATGCACATCGTATAATTGACCCACATATACTTGTGGTGACATTGGAGTATCTAGGTGACATTAGGGTTGATTGATGCGTGTCACGTGGTGTTATTCTAGTATGAACTCTAGGGTTGTTTGTGACACTTATAGGAATAGCCCAGTAGATTGATTAGAAAGAATAACTTTGAGGTGATTTCATACCCTACAAGCAATTTCATCTTATGTTCTGTGTGATAGGAACTTTGGAGTGATTCTTCGTTGCACGTTGAGGGATTGTTATATGATCCAATTATGTTACCATTGTTGAGATATTTTGCGCTAGTGAAAGTATGAACCCTAGGAATTTTTGTCAAGCATTGCAATACTGTTTTTGCTCACTTTTCCTACTTGCTACCTTGTTGGGTTTATATTTTCATATTACAAAAACCTATATCTACTATCCATATAACACTTGTATCACCATCTCTTCACCGAACTAGTGCACCTATACAATTTACCATTGTATTGGGTGTGTTGGGGACACAAGAGATTTCTTGTATTTGGTTGGAGGGTTGTTTGAGAGAGACCATCTTCATCCTACGCCTCCCACGGAATAATAAACCTTAAGTCATCCATTTGAGGGAAATTTTCTACTATCCTACAAAACTCTGCGCTTGGAGGCCCAATACGAGTCTACAAGAAGAAAGGTTACGTAGTACACATCAAGCTCTTTTCTAGCGCCGTTGCCGGGGAGGTGAGTACTTGAACGTATATCTTTAGATATTGCAATTGAATCTTTTAGTTTCTTATTTTATGACTAGTTTGGTTTATAAAAGAAAACTTAAAAAGGAATTCAGGTTGCCTCATATTATTCATCTTTATAATGTCTTTCATGAAAATTATGGGAAGGAAAATTATGCTCAATTGTTAGAAGAAGAAGTCAATAAAATGTTTGGCACTAAATATTTGAATGCTGAGCATGATCGAAATGTTGTTAATATGAATTCTTTGAATATCCATGATGCTAATGATATGCAAAGCCATAAGCTTGGGGATGCTATGTTTGATGAAGATGGTATTTTTAGTCACCCAAGTTTTGATGAGCAAATTTATTATGATGAAAGCATGCCTCCTATTTATGATAATTATTGTGTTGACACCTATGTTATAAAGAATACTAATAACCATGAAACTTGTCATCATGATTTTAATCAAGTATCCCATGATAGTTATTTTGTTGAATTTGCTCCTCCCATTATTATGAGTGAGAATAAATTTGTTTATGTGGAGAGTAGAATATGCTTATGCATCATGAAAAGAGTGCTTTATGTGATGGTTATATGTTTGAATTCATTCATGATGCTGCTGAAAATTATTATGAGAGAGGAAAATATGCTTGTAGGTATTGCACTAATATCAAGTTTCCTTTCTATGTGTTGAAAGTTTTGAAGTCATGCTTGTTTTGCCTTCCTATGCTAGTTGATTCTTGTTCCCAAAAATTGTTTGCTAAAAAAATCCCTATGCATAGGAAGAGAATTAGACTTAAATGTGCTAGTCATATGCTTCATGATGCTCTTTTTGCGTTTCAATTCTTTATTTCTATGTGAGCATCGTTGAAATCATCATACCTAGCTAAAAAGGCATTAAAGAAAAGCGAGTCAGCCCAGTACTTATACCTACCGTTTTTGTGTGTCTGCATGATTAAGCTACTGTAGTAATCATGTTTTATAGCTTTTGTTTCAATAAAGTGCCAAGTAAAGCCTTTGGGATAGTGTGGATGATAGTTGACTTGATTCTGTGCAAAAACAGAAACTTTTGCGTCGAGTGTTGCAAATTTTGTGCTTCACTGGAACATGATAAAATTCTGATTTTTTAATATGATTGATATACAATTTTTCAACGTGATCCTAATTTTATAGAATGTTTAGAGGTGCATAAGTGGGATCAAAATTCAGATCTTTACTGATTGTTTTGTTTTTGACAGATTCTATTTGCAATGCATAGTTTGATTGTTTTATGGTTTCTATGGCTTATATTGCTTATTATAAAATTTGGAAATTATATAGTATAGTAGGCATTGTGTGAGAACAATTATTAATCTTGTCCTTGACAGTACCCAAGTGAATGATTTGCTTTATTATACTAACGCATCTCACGAAGTTCCGTTAAGTTTTGTGCGATTGAAGTTTTCAAGTTTTGGGTGAGATATCGATATGAAGAGAATAAGAAGTGCCAAGACCCTAAGCTTGGGGATGCCCAAGGCACCCCAGGGTAATATTAAAGGAAGATCCAAGCAACTAATCTTGGGGATGCCCCGGAAGGCATCCCCTCTTTCGTCTTCAACATTATTGGTAACCTTACTTAGAGTTATATTTCTATTCGTCACATGATATGAGTTTTTCTTGGAGCATCATTTTGTTTTTTATTTGATTTTTGGTATTTATAATAGTGTTTTGCATATTTTATTACAATAAAAAAAAGACAAGTATAGCCTTTACCATGCTTATTTTGGAAGTCTATATATATTGTTGTTTGAAAACAGAAAGTTTTCTATCATTGTATGAATTCTTCTGGAAAGTCAAACGTGATAAAATATTGAAAGTTTTACATAGTGAGGACAAATAAGTTCTCTGTAATGTGGTAATTTTTGAAAAAAATAAGCTAGGGAAGTATGAGTAAAAGTGCACTCTGTACAGACTGTCCTGTTTAGACACATTGATGTTATGTTTGCATTGTTTGCATATGTTTGCGTGTTTAATGATTCAATTTGAGGATAGGAGTATTAAATTTGTAGATGCATTTAGTATGCAATGCTAAATCATAATTTTAGTGATTTTCTATATTAGAGGATGATAATTTTATGCACTGGTTTACACTAACTTATCTCATGAGTTATTGTTGAGTTTTGTGTGGATGAAGTTTTTGAGATTTAGGGAAACCGTGACATAACGAGAATTCAGGAGCCATAATAGCTCAAGCTTGGGGATGCCCAAGGTATCCCAGGATAATATTTCAAGAAGTCTCAAGCATCTAAGCTTGGGGATGCACATGTAGGCATCCCATCTTTCTTCATCAACAATTATCGGTTAGCCTCGGTTGAGCCTAAGTTTTTGCTTCTTCACATGAAGTGTGTTATCCTTAAAATGCCATTTTATTTTGTTTTGCTTGTTGTTTGAATAAAATATTAAGATCTGATTTATTTATTTTATGAGAGAGAGTCTTCACATAGCTACATAATTATTCAACTACTCATTGATCTTCACTTATATCTTTCAGAGTAGTTTGTCATTTACTCTCGTGCTTCACTTATATCTTTTTAGAGTCTTCTAAGTAGTAATGGTACATGGAGGTGCTATGAAATTAGTCCTAATATGATAGATATTCAAGAAGGATAGGATAAAAACTTCCATCTAGATCACTGAATATATGAGAAGTTTGATTCCTTGCAATAGTTTTGAGATATAAAGATGGTGATATTAGACACATGCTAGTGAGTAAATTGTGGAGTAGTAAAAATGCTTGTGTTAAGGTTTGTGATTCCCGTAGGATATACGTATGGTATTCCCGTTATGTGATGAAGTCGGTGATGGAAATATGCCCTGGAGGCAATAATAAAGTTCTTATTATTTTATATTTCCTTATTAGCGTATGTAGCATTATTTGTCTGGTCGCGAACATGTATGTACATAGCGGTCGATCAGTCTCTCTGCAGCGATCAACCATGGCTGAGTAAGGAGCGACATGTGTCGTACGTACAATCCCTTCTAAACCGTGTACACGTACGTACAACTACAGGGCAAAAAATATGGCTACGTACGTACATACGGGCGGAGTCTCTAACGCGTACTCACGCATACGTATGGCTAGAGCTGGTGTACATGGAGAGGCATCGGATGGCAGCAAGAGCGTTATGTTCATCGGCAGCCAACCTGCAGGTTCGGAACGGAGAAACAACATCGTGTTCATTGGGACACAACGGAAAGCATCGTGTTCATAGGGAGCCAACCGGCTTGGACGGAACAACCAAAACCTGGTGTGGCGTACCACAAAACGGAGGGAAATGGCCTTCTGCTAGAGCGCGTACGGTTGAAACATGGTCCTATTCATCGCGAAGGGTCTGATGTGCCAAAAAATGGAGGAAACAACCTTCTGCTTGACCGGCTATGGTCGAAACGGGACCCTGTTCATCAGGAGGGGTCTGGCGTACCGCAAAATGGAGGAAACGGACTTGTGTTGGAGCGCCGCGGTCAAAACGGGGTCTTGTTCATCCGGAGGGGTGTGGCGTAACGCAAAATAGGACTCCATGGGCTACTGTTCAGCCCCCGTCGACTTCCTCCAGCCTCCACCTGCACTGTTCATCCACCGCGTCTTCCTCTTCCTCCATCGACTATTGTTCAACCAGCCCTCCATCGGCTACTGTTCAACCAGCCCTCCACGGGGTCCTGTTCATCCACCCCCAATCGGGGTCATGTTCATCCAGCGGCAACCGCCTACTACTACTACCACGGGGTCCTGTTCACCAAACCCCCACCGGGAACTGGTCATCCAACCCCAACCACGTACGTCTTGACTCGTTCAATCAACCCCACGTTCACTGTTCATCAAGAGGTAGCAGGTTAGATCGGCTTCAGTAAGCAGCAGCAGCAATCGATCGGGTTCAGTTAGCAGCGAAGGAGTCGGTCGCGTTCAGTTAGCTGCGAAGGGACCGATCGCTCAGGTTTAGTAATGTAGCTAGTGTGATTGCTCGGGTTCAGTAAGTGAACGCCTCACTCAGGTTCAGTTAGAGCCCAACGCCTTGCACATACACATGACGTGTACGAGAGAAACACGCAAACCTTTGTGCATTGCTCTGCCCCAACCACCCATCGTAATCGGGAACTCCCCGAAATTTTCCTCGCCCTCGCTTCTACCATGACTTTTTCCGTCATGGATGGCCCAAAGAATGTCATGCAGGTGCGTCCCCAGCCCGCCCAGGATGAAAAGACCATTTTCTGTCATGATTTTTTGTCATAGAAGTAGTAGCCCACCACATCTATGATGATACGAGTTTTTGTCACAATTATCGTCGTAGAAGTGTCATAAGCATGATAGGAAAAAAATTCGTTCGGGCCAAAATGTAATGGATGTGTCTTTTTTTGTAGTGTCTATATCTTGCGATGGGATATTCATGGTGAAAATGGGATGTTCTATTGATCCACTTGATGTATGTTTTGTTTATCAACTTGCGGATTCCCATGGTGACATTGGGGTAATCTCTGCATAGGGGTTGGTACGCATTTTCATATTCCTTTCTCCGAAAGAAAGCTCGGGATGCTCTTGAAGTTCTTTGTGTTGGATTGAATATTATGAATATGAAATTGTGTGATGCACATCGTTTAATCGACCCATGTATACTTGTGGTGATATTGGAGAATCTAGGTGACATTAGGGTTGATTGATGTGTGTCATGTCGTGTTATTTTAGTCTAAACTCTAGGGCTGTTTGTGTGACACTTATAGGAATAGCCCAATAGATTGATCAGAAAGAATAACTTTGAGGTGGTTTCTTACCCTACAAGCAATTTCATTTTATGTTCTCCATGATAGGAACTTTGGAGTGATTCTTTGTTGCCTATTGAGGGATTTTTATATGATCCAATTATGTTATCATTGTTGAGAGATTTTGCGCTAGTGAAAGTATGAACCCTAGGCCTGGTTTCCAAGCATTGCAATACCGATTTTGACCACTTTTATCACTTGTTACCTTGCTGTTTTTATATTTTTTTGATTACAAAAACCTATATCTACCATCCATATTACACTTGTATCACCATCTCTTCGCCGAACTAGTGCACCTATACAAGTTACCATTGTATTGGGTGTGTTGGGGACAGAAGAGACTCTTTGTTATTTGGCTACAGGGTTGTTTAAGAGAGACTATCTTCATCCTACGCCTCGCACGGATTGATAAACCTTAGGTCATCCACTTGACGGAAAATTGCTATCGTCCTACAAAACTCTGCACTTGGAGGCCCAACATGAGTCTACAAGAATAAGGTTGAGTAGTAGACATCAGGGCTTTGTACTACTACCAGCAGCCTCTCCTCTGCTGAGCGCACTCACTAAGATGCAGTGGAGGAGGAGCCTACCGACGAGCTAGAGAACCGGAATTCGGTGCCTGCCCCTACTTCACATTTAGCATTGCCCACCTTGAAGGCCCTATGCCACTCTAGACGACCCCTCTCGAAGCAGCGGGACTCGTCATAGATCTCCTCATTCCGCGCCTCTACGACGGCGTGTGCTGTGGCCACAACGGTGGTAAGACTCTTTGCATGCTCGATCAGGCGCTCCTCCTCCTCGCACAGGAATTCGATGTAGCGCACAAGGTTGCCGACGCACAAGTCGGGCTCCACCTCCACCTACCACCTTTGGGTGGTGGTGGCGGAGCGGGTGATGACCCCAACGGTCGACGATGGGGTGATATGTCTCCAACGTATCTATAACTTTTCATTCTTCCATGCTGTTATAGTATCAATCTTCGATGTTTTACATACATTTTCTAGCAACTTTATATCATTTTTAATGACTAAGCTATTGACATAGTGCCCACTGCTAGTTGCTATTTTTTGCTTGTTTTTTACCTCCTAGAATATCAATACCAAATGGAGTCCAAATGCCACCAAACTTTTTGGAGTTTTTTTCTTCCCAGAAGAGACCCAGGAAGCCGAGGAGGTGCACTAGAGGAGTCTTGTGGGGCGCACAAGACACCAGGGCGCGCTAGACGCCCGTGGTCTGCCCCGATGGCTTGTTGGGTGATACGTCTCCATCGTATCTATAATTTTTGATTGTTCCATGCCAATATTCTTCAACTTTTACATACTTTTGGCAACTTTTTATACTATTTTTGGGACTAACATATTGATCTAGTGCCCAGTGCTAGTTCCTGTTTGTTGCATGTTTTTTGTTTCGCAGAATATCCATATCAAATGGAGTCCAAACGGGATAAATACGCACATTGTTTTTTTGGAATATATGTGATTTTTGGGAAGAAAAATCAACGCGAGACGATGCCCGAGGGGGCCACGAGGCAGGGGGTGCGCCCCAGGGAGGTGGGCGCGCCCCTGACCCTCGTGGCCACCCCGTAAGGCGGTTGGTGCCCTTCTTTCACCGCAAGAAAGCCAATATGCGGATACAAATAGTGTTAATATTTCAGACCAATCGGAGTTACGGATCACCGGGAATATAAGAAACGGTGAAAGGCCATAATCTAGAACCCAGAAACAGAGAGAGACAGAGAGACGTATCCAATCCCGGAGGGGCTCTCGCCCCTCCCATGCCATGGAGACCAAGGACAAGAGGGAGAACCCTTCTCCCACCTAGGGAGAAGGCCAATGAAGAAGGAGAAGGAGGGGGCTCTCTCCCCCTTGCTTCCGGTGGCGCCGGAGTACCACCGAGGCAACAATCGTGCGACGACAATCTACACCAACACCTCCGTCATCTTCACCAACATCTTCATCACCTTCCCCCATCTATCTACAACGGTCCACTCTCCAGCAACCCGATGTACCCTCTACTTGAACATGGTGCTTTACGCTTCATATTATTATCCAATGATGTGTTGCCATCCTATGATGTCTGAGTAGATTTTCGTTGTCCTATCAGTAGTTGGTGAATTGCTATGATTGGTTTAATTTGCTAGTGGTTATGTTGCTGTCCTTTGGTGCCCATCATATGAGCGCACACGTGGATCACACCATACGGTTAGTTGTATGTTGATAGGACTATGTACTGAAGGGCAAGAGTGACAGAAGCTTCAACCTAGCATAGAAATTGATGCATACGGGATTGATGGGGGACCAATATATCTTAATGCTATGGTTGGGTTTGACCTTAATGAATGTTAGTAGTTGTGGATGCTTGCTAATAGTTCCAATCATAAGTGCATAGAATTCCAAGTCAGGGATGACATGCTAGCAGTGGCCTCTCCCACATAAAACTTGCTATCTGTCTAGTAACGTAGTCAATTGCTTAGGGACAATTTCGTAACTCCTATCACCACTTTTCCACACTCGCTATACTAACTTTATTGCTTCTTTATCTAAACATCCCCTAGTTTTTATTTACGTGCTATTTTTATTCTCGCAAACCTATCCCACAACACGTACAAAGTACTTCTAATTTCATACTTGTTCTAGGTAAAGTAAACATTAAGCGTGCGTAGAGTTGTATCGGTGGTCGATAGAACTTGAGGGAATATTTGTTCTACCTTTAGCTCCTCGTTGGGTCCGACACTCTTACTTATCGAAAGAGGCTACAATTGATCCCCTATACTTGTGGGTTATCATGACCTTTTTCTGGTGCCGTTGCCGTGGAGCAATAGCGTGGGGTGAATATTCTCGAGTGTGCTTGTTTGATTTACCACTAATTAGATTTTGTTTGATGTTCTAAGGTGTTCTCTATCTTTAGCTATGGATATGGAACAAGAAATACCCAAAAAATTAGGTGTACTTGATATTCATGGAGATGGGGAACCTCCTAAAACTCTTGATGCTCATTATGTGAAAGATATTATGTACTACTTTGATAATCATGAGAAAACCCCATTCAATTATATAATGGGAGACACGTTGGATCAACATGAATACTTCAGGGATTATCACTTGACTCATAAAGGGAAATTGTTATGGTATCAAATTCCTATGTTGCATTGGTATGATCGGCAACTATGCTTGAGATATGATTATATTTGTTGCATTAGGATGAAGGCTCCACACCTTCCCTTTTCATGCAAATTTAATGATGATGAAACCTTAGGTTGTTATGCTAATGGTATATTATATATGATTATTATGATGTGGAACAAATAGAATAATTCGTTGCTTTTAAGGGTGCTTATGAAATTGAATATCTGTCTAAAAGGTATGAAGCTTTTGATGATGATGTTTATAGGCCTGAAATTTTTGCTGTATTGAAATATTGCTATGAGAATTATGAATACAATTCCAATATTGATGCGTTTATTGAGAAGGTCTTCACTGTCCAAGAAAAGACTAATATTTTGCAGGAATCTATGAAAGAAAAAATTGATGACATTGTGAGCTCATTAGATGAAAAAGATGACAGGGACAACGAAGAACAAAAGAAGGAAGAGCGCATTAGCTACCCACGCCCACCTTCTAATGAGAGTAACTCTTCAACTCGTACATTGTTTAATTTCCCTTTGTGCTTACCTAAGGATGAATGCTATGATGATTTCTATGATCTCTTGAATTAGTTTGAAATATCCCTTTTTGATGAACTTGATGCTTGCTATGCTTGTGGCCAAGATACCAATATGAATTATGCTTATGGAGATGAACTTGCTATAGTTCCTTATGTTATGAATGAAATTGTTGCTATTGCACCCACACATGATAGTCCTATTATCTCTTTGAATTCTCCCAACTACACTATATCGGAGAAGTTTGCTCTTATTAAAGATTATATTGATGGGTTGCGTCTTACTACTACACATGATGACTTTGATAGATTTAATATGCATGTGCTTGCTGTTCCTACTTGCAATTATTATGAGAGAGGAACTACATCTCCGCCTCTCTATGTTTCCAATATGATAAAATTGCAAGAAATTGTTTATACTATGCATTGGCCTTTACTATGTGTGCATGAATTTTTCTTTTATGACATGCCAATGCATAGGAAGAGAGTTAGACTTCGTTGTTGCATGATATACGTTACTTTGTGCTCACTACTAAATCACAAACCATTGTTAATTAAAATTGGCTTTGATATACCTTGGGATCCGGGTGGATCCATTACTTGAGCACTATATGCCTAGCTTAATGGCTTTAAAGAAAGCGCTGCCAGGGAGACAACCCAGAAGTTTTAGAGAGTCAATTATTTCTGTTGTGTGCTTTTATAAAGTTTAAAATAAATAGAGGGGAACCTAAAACTTTTTCAAAAAGAGAAGCGATCGAAAGGTGATGCATTGCGGAAATAAGGGTCGACCTTGAACACTTGTGTTCATGCTTATGGAAACAATGTATAAAAAATCATGGAAGTTTCTCATAAAAATAATTATCCCCTTGTACAATTCCATTGAATTATAAAAATAATGTGCCAAGATTTTTCTTTAGGATGATTAAACTGCTTGTTGGTTTGTGCGGTGCAAAAACAGAAACTTTGGCTGTAGTGCACGATTTTACATTTTTTACTGGAACATTAAAAGGATCTGAAACTTTTTGCACAGTCTTGCTATACAATTATTGATTTGTCCTAATTGTGCCAGAATTTTTAGATTTACAGAAGTATGGTGAATGTTTAAATCTTTACAGACTGTCCTGTTTTCACAGATTGCTGTTATAGCTTCATTATTTGCATATGTTTGAATTCTTGTTGAAGCCTCCCTTACTTGGGGCCATATAATTGTGATATCATACAGTGGGTAATGTTTGTTCATAATTATACAATAATGTTAGAGCAGTACACAACGGTATTTCATTGAGCATATGCACTAACCCCGCCACTAAAAGTTCGGTTAAGTTTTGTGTGGATGAAGTGTTCAAAGATCGAGGAGGTCTCGATGTGAGGAGAAGGAGGAGAGGCAAGAGCTCAAGCTTGGGGATGCCCAAGGCACCCAAGTAAATATTCAAGGAGACTCAAGCTTCTAAGCTAGGGGATGCCCCGGAAGGCATCCCATCTTTCTTCAACAAGTATCGGTATATTTTCATATTCGTTTCGTTCGCATGATATGCGTAAACTCTTGGAGTGTCATGTGCCTTTTCTTTTTCTTTTCATAAGTGCACCATGCTGGTATGAGATAGTCCTTGGTTGATTTATAAAATTCTCTTTGCACTTCATTTATATCTTTTGAGTATGGCTTTATAGAATGCTTCATGAGCTTCACTTATATCATTTGAAGTTTGGATTGCCTGTTTCTCCTCACATAGAAAATCATCATTTGTAGAACGCTCTTTTGCTTCACTTATATTTGTTAGAGCAGGGCATATCTTTTGTAGAAAGAATTAAAACTCTCTTTCTTCACTAATATCTATTTAGAGAGTTGACAGGAATTGGTCATTCACATGGTTAGTCATAAAATTCTACATCAACTTGTAGATCGCTGAATATGATATGTTTGATTCCTTGCAATAGTTTTGCGATATAGAGATGCTAATAGGCGGAAGGTACTACTGAATGATTGTGGTTTAGTAAAAATATTGGTGTTAAGGTTTGTGATTCCCGAAGCATGCACGTATGGTCTCCTAACTATGTAACCAAATTGGTGTGCATTGTATTTTGATTGTTTATCTTTATGTGAAGGTCGGGGGCGCGCGATGGTTAACTCCTACCAACCTCCCCACTAGGAGCGTGTGTCATAGTATTTTGCTTCGAGGGCTAATAGTTTTTTCGCAATAAGTATGTGGGTTCTTTATGACTAATGTTGAGTCTATGGATTATACGCACTCTAACCATTCCACCTTGCTAGCCACTCTAGTACCGCGCAATTTTCGCTGGTGCATCAAACCACCTTATACCCTTGCTCAAAACACCCACCATACCTACCTATTATGGAATCTCCATAACCATTCCAAGATATATTGCCATGTAAATCCACTGTTCTGTTTGTTATGACACGCACCATCATTGTCATATTGCTTTGCATGATCGTAAGACAGCTAGCATGATGTTTTCATGGTTTGTCCGTTTTTTGATGTCATTGCTATGCTAGATCATTGCACATCCCGATACACCGCCGGAGGCATTCATATAGCGTCATATTTTTGTTCTAGTATCGAGTTGTAATATCGAGTTGTAAGTAAATAAAAGTGTGATGATCATCATTATTAGAACATTTTCCCATGTGAGGTTATAAAAAATTTAAAGAGGCCAATGAAGCCCAAATAAAAAAAGGCCAAAGAAGCCCACCAAAAAAGGGAGGCCAAAGAGCCCAAAAAATGAGAGAAAAAGAGAGAAGGGACAATGTTACTATCTTTTTTCCACACTTGTGCTTCATCATAGCACCATGTTCTTCATGATAGAGAGTCTCCTATGTTGTCACGTCCATATACTAGTGGGAATTTTCATTATACAACTTGGCTTGTATATTCCAACGACGGGCTTCCTCAAATGCCCTAGGTCTTCATGAGCAAGCAAGTTGATGCACACCCACTAGTTTTCTTTTGAGCTTTCATACACTTATAGCTCTAGTGCATCCATTGCATGGCAATCCCTACTCACTCACATTGATATCAATTGATGGACATCTCCATAGTCCATTGATTTGCCTAGTCGATGTGAGAATTTCTCCCTACTTTTGTCTACTACCACCTTCTATTCCACCCATAGTGCTATGTCCATGGCTCATGCTCATGTATTGCGTGAAGAGTTGAAAAGGTTCGAAAAAGTAAAGTATGAAAATAATTGCTTGGATGACACCGGGATGGGCATGAGGGGTACTTTGTGTTAAGAAAAGGGAGCATAAAAGACTATATGATTTTGTAGGGATAACATTCTTTAACATTGTTGGGAGGTCCGAGTATTAAATTATTTTATGTCAAATGATAGACTATTGCTTTGAATCACTCATGTCTTAATATTCATGCCATGATTAGATTACATGATCAAGATTATGCTAGGTAGCATTCCACATCAAAATTTATCTTTTTTATCATTTACCTACTCGAGGACGAGCAGGAATTAAGCTTGGGGATGCTGATACGTCTCCGCCGTATCTATAATTTTTTATTGTTCCATGCCAGTATTCTACAACTTTTACATACTTTTGGCAACTTTTTATACTATTTTTGGGACTAACATATTGATCCAGTGCCCAGTGCCAGTTCCAGTTCCTGTATGTTGCATGTATTTTGTTTCACGGAATATCCATATCAAACGGAGTCCAAACGGTATAAAACGCATGGAGATTTTTTTTTTGGAATATGTGATATTTGGGAAGAAGAATCAACGCGAGACGATGCCCGAGGGGGCCACGAGGCAGGGGGCGCGCCCCTGACCCTCGTGGCCACCCTGTAAGGTGGTTGGTGCCCTTCTTTCACCACAAGAAAGCCAATATCCGGATACAAATCGTGTTAAAATTCCAGACCAATGGGAGTTACGGATCTCCGGGAATATAAGAAACGGTGAAAGGCCAGAATCTAGAACACAGAAACAGAGAGAGATAGAGAGACATATCCAATCTTGGATGGGCTTTCGCCCCTCCCATGCCATGGAGACCAAGGACCAGAGGGAAAACCCTTCTCCCACCTAGCGAGAAGGCCAAGGAAGAAGGAGAAGGAGGGGGGCTCTCTCCCCCTTGCTTCCGGTGGCGCTGGAGTGCCACCGGGGCAACGATCGTGCGACGGCGATCTACACCAATACCTCTGTCATGTTCACCAACATCTTCATCACCTTCCCCCATCTATCTACAGCGGTCCACTCTCCCGCAACCAGTTGTACCCTCTACTTGAACATGGTGCTTCATGCTTCATATTATTATCCAATGATGTGTTGCCATCCTACGATGTCTGAGTAGATTTTCGTTGTCCTATTGGTAATGGGTGAATTGCTATGATTTGTTTAATTTGCTTGTTGTTATGTTGCTGTCCTTTGGTGCCCATCATATGAGCGCGCGCGTGGATCACACCATAGGGTTAGTTGTATGTTGATAGGACTATGTATTGGAGGGAAGAGTGACAGAAGCTTGAACCTAGCATAGAAATTGATGCATACGGGATTGAAGGGGGACCAATATATCTTAATGCAATGGTTGGGTTTTACCTTAATGAACATTAGTAGTTGCGGATGCTTGCTAATAGTTCCAATCATAAGTGCATAGAATTCCAAGTCAAGGATGACATGCTAGCAGTGGCCTCTCCCACATAAAACTTGCTATCGGTCTAGTAACGTAGTCAATTGCTTAGGGAAAATTTCGCAACTCCTATCACCACTTTTCCACACTCGCTATACTAACTTTATTGCTTCTTTATCTGAACAACCCCTAGTTTTTATTTACGTGCTCTTTTTACATTAAGCGTGCGTAGAGTTGTATCAGTGGTCCATAGAACTTGAGGGAATATTTGTTCTACCTTTAGCTCCTCATTGGGTTCGACACTCTTACTTATCGAGAGGCTACAATTGATCCCCTATACTTGTTGGTTACCATGGGGCCCACGAGAACCTTTTCCACTGACCTTTGACTATATAAATACCACTATATTCCAGAAACCTAGAGGAGTCGATGCAAAATTGTTCTAGCCGCCGCAAGCCAGAACCACGAGATCCAATCTAGAGGCCTTTTTAGGCACTCCGCCCGAGAGGAACATGATCACAGAGCGGTTCACCATCCTCATTGGTGGTCCTCTGATGATGTGTGAGTAGTTTGCCACAGACCTAAGGGTCCATAGTTAGTAGCTAGATGGCTTCTTCTCTCTTTTTGATCTTCAATACAATGTTCTCCTTGATGTTCTTGGAGATCTATTTGATGTAACTCTTTTTTGTGATGTGTTTGTTGGGATATGATGAATTAGAAGTTTATAATCAGATCTATTCATACATGATTATTATACCCTCTTATTTATTCTTTGATATTTTGGTTTTGTTTGGCCAACTTGATTGATTTATCTTGCCATGGGAAGATGTGCTTTGTAATGGGTTCGATCTTGTGGTGCTCAATGTGAGTGACAAAAAGAGACATGACATGCATGTATTGTTGCTATTAAGGATACCAAGATGGGGTCTATTACTACATGAATAGATCTTGTCTGAATCATGTTATCATTCTTATTGCATTACTCCATTTTTCCATGAACTTAATACACTAGATGCGTGCTGGAAAGCGACCGATGTGTGGAGTAATAGTAGTAGATGCAGAATCATTTCGGTCTAATAATCTTGGACGTGATGCCTATATACATGATCACTATCTTGGATATATTCATAATTATTTGCTTTTCAATCAATGGCCCAATAGTACTTTGTTTACCCGCCGTATGCTATTTTCTCGAGAGAAGCCACTAGTGAAATCTACGTCCATAGGTCTATTTCCTATCATATATGTTCATATCTGCTTTGCCAAAAATCCAAAAACTCTTTGTAGCATTTTATTTGCTTTTTTCCCTATTTTTTCTATCAATCAATCTATTTATCATATGTCAATACCTTGGGGGGGATTGATAACCCTTCTACGCATTGGGTTGCGAGGATTTGTTGTTTGTGTGCAAGTGCGGTTTACATAGTGTTGCTTGGTTCTCCTATTGGATTGATAACATTTGTTTCATAACTGAGGGAAATACTTACTGCTATTGTGCTACATCATCCCCTCCTCGTCGGGTAATTTACCAACATGGATCACAAGTAGCTGGAAGAATTTATTGCGTCATTGCTGGGGAGGATCAAGTCAAGACAGCCTCTGTTCAACCTCTAGTGTGGTTGTCGGAGAGGCATAATCAACATCTATTAGGTTCCTACGCACAAACTCTCATATCCTTGCAATTACATTATTTTCCATTTGCCTCTCGTTTTCATCTCCCCCACTTCTAAAACGTTTTTAAAAAAATACAAAAATATTTGCCTTCTTTCCATTTGACCTTTTCTTGTCAGATCACTTGTTTGCTTGCATGTCTTTGAAATTTTCATCATGAGTGATTTTGGTATGGAAAAAATGATGATAGAACGACTCCCAAAATTGGAGCTCCTACTAATATTGATGCTAAAACCTTTGTGTTGGGACAAGGGAATGTTATAGGAAAAAGTTACATCCAAGAATTCTTTAATTGTGTCAAAAATTTGACTTGTGATGATACTCCTATAATCAAAAGAACCAAAACTTATGTAGAAGCCAATTCCGCTCTTGATCTTAAACTTGAGAGAATATTTATTCGCACTCATCCTACCTTGCAAAGATTGTTTTATGAGTTGCCCGTTATAAAAGATCCTAGAGCTAAAAAGAGAGCCACCCTTGTAGGTATGAATGAATTTGATCATATCGTATGTGAGGCTAGGGAGATCTATGATTTTTATGGAATGAACCGTGAAAAAATGGTCATAGATGAGGTCCTTTATAATAGAGATAATATGCTAAGACATTTTCTTGGGGACAATCGCATTTTTGATGAGAATCTTAAAAAAGAAGTTCCTCCTTTGAGTATGATCCAACACGTTTTCAATGATGTTAATCAATATTATTCTTGGATTGTGGCCGGTAATCAAATTGGATATACCGACGAACAATTGGCTAATACTAAAAATTTCTATGGATGATTCGTTTCCCGTTTTATATGAAAAACCTCTTGATAGCAACACATCCAAGAAAAAGAAGAAGGATAGTAAGACATAAGATCTATGCATTATGCCTAGCTAGGGACGTAAAACGATAACGCTTGTTGGGAGGCAACCCAATAGTTATCTTTTTTGCATTTTGGTTTCTTTTTGTATTTAAATAAATACAAAATTATACTACTGTTGTGATTGGGTTTTGGTGTTTTAATTAGTGTTTGTGCCAAACAAAGTTGTTGGGTTGATTTGGGTGAGAGTTGATTTGATTCGGTGCATTAAAAGAAATATTTGCATCTAGTAGAATAATTCTTTTCAATTATTGGAGCGTGGACAATTTATGAAATTTATAGATATAATTGATATACAAATTACCCATGTTTTCCTTATATTTCAGGATTTTCGGAGTTACATAAGTATTCCTAAAAATTATGTATTTAAAAATTGTTCTAATGTCCATCGGTAATTTTACTTGGAGCTATATTTTTGTTCGTCACATACCATCGGTTTTGCTTGGATCGTATTGTATTATATGAGTCTTTGCTTGTTTTGCTTTTTAGTTTGTCACAATCATCCTTGCTGAACACACCTATTTGAGAGAGCCATAATTATGCTATGATTTTTTAGAATTGCTCTATGTGCTTCACTTAATTTTTTTGAGCGATGGAATTGCTCTAGTACTTCACTTATATCTTTTTGAGCACGGTGGTTCTGTTATTTTAAAGAAATATGCTCTCATGCTTCACTTAGATTATTTTGAGAGTTAGTATTTTTTAATAAATTCTCTCATGCTTCACTTATATTATTTGAGATTTGAAATTTTGAAGAAATATGTGCTCTCGCACTTCACTTAAATTTGTTTAAGAGCTTGTTATTAGCAATGGCAATATGATTTAAAAGAATTTGGTCCCAAGGTGATAGATATTCAAGAGGGATATAATAAAGACTTGCATGAATATCATTGGATATTAAACTTGATTCCTTGCAATAGTTTTGCGATATGGAGATAGTAATATGTGAGTTATGTTGGCGAGTAATTATGCTTTAGTAAGAATATTGGTGTTAAGGTTTGTGATTCCCTATGCATGCACATTAAGCCAATAGTTATGTAATGAAGTTATATCCTACTTGTGGTGCATTATCTGGTATTAGTTATGTTTAATGTTCTTTTATGATGGTTTTAGTTTCATGGTTGGCCGCTTCTCAATCTATTTGCTAGCCCCCATTTGGACTAAGCGGAAATACTGCTTGTGCATCCAACTCCTAAAACTCAAGTTGCACCAAATGAGTCCACCATACCTACATATATGTGGTATTTCCATGCAGTTCCAAGTAAATTTGTATGTGCCAACTCTAATTTTCGAAATTAATTTCTCTTTTGTATGCCCCGTACCCCTCATGAAGCGGCAGGGGGTGGCCGATATTTTCCATGATAGGTATGTTATTCTCAAGATGAGTGTTTATTCACTTGTCATTGCACGAGAGTGTGGCACTAATAGGGATGCTCAGTCCAGAAATGCAAAAAATGCTATAATAAATTCCTTGGTATGTGTTGGTATGGAAGGCACCCGTGGATACGACTAGCCATGGATTGTGAAAGAATGTTGGAAAGGAAATAAATTTTATTTTATGTTTGGGAACCGCCTTTGGTTTATCTATCATGGAAGATATTGGGAATTCTCGGTCGTTTTCGTTGACATGAAAAGCATGCCTCTCAAAATAATTTTATATCTCAATTTAAGCTAAGAGCTCTAGCACCTCTACAAATCTATGCTTCCCTCTGTGAAGGGTTTATATATTTACTTTTATGCAATTTTTATATTTCTTGAGTCTCCATCTTCTCTTATAAAGCACCAACTAGGAAGCACTATTATCGTACTTGAGCACTGGACGTAGCTAATATTTGGATGTGTTTCATGAATGGATCAATGATTGAGCATGATGGGCTAGGAATAGCTTCTGTTAGCGTTGATATTTTGAAAGACATGGTTGCTTATTGATATGCTTGAGTATTAAAGTATTCATGTCAAATTATAGACTATTGTTTTGAATCATCTAAAAGTCCATATGTCCATGCTACAAAGAAATGAATATGATGCATATGTTAGGCAACATTCCACATCAAAAATTCTGTTTTTATCATTTACCTACTCAAGGTAGAGCATGAATTAAGCTTGGGGATGCTAATACGTCTCCAACGTATCTATAATTTTTGTATTGTTCCATGTTGTTATAGTATCAATCTTGGATGTTTTACATACATTTTATAGCAACTTTATATCATTTTGCAGGACTAACCTATTGACATAGTGCCCAGTGCTAGTTATTTGATACGTCCATTTTGCATCATGTTTTCCTACTATTATTTATGAAAATATATGCATAATAATGCATTATGGAGTAATTCTAATGCCTTTTCTCTCATAATATGCAAGGTTTACACTAAGAGGGAGAATGCCGGCAGCTTGAATTATGGACCCGAAAAAGCTATGTCAGAGGTACCTATTCTGCACATCTCCAAATGAGCGAAAATTTTACGGAGAATTATTTTGGAATATATATAAAATACTGGAGAAAATAACTATCGAGGGGCACCTGGTGACCACAAGACACCAGGGCGCGCCAGGCCCCCCGGCGCGCCCTGGTGGGTTGTGGCCAGCCCAACCCACCTCCGGTGCCCATCTTGTTACATAAGGTCTTTTGACCTAGAAAAAATTGAGGAAATGACTTTCGGGATGAAGCGCCGCCGTCTCGAGGCGGAACATGGGCATGAGCACTTTAGCCCTCCAGCAAAGCAATTCCGCCCGGGGAACTTCCCTCCCGGATGTAGCAATCAAAGCCATCGTCATCACCAACAACCCTCTAATATTTGGGAATCCAATCTTCATCAACATATTCAACAACGCCATCTCCTCTCAAACCCTAGTTCATCTCTTGTGTTCAATCTTGTACTAGAGCCTCAGATTGGTAGTTGTGGGTGACTAGTAGTGTTGATTACATCTTGTGGTTCATTATATATGGTTTATTTGGTGGAAGATTATATATTCAGGTCCATTATGCTATTTAATACCCCTCTGATCTTGAGCACGAATATCACTTATGAGTAGTTACTTTCGTTCTTGAGGGCACGGGAGAAGTCATGTTGCAAGTAATCATGTGAATTTGATATGTGTTCGAAATTTTGATGATATGTATGTTGTGATTCCCTTAATGGTGTCATGTGAACGTCGACTACATGACACTTCACCATCTTTTCGATTAAGGGAATGCATTGCGGGGTAGTTATTAGATGATGGCTTTCTAGGGTGATAGAAGCTTAAACCCTAGTTTATGCGCTACTTCGTAAGGGACTGATTTGGATCCATATGTTTAATGCTATGGTTAGATTTTATCTTAATACTTTTCTCACAGTTGCGAATGCTTGCGAGGGGGTTAATCATAAGTGGGAGGCTTGTTCAAGTAAGAACAACACCCAAGTGCCGGTCCACCCACATATCAAATTATCAAAGTAGCGAACGCAAATCAAAGCAACATGATGAAAGTGGCTAGATGAAATTCCAGTGTGCCCTCAAGAATGCTTGGATTATTATTAGAGACCGTTTTGGCATATCCTTTGCCACAAAAGGATTGGGCTACCTTGCTGCACTTTATTTACTGTTACCTTTACTTGCTCGTTACTAATTATCTTGCTATCAAACTACCTGTTACCGACAATTACAGTGCTTGTAGACATTACCTTGCTGAAAACCGCTTGTCATTTCCTTCCGCTCCTCATTGGGTTTTACACTTTTACTTATCGAGAGGACTATGATTGATCCCCTATACTTGTGGGTCATCAAGACTCTTTTCTGGCGCCATTGCCGGGGAGTGAAGCGCTCTTGGTAAGTGGAAATCGGTAAGGAAAATTTTATATTACGTGCTGAAATTTATTGTCACTTGTCAGTGTGGAAAAACAATACTTTGAGGGATTTGTTCGGGGTATCTTCACCTCGACCGAAAGCATAATTAGTTTCCCCTCAACCTACTGCACCTACTGAAAATATTGGCCATGAAATTCCTTCAAGTGTGATAGAACAACTGCTAGCTAATCCTTATGCACAAGACGGAACTGAGCATCTCGATATGCATCTCATATATGTGGATGAAATTTGTGGATCATTTAAGCTTTCATGTTTACCCGAAGATGAAGTTAAGAATAAGGGTTTCCCTTTATCTTTGAAGGAAAAATAATTGACATAGTATAGGCTATGCGATGATATTTGATCTTTGAACTAGAATCTATTGAAATTGGAATTTCACCAAAAAATTATCCTATGCATCTAGTTAATCATGATCAGAATTATATATATATAAGTTTTGACCTCGTGAAGGAGAAAGTATCGCTCTAAATTGGGGGAGGCTTAAGTCAATGTTACATTCATGCCCCAACCCTGAGCTCTCTAGAGAAATTATCATCTAGAATTTTTATGCTCGGCTTTCTCGTGATGATCAATCCATGCTAGATACTTCTTGTACTGGTTCTTTTATGAAGGAGACTATTGAATTCAGGTGGGATCTTTTAGAAAGAATTAAATGCAACTCTGAATATTGCAAACTCGAAGAAGGTAAAGAGTCAGGTATTAAGATTGAGTTTGATTGTGTTAAATCTTTTATAAATATTGATGATTTTTAAAGGTTTAACACTAAATATGGAATTGACTCTAAGATAGTTGCCACTTTTTGTGAATCATTTGTGTCGGCGTTCTGGGAACCAAGGTACCCAGACTTGCCTGCCTGCGGCCCATGGCGTGGCTTCATCGACGGCTTTGTACGGCCCATCTTCAGCATCAACAAGGCAAGACCCTCGCGAGGCGGACGACACCAAGACCTCCGGAGGGAGCAGCCTCCTAGGCTGGCTCCTGAGGAGCAGAGATTCCTATGCAAGAGCCCATCTCATGAGGATCAAGTGACGCAAGCCATGACGACCAAGGCCAGGCGGGCGCCAGCAGGCGCAGAGCAGCATGTTTCCTCTTTGGTGCTAAGGAGGCAAGCACATGCGCGGAGTCCCGAGGAATCAGCCAACGGTTTCCATTCCTGTGCAATGAGACCAAGACCGCCAGGACGGTTTCATCACCGAGCCCACCACGGCGTCACGAGCAAAAGCTTTGCAGGCGAAGACCACCTTTTGTCAGGATAAGATGTACTTCTTGTCCCCTTTCGAATTGTCCGTTGTGGGATACCTTCGCGCCTTCATTTGGAGGAAGAGGACCCATGCCGCTATATATATAGGCTAGCCACCACCATAGATGGGGGTCGGATCGAATCTTCTACTGAGACCCACACAAGAATAGACTTCGCGAGATTATTCTTCTCTGTACTAGTTCATCGTC
The DNA here is from genome assembly GCA_902687465.1 of Secale cereale. NCBI lineage: Eukaryota > Viridiplantae > Streptophyta > Magnoliopsida > Poales > Poaceae > Secale > Secale cereale. The sequence goes on along the minus strand of LR738715.1, from coordinate 229,849,770 downwards.
AGCCCCTCGTGAGGCTAATCCACCCAAAGCAGGAGTAGGGTCTTACACCGCAAGGTGGCCCTAACCTAGGTAAACTGATGAGTCCCTTTCCTTTCTTGTTCATCGAGCTAGGCCATGAGAGCAACAAGTTGGTAGGCTAAAGAGGTTGAGTTCTTCACACACGCCCCAGAGTTCGAACCTTTCTTGGGTATGCGGAGCCCTGAATCAGACATTTGGCGCACCAGGTAGGGGCGCATCGAAGCCTCTCTTTCGTCGGTCGATTCGCCGCTGTTCCCGATGCTCGCCGAGTTTGTGTTGAGCGCCAGGGCGGCCCTAGCCGCCCGCGTTGCTCAGACAACGCCTGCGAGCGACGGTGCCCCTCGCCGCTACCCGTCACCTGCGGCCAACGCCGCCACCGGCCCCGCGATCAATGAGCAGCAGGAATCGTGACTGTCGCCTTCCGTGCGGCGCGATGGTCGCACCGCCATTCCGTCGCTGACTCCAGCCACTGCCTCATCCCCCCATGCTTGTCGCGGGCCAGAAAATGCACAGGCTGCACTGCTCATGGCGCGCGAGCTTCTGCGCTATCATCTGGTCGATGACCTCTGCAAGGACTGGCTGTACCGCATCGCCGAGCTCGTCAGCGTCGCTGGAGAGGCTCATGCACTGTCTCGCTCACTTCCTCCCCCACCGCCTCAGGCGGGTGACGCGGCCCATGGCGCGCCTCCTCCTCTTCTCCTACGCGATGCCATTCCCGAGCTAAGGCGTGAGGCCCCCTAGCGCGATCCACCGCGTAGGGCGCCGACGCGCAACGAAGAAAGCTGCCAGGTGGTGCAGCGACCTAAAGGAGAAGCGTGTGTGCTCCCAGCACCGCCATGTCAAGACCGTGTGCCACCCGAGGCGGCGCCATGCGAGCGCCAAGACCAAGATCCCCCTCCGCGGCGGGCTCCCGTGAGCGAGGCAGGCTGCCGAGCGTTCACTCCGGAGCTGCGCCGCGTCGTCTGGCCCAACAAGTTCAAGCCGGACCTGCCTCCGCGCTACGACGGCACCCCTGACCCCGCTGAGTTCCTCCAGCTCTACGAGCTGAGCATCGAGGCGACGAACGGCGACGAGAAGGTCACGGAAAACTGGTTTCCCATGGCCCTCAAGGATGGCGCACGCTCGTGGCTCCTGAACCTCCCCATGGGATCGATCTCCTCCTGGGATGAACTGCGTGAGCGCTTCATCGCCAACTTCCAGGGCACTCGCGATCGCGCCCCTGCTGCAGGCGACCTGTGGTGCATCAAGCAGCAATTAGGGGAGACCTGGCACAATTATATCCAGTGCTTCACCAACGTTCTCCTCAAGATCCCCAAGGCGTCGGACAAGGCCATCATTTCAGCATTCACTGATGGCATCCGGGATGTCAAGATGAAGGAAGAGCTCTCCATACACGAGGACATGTGCTCGGCTTTGGATATGTTCAACATGGCAACCAAGTGCGCGAGGGCAGAGGAAGGTCGCCTCTCCCTCCTCGAGCTCCCGGAGGCCGATCCTAAAGACAAGAAGGCCAAGGCCAAGGACGTGAAGTGCAAGGGCCTGGCCGTGCTCGCAGCCGAGCCCGAGATGAAGCGCGGCTGTGACCACCCCGAGTCCTCCAAGGGTAGTTGCCCGTTATGCGTCTTCCACAACGTCCACAACCACAACACCAATGACTGCCAAGAGCTCAGGGCCATTCGATACGGGCGCCTTGGCCGCCTCCCTGAGTGCAACGACTGCGGCTACGGCCACGGAGGAGGCTGTGATGGAGGACGCTGGGACAACCGCGACCCCTGCCAGGACTAGCGCAATCAGCCTCGCGAGGACCACTGGCAGGGACAACCTTGTGATGGCCCCTAGAAGGATCAGCCTCATGAGGATCGCCCTCAGGGCAACGCTGGCCTTCCTCCTCCGTCGCCGCCACCAAGGAGGAATGATGACCACCACCAAGATGATGGGGCTGGGGGCTTCCAAGAGCCTCGTGCCATTGCCTGCATCCTGGGAGGCGCTTAGGACCCCGCCTCCCATCGCGTCTTCAAGCAGTTCGCTCGCGAGGTGAACACGGCCCTCCCCAAGCTCGAGGCGTTGCGTCTGACCCGTCTCCAACGTATCTATACTTTTTGATTTTTCCATGCTGTTATATTATCATTCTTGGATGTTTTACAATCCTTTTATAGTCATTTTATATCATTTTTTTGTACTAACATATTGACATAGTGCCAAGTACCAGTTGCTGTTTTCTGCATGTTTTTTACATCGCAGGAAATCAATATCAAATAGAGTCCAAATGCAGCAATACTTCTGGTGGATTGTTTTTGGACCAGAAGACACCCAATGGGCCAAGACAGCACCTGGGGGTGCTCCGAGGGGAGCACAACCCACCAGGGCGCACCAGGAGGCCCAGGCGCACCCTGGTGGGTTGTGCCCACCTCGGGTGCCCCGCAGACCGCCCCCTTGCTCTATAAGTACCCCTATATTCCAGAAACCTAGGGGAGTCGACGGAATTTCATTCAGCCATCGCAGATTCCAGAACCACTAGATCCAATCTAGACACCTCATGGAGGGGTTCACCACTTCCATTGGTGCCTCTCTGATGATGCATGATTAGTTCCTTGTAGACCTACGGGTCCGTAGTCAGTAGATAGATGGCTTCATCTCTCTCTTTTGATTATCAATATAATGGTCTCTTGGAGATCTAAATCATGTAACTCTTTTGCGGTGTGTTTGTTGGGATCCGATGAACATTGAGTTTATGATCAGATCTATCTTTTTATATCCATGAAAGTTATTTGAGTCTTCTTTTGATCTCTTATATGCATGATTTCTTATAGCCTCATATTTCTTCTTCGATATTGGGTTTCTGTTTGGCCAACTTGATCTCTTTATCTTGCCATGGGAAGAGGTGCTTTGAAGTGGGTTCGATCTTACGATGCTTGATCCCAGTGATAGAAGGGGAACCGACACATATGTATCGTTTCTACTAGGGATAAAACGATGGGGTCTATTCTACATAAATATATCTTGTCTACACCATGTCATCGTTCTTATTGCATTAATCCGTTTCTCCATGAACTTAATACACTAGATGCATGCTGGATAGCGGTCGATGTGTGGAGTAATAGTAGTACATGCAGGCAGGAGTCGGTCTACTAATCTTGGACGTGATGCCTATATAATGATCATTGCCTGGATATAGTCATGATTATTTGAAGTTCTATCAATTGCCCAACAGTAATTGTTTTCCCACCGTTTGCTATTTTCTCGAGAGAAGCCACTAGTGAAATCTACGGCCCCCGGGTCTCTTTCTCATATTATTTGCCTTTGCGATCAATTTTCCTTTTCTTTTATTTTCAGATCTACTAAACCAAAAACCCAAAAATACCTTGCTGCAATTTATCTTATTTGGTGTTCGATCTATCAATATTTACAACTCTATCACGTTTGTTACCCAAAAGGGATTGACAACCCCTTTTACACGCCGGGTTGCGAGTATTTGTTATTTGTGTGCAGGTGCTATTTATGTTGTGTTGCTTGGTTCTCCTACTAGTTCGATAACCGTGGTTTCATCACTGAGGGAAATACCTACCGCTGCTATACTGCATCATCCCTTCCTCTTTGGGGAAAAAACCGATGTAGTCCTAGAAGTCATGAGCGTCCCCTCAGGTGGTCGAAGTACGCTATCACCTTCGACTCTACTGATCAGCTCAAGTGCGCAGCCACCGCTGGCGAACTCCTGATGCTCTACTCCCCCACCATCTACAACGTAGCGGTCACCAGGACACTTACCGATGGTGGCGCCGGCTTCAACGTCCTCTCAGTGGAGGCATTCGGCCTGCTCCTTGTGTCTCATGGCCGGCTCGTCCCTACCAAGCCCTTCTCTAGGGTCATTGGCGGCTCCACCTATCCTCTGGGGCAGATCCGCCTCCGCATCACCTTTGGCACACGCGATAACTACCGTACCGAGCCCATTGACTTCGATGTAGCCTGCATTGGGCTCCCGTACAACTCCATCCTCGGGTACCCGGCCCTCGCCAAGTTCATGGCGGCGACTCACCCCGGCTACAACATCATGAAGATGCTGGGAAGCAGCGGTGTCCTCACAGTGGCAGGGGACACCAGGAATGCACTCGTGGCCCTCAAGCTCGCTTTCAAGTCCACAGCGGCCAAGCGTGGGGGGG
>LR738715.1:229819288-229838392 GCA_902687465.1 Secale cereale | reverse complement strand
AGTGGTTTTTGAAACTTAGGTGATTACGGGGTCGCAGCTAAGCCCTCGAGTGAGAGGGTTGCTCTTCACTCGGAGTGATTTTTGAAAATTAGGCGATTACAGGGTCGCAGCTAAGTCCCCGAGTGAGAGGGTTTCTCTTCACTCGAAGTGGTTTTTTTAACTTAGGCAATTACGGGGTCGCAGCTAAGCCTCCGAGTGAGAGGGTTGTTCTTCACTCGGAGTGGTTTTTGTAACTTAGGCGATTACGGGGTCGTAGCTAATGTTGGAAATATGCCCTAGAGGCAATAATAAATTGGTTATTATTATATTTCCTTGTTCATGATAATTGTTTATTATCCATGCTAGAATTGTATTGATAGGAAACTCAGATACATGTGTGGATACATAGACAAACACCATGTCCCTAGTGAGCCTCTAGTTGACTGGCTCGTTGATCAATAGATAGTTGCGGTTTCCTTACAATGGACATTGGATGTCGTTGATAATGGGATCACATCATTAGGAGAATGATGTGATGGACAAGACCCAATCCTAAGCCTAGCACAAGATCGTGTAGTTCGTATGCTAAAGATTACTAAATGTTAAGTATTTTTTCCTTAGACCATGAGATTGTGCAACTCCCGGATACCGTAGGAATACTTTGGGTGTACCAAACGTCACAACATAACTGGGTGGCTATAAAGGTGCACTACAGGTATCTCTGAAAGTGTCTGTTGGGTTGGCACGAATCGAGACTGGGATTTGTTACTCCGTATGACGGAGAGGTATCTCTGGGCCCACTCAGTAGGACATCATCATAATGTGCACAATGTGATCAAGGAGTTGATCACGGGATGATGTGTTACGGAACGAGTAAAGAGACTTGCCGGTAACAAGACTGAACAAGGTATCAGGGATACCGACGATCGAATCTCGGGCAAGTACTATACCGATAGACAAAGGGAATTGTATACGGGATTGATTGAATCCTTGACATCGTGGTTCATCTGATGAGATCATCGTGGAGCATGTGGGAGCCAACATGGGTATCCCGATCCCGCTGTTGGTTATTGACCGGAGAGTTGTCTCAGCCATGTCTGCATGACACCCGAGCCCGTAGGGTCTACACACTTAAGGTTCGATGACGCTAGGGTTATAGGGAAAGTATGTACGCGGTTACCGAATGTTGTTTGGAGTCCCGGATGAGATCCCGGACGTCACGAGGAGTTCCCGAATGGTCCGTAGGTAAAGATTGATATATAGGAAGTGAGGATTTGGCCACCGGAAGTGTTCCGTGCATCACCGGTAATGTACCGGGACCACCGGAAGGGTCCGGGGGTCCACCGGGAGGGGCCACCAGCCCCGGAGGCCTACGCGGGCCAATAGTGGGAAGGGACCGGCCCCTAGGTGGGCTGGGGTGCCTCCCACCAAGGCCCAAGGCGCCTCGAAGAGGGGAGGGGGGGAACCCTAGGGCAGATGGGCCCTAGGGCCCACCCTGGTGCGCCCCCCTCTCCCTCTCCCCCTTGGCCGCCACCCAGATGGCATCTAGGGCTGCCGCCCCCCTTAGGGAGGGAACCCTAGAGGGGGCGCAACCCCGCCCCTCCCCCTATATATACTTGAGGTATTGGGGGCTGCAAAACACACGAGATGACCTCTCTGTTGGGGCAGCCCTACCTCTCTCCCTCCTTGTCTCTCGTAGTGCTTGGCGAAGCCCTGCTGGAGCCCCGCACTCCTCCACCACCACCATGCCGTCGTGATGCTGCTGGATGGAGTCTTCCCCAACCTCTCCTTCTCCCCTTGCTGGATCAAGGCGTGGGAGACGTCACCGGGCTGCACGTGTGTTGAACGCGGAGGCGCCGTGGTTCGGCGCTTAGATCGGAATCAACCACAATCTGGATCGCTACGAGTACGACTCCTTCATCCGCGTTCTTGTAACTCTTCCGCTTAGCGATCTACAAGGGTATGTAGATGCACTCCCATCTCCCTCGTTGCTAGATTACTCCATAGATTGATCTTGGTGGTGCGTAGAATTTTTTGATTTCTGCTACGATCCCCAACAGTGGCATCATGAGCTAGGTCTATGCGTAGTTTCTTGCACGAGTAGAACACAAAGTAGTTGTGGGCGTCGATTTGTCAATTTACTTACCGTTACTAGTCTTATCTTGATTCGGCGGCATCGTGGGATGAAGCGGCCCGGACCGACCTTACACGTACTCTTACGTGAGAGAGGTTCCACCGACTGACATGCACTAGTTGCATAAGGTGGCTAGCGGCTGTGTGTATCTCCCACTTTAGTCGGATCGGATTTGATGAAAAGGGTCCTTATGAAGGGTAAATATAAATTGACATATCACGTTGTGGTTTTGGCGTAGGTAAGAAACGTTCTTGCTAGAAACCTATAGCAGCAACGTAAAAACTTGCAACAACAATTAGAGGACGTCTAACTTGTTCTTGCAGCATGTGCCGTGTGATGTGATATGGCCAAAAGGATGTGATGAATGATATATATGTGATGTATGAGATTGATCGTGTTCTTGTAATAGGAATCACGACTTGCATGTCGATGAGTATGACAACCGGCAGGAGCCATACGAGTTGTCTTAATTTTATTGTATGACCCGGGTGTCATTGAAAACGCCATGTAATTACTTTACTTTATTGCTAACCGTTAGCCACACTAGTAGAAGTAATGTTTGGCGAGACGACTTCATGAAGACACGATGATGGAGATCATGGTGTCATGCCGGTGACGATGATGATCATGGAGCCCCGAAGATGAAGATCAAAAGGAGCAAAATGATATTGGCCATATCATGTCACTATTTGATTGCATGTGATGTTTATCATGTTTTACATCTTATTTGCTTAGAACGACGGTAGTAAATAAAATGATCTCTCACTAAAATTTAAAGAATTGTGTTCCCCCTAACTGTGCACCATTGCTAAGGTTCGTTTTTCCGAAGCACCACGTGATGATCGGGTGTGATAGGCTCTAACGTTCGCATACAACGGGTGTAAGCCAGATTTACACACGCAATACACTTAGGATTCACTTTACAAGCCTAGCATGTACAGACATGGCCTCGGAACACGGAATACCGAAAGGTCGAACATGAGTTGTATAGAAGATACGATCAACATAAAGATGTTCACCGTTGATGACTAGTCCGTCTCACGTGATGATCGGACATGGCCTAGTCGATTCGGATCATGCATCACTTAGATGACTAGAGGGATGTCTATCTGAGTGGGAGTTCATCAAATAATTTGATTAGATGAACTTAATTGTCATGAACAATAGTCTAAGTTGTCTTCGGAAATTATGTTGTAGACCAATAGCTTGCGTTGTAGCTCCCTATTTAATACGATCCCAGAGAAAGACTAAGTTGAAAGATATTGTAAGCAATGATGCGTACTGGGTCCGTAGTCCGAGGAGCAAGGTTGTCAGAATCGTGATTTTGAGTCAGATCGGAGCTGTGATGGTAGGATCGCAAATCGTAGAATCTTCACTATCAGGATCATAGAAACGTAGATTCCATGAACTAAAATCGTAGAATCATAGGGGTTAGTTTGGATCCTAAAGTCGTAGAATCGTATAACAGAATCGCGATTCTGACTACCTTGCCGAGGAGTATCCTCACTGCTACACAGAAGGCTTACGTCTTTGATGCACTACTCGATGTGCAAACCCCTACAACATCGTCTGTGGATGTTGTGAACACCTGACAGACACGTCCTGATGACTACTTAATAGTTTAGTGCACCATACTTTACGGTTTAGAATCGGGTTTCCAACGACGTTTTGAACGCCATAAGACATATAAGATGTTCCAAGAGCTGAAATTGGGATTTCGGGCTCATGCCCGTGTTGAGAGGTATGATACCTCTGACAAGATCTTTTGCGAACAAGTTGGAGGAGAATAGCTCAACTAGTGAGCATGTGCTCATAATGTCTGGGTGCTAAAATCACTTGAACCAAGTGGGAGTTAATCTTCCAGATGAGATAGTAGTTGACGGAATTCTCTAGACACTATCACCTAGCTATTAGAACATCGTGATGAACTATGACATGCAAAGGATGGAGATGATCCCAGAGCTATTAGCGGTGGTTGAGACGGCAAAAGTAGAAATCAAGAAGGAGCATCAAGTGTTGATGGTTTAACAAGACCATTGGTTTCAAAAAGGGCAAGGGCTAGAAGGGAAACTTCATAAATGGCAAACCAATTGTCGCTCTAATGAAGGAACCCAAGGTTGAACCCAAACCTCGAGACTAAGTGCTTCTATTGTAAGGGGAACGGTCACATGGTAGCGGAACTACCCCAAATACACGGTAGATAAGAAAGCTGGAAACTTCAACAAGGTATATTTGATATACGTGTTATTGATGTGTACCTTACTAGTACTCCTTGTAGTACCTGGGTATTGGATACCGGTTCAGTTGCTATTATTAGTGACTTGAAGCAAAAGCTATGGAATGAATGGAGACTAGATAAGGGCGAGGTGACGATGTGTGTTGGAAGTGTGTCCAAGGTTGATAAGATCACCATCGCACGCTCCCTCTACCTTCAAGATTAGTGTTGAACCTAGATAAATGTTATCAGGTGTGTACGTTGAGCATGAATAAGATTAGATCATGTTCATTGCAATACGATTATTCATTTAAGTTAGAGAATAATGGTTATTCTGTTTACATGAATAATACCTTTATGGTCATGCACCCAATGGTTTATTGAATCTCGATCATAGTAATACACATGATGATAATATTAACGCCAAAAGATGTAGAGTTAATAATGATAGTACCACTTTCTTGTGGCACTGCCGCTTAGGTCATTTTGGCATAAAATGCATGAAGAAACTCCATGCTGATGGATGTTTGGAGTCACTTGATTTTGAATCGCTTGACACATGCGAGCCATGCCTCATGGGCAGGATGACTAAGATCCCGTTTTCAGGTACAATGAAACGGGCAAGTGACTTGTTGGAAATCATACATGCTGATGTGTGTGATCCAATAAGAATTAAGGCGTGTGGTGGATATCGTTATTTTCTCATCTTCACTGACGATTTGAGTAGATATGAGTATATTTACTTAATGAAGCAAAAGTCTGAAACATTTAAAAGTTCAAGCAATTTCAGAGTGAAGTTAAGAATCATCATAACAAGAAGATCATGTTCCTACGATCTGATCAAGGGGAGATTTTCTGAGTTATGAGTTTGGCAATCACTTAAGACATTGTGGAATTGTTTCGTAGTTGAAGCCACCTGGAACACCACATCGTAATGGTGTGTCCGGACATCGTAATCAAACCTTATGAGATATGGTGGGATCTATGATGTCTCTTACCGATCTACCGCTATTATTTTGAGGTTATGCATTAGAGACAGCTGCATTCACTTTAGATAGGGCACCATCTAAGTCCATTGAGACGACGCTGTATGAACTATGGTTTGGCAAGAAACCGAACTTGTCGTTTCTTAATGTTTGGGGCTGCGATGCTTATGGCTTCAGCCGGAAAAAGCTCGAACCCAAAGCGGACAAATACATCTTCATAGGATACCCAAAGGTAACAGTTGGGTATACCTTCTATCTCAGATCCAAGGGCAAAAATGTTTGTCGCTAAGAACGGGTCCTTTCTCAAGAAGGAGTTTCTCTCGAAAGAATTGAGTGGGAGGAAGATAGAACTTGATGAGGTTGTCGAACCCTCACTTCAACCGGAGAGTAGTGCAACACAGAAAGATGTTTGTGTGGAACTTACGACTATTGAAGAGGAAACTAATGATAGTGAACATGAAGCTTTGGATCAAGTTGCTATCGAACCTCGTAGGTCGACAAGGATATGTACTACTCCTGAGTGGTACGGTGATCCTGTCTTAGATGTCATGTTGTTGGACAACAATGAACCTACAAACTATGGAGAAGCGATGGTGGGCCCGTATTCCGACAAATGGTTATAAGCCGAGAAATCCGAGATAGGATCCATGCATCAAAACAAAGTATGGACTTTGGTGGACTTGCCCGATGATCGGCAAGCCATTGAGATAAATGGATTTTTAAGAAGAAGATGGACGCGGACGGTAATGTCACCGTCTATAAAGCTCGACTTGTGGCAAAGAGTTTTTCACAAGTTCAAGGAGTTGACTACGATGAGATTTTCTCACCCGTAGCGATGCTTAAGTCTGTCGGAATCATGTTAGCATTAGCCGCATTTATGAAATCTGACAGATGGATGTCAAAACAAGTTTCCTTACCAGTTTTCGTAAGGAAAGGTTGTATGTGATACAGTCAGAAAGTTTTTGTCGATCCTAAGGATGCTAAAAGGTATGCTAGCTACAGCGATCCTTCCATGGACTAGAGCAAGCATCTCGGGGTCGGAATATACGCTTTGATGGAGTGATAAAAGTTTTTGGGTTTATACAAAGTTTGTTAGAAACTTGTATTCACAATAAAGTGAGTGGGAGCACTACAACATTTTTGATAAGTATATGTGAATGACATATTGTTGATCCGAAATGATGTAGAATTTCTGGAAAGCATAAAGGGTTGTTTGAAAAGAGTTTTTCAAAGGAAGACCTGGATAAAGCTGCTTACATATTGGGCATCAAGATCTATAGAGATAGATCAAGATGCCTGGTGATACTTTCAAAAGAACACACACCTTTGACATGATTTTGAAGGAGTTAAAAATAGATCAGTCAAAGAAGGAGTTCTTACCTGAGTTGTAAGGTGTTAAGTTGAGTAAGACTCAAAGCTTGACCGCGGCAGAAGAAAGAGGAAGGACGAAGGTCGTCCCCTATGCTTTTGTCATAGGCTCTGTACGGTATGTCATGCTGAGTACCACACCTGATGTGTGCCTTGCCACATGTCTGGCAAGAGGGTACAAAGGTGATCCAGGAGTGGATCGCTAGATAGCGGTCAAAATTATCCTTAGAGGAATAAGGAAATGTTTCTTGGTTATGGAGGTGATACAGAGTTCAACGTAAAGAGTTACGTCGATGCAAGCTTAACACCTATCCGGATAGCTCTGGGTAGAGATACCGTATACGTATAATGGAGCAACAACTTGGAATAGCTCCAAGTGGAACGTGGTAGCAGCATCTACGATATGACATAAAGTTTTGCAAAATACATAGGGATCTGAATGTTGCAGACCCGTTGACTACAACCTCTCTCACAAGCATAACATGATCAAAACCAGAACTCATTGAGTGTTAATCACATAGTGATGTGAACTAGATTATTGACTCAAGTAAACTCTTTGGATGTTAGTCACATGGCGATGTGACCTGTGAGTGTTAATCACATGGCGATGTGAACTAGATTATTGACTCTAGTGCAAGTGGGAGCCTGTTGGAAATATCCCTAGAGGCATTAATAAATTGGTTATTATTATATTTCCTTGTTCATGATAATTGTTTATTATCCATGCTAGAATTGTATTGATAGGAAACTCAGATACATGTGTGGATACATATACAAACACCATGTCCCTAATGAGCCTCTAGTTGACAGGCTCGTTGATCAATAGATGGTTGCGGTTTCCTAACCATGGACATTGGATGTCGTTGATAACGGGATCACAGCATTAGGAGAATGATGTGATGGACAAGACCCAATCCTAAGCCTAGCACAAGATCGTGTAGTTCGTATGCTAAAGCTTTTCTAAATGTCAAGTATCTTTTCCTCAGACCATGAGATTGTGCAACTCCCGGATACCGTAGGAATACTTTGGTTGTACCAAATGTCACAACGTAACTGGGTGGCTATAAAGGTGCACTATGGGTATCTCCAAAAGTGTCTGTTGGGTTGGCACGAATCGAGACTGGGATTTGTCACTCCGTATGACGGAGAGGTATCTCTGGGCCCACTCGGTAGGACATCATCATAATGTGCACAATGTGATCAAGGAGTTGATCACGGGATGATGTGTTACAGAACGAGTAAAGACACTTGCCGGTAATGAGATTGAACAAGGTATCAGGGATACCGACGATCGAATCTAGGGCAAGTACTATACCGGTAGACAAAGGGAATTGTATACGGGATTGACTGAATCCTTGACATTGTGGTTCATCCGATGAGATCATCGTGGAGCATGTGGGAGCCAACATGGGTATCCAGATCCTGCTGTTGGTTATTGACCGGAGAGTTGTCTCGGCCATGTCTGCATGACTCCCGAGCCCGTAGGGTCTACACACTTAAGGTTCGATGATGCTAGGGTTATAGGGAAAGTATGTACGCGGTTACCGTATGTTGTTTGGAGTCCCCGATGAGATCCCGGACGTCACGAGGAGTTCCGGAATGGTCCGGAGGTAAAGATTGATATATAGGAAGTGAGGATTTGGCCACCGGAAGTGTTCCGGGCATCACCGGTAATGTACCGGGACCACCGGAAGGGTCCGAGGGTCCACTGGGAGGGGCCACCAGCCCCGGAGGCCTACGTGGGACTATAGTGGGAAGGGACCAGCCCCTAGGTGGGCTGGGGCGCCTCCAACTAAGGCCCAAGGCGCCTCCAAGAGGGGAGGGGGCAAACCCTAGGGCAGATGGGCCCTAGGGCCCAGCCCTGTGCGCCGCCCTCTCCCTCTCCCCCTTGGCCGCCACCCAGATGGCATCTAGGGCTGCCGCCCCCCCTTAGGGAGGGAACCCAAGAGGGGGTGCAGCCCCTCCCCTCCCCCTATATAAACTTGAGGTATTGGGGGCTGCAAAACACACGATATGACCTCTTTGTTGGTGCAACCCTGCTTCTCTCCGTCCTCGTCTCTCGTAGTGCTTGGCGAAGCCCTGCTGGAGTCCCGCGCTCCTCCACCACCACGCCGTCGTGCTACTGCTGGACGGAGTCTTCGCCAACCTCTCCTTCTCCCCTTGCTGGATCAAGGCGTGGGAGACGTCACCGGGCTGCACGTGTGTTGAACGCGGAGGCGCCGTGGTTCGACGCTTAGATCAGAATCAACCGCGATCTGAATCGCTATGAGTACGACTCCTTCATCCGCGTTCTTGTAACGCTTCCACTTAGCGATCTACAAGGGTATGTAGATGCACTCCCATCTCCCTCGTTGCTAGATTACTCCATAGATTGATCTTGGTGATGCGTAGAAATTTTTGATTTCTGCTACGATCCCCAATAGCTAAGTCCCCGGGTGAGAGGATTGCTCTTCACTCGGAGTGGTTTTTGTAACTTATGCGATTACGGGGTCGCAGCTAAGTCCCCGAGAGAGAGGGTTTCTCTTCACTCGGAGTGGTTTTTGTAACTTAGGCGATTACGAGGGTCGCAGCTAAGCCCCCGAGTGAGAGGGTTGCTCTTCACTCGGAGTGGTTTTTGAAACTTAGGCGATTAAGGGGTCGCAGCTAAGCCCCCGAGTGAGAGGGTTGCTCTTCACTCGGAGTGGTTTTTGAAACTTAGGCGATTACAGGGTCGCAGCTAAGCCCCCGAGTGAGAGGGCTGCTCTTCATTCGGAGTGGTTTTTTGTAACTTAGGTGAATCGGATTCGCGGCTAAGCACCCACTGGGGGATGAGGATTTGAGAACAAGCATCTTTGTAATCAGTAACCATTAAGGAATTGTCGCGAACTTGTCTTCGAAAATACAAATTGGAAGATTCTTATTACAACTCGACTGGTCGAGTACTTCAAGTCTAGAAGCAGCGGAGCAGATCCGCGTTCCACAAATGAGGCTCATCTTTCTTCTTGGCCACATTGTAGATGTGGTAAGCCCCATTGTGTAGTACCTTTGTGACGATGAAGGGGCCTTCCCAAGCTGGGGCAACCTTGTGCGGTCTCTTTTGGCGTACTCCAAGAACCAGGTCTCCTTCCTGGAATGCTCGGCTTCGGACATTGCGGGCATGGAATCGACGCAGGTCCTGTTGGTAAATGGTCGAGCGGATCAAAGCCATCTCGCGTTCTTCCTCCACGAGGTCTACTGCATCTTGACGGGCTTGTTCTGCTTCTGCCTCGGAGAAGAGTTCCACTCGAGGGGCGTTGTGCAACAAATCGCTCGACAGCACGACCTCAGCTCCATAGACCATGAAGAAGGGGGTACGGTCAGTCGACCGGTTCGGAGTTGTCCTTAGCCCCCACAAGACAGACGACAGTTCAGTCACCCAAGCTCCAATGGCGTGCTTGAGGTCGCGCATGAGCCGCGGTTTCAGGCCCTGGAGGATCAAACCATTTGCTCTTTCTGCTTGTCCATTCGACTACGGATGCGCTACGGATGCGTAGTCGACCCGAGTACCTTGGGAGGAACAGAAAGCTATGAATTCATCGAGTCAAAGTTGGAGCCGTTATCCGTAATTATGCTGTGGGGGACTCCGTATCTGAATATCAATTCTCTGATGAAGCTGATGGCGGTGCTCGAGCCGAGGTTCTTAATGGGCTTGGCTTCGATCCATTTGGTAAACTTGTTGACTGCCATGAGCAAGTGAGTGAATCCGCTCCTACCGGTTTTGAAGGGACCGACCATGTCCAACCCCCAAACGGCAAATGGCCAAACCAACGGGATGGTCTTCAAGGCAGACCCAGGTTTATGAAACATGTTGGAGTAGAACTGGCAGCCTTCGCACTTGTCTACGATATACTTTGCCATCTCGTTCGCTCGGGGCCAGTAAAATCCAGCTCGGTATGCCTTGGCCACTATAGTTCAAGAGGAAGCGTGGTGGCCACAAGTTCCCGAGTGAATCTCGTTCAGAATCATGCGACCCTCTTCCGGAATGATGCAACGCTGAGCGACTCCAGCGACACTCTCCGTGTAGAGTTGACCCTGAATGATAGTGAAGGCTTTGGATCGACGGACGATCTGATGCGCCTCCTCTTTGTCCTCTGGGAGCTCTTGCCTGAGCAAGTACGCTAAGTATGGCACAGTCCAGTCGGGCGTGATCACCAAGGTCTCCATGATTAAGTCGACTACTGCAGGAACTTCGACTTCACTCGGATCAGATGCGCTTATTGGCTGCGGAGGCTCGTCCGTGAAGGGGTCTTCTTTGACTGAGTGTGTGTGTAGGTGCTCTAAGAACACATTCTTGGGTATAGGCTTCCGAGTGGACCCTATCTTCGCGAGATCATCAACAAGCTGGTTCTTGATTCTAGGCACATGGTGGAGCTCTAAACCTTCATATTTCTTTTCTAGCTTCCCACCGCACTGCAGTAACTGGTCATCGCTGGGCTTCTGACGTCCCACTTCTTCATCACTTGATTGACCACTAAGTCCGAGTTGCCGTAAACCATCAGGCGACGGACGCTGAGTGAGATGGCCATACGCAACCCGAACAAAAGCGCCTCGTATTTGGCTTCATTGTTTGAGGAATCAAAGTGGATTTGAAGGACATAACTGAGCTTGTCACCTCTGGGGGACACTAAAACCACACCTGCACCAGGTCCGTTCAACATCTTGGATCCGTCGAAGAACATGGTCCAGTGATCCGATTGGATCTAAGTTGGCTGCTCCTGCTCGACCCATTCAGCCACAAAATCTTCTATTGCCTGAGACTTGATAGCTTTCTTCGCTTCAAACTTGATATCCAGTGGAAGGAGTTCAATCGCCCATTTGGCCACTCGACCAGTTGCATCTCAGTTGTTCAGAATTTCTGATAGTGGGGCGTCGCTGACGACTGAGATCGAATGATCCGAGAAGTAATGAGCAACCTTCTTTGCGGTCAAGCAAATCCCATACACAAGCTTCTGGTAATGCGGGTATCTTTGCTTGGAGGGAGTCAATACTTCAGAAATGTAGTAGATTGGGCATTGGACTTTGTAGGCTTTGCCTTCTTCTTCTCGCTCAACCGTGAGTACAGTGCTGGCAACTTGTCTGGTGGCTGCGATGTACAGTAAAAGAGGCTCCTTGCTGACTGGGGCAGCAAGCACCGGCTGGGTGGAAAGAAGGGCTTTGAGCTCTTCAAATGCTGCTTCGGCTTCAGAATTCCACTCGAATTTTTTGGATTTCTTCATCAGCCGGTAGAGAGGTAACACCTTCTCACCGAGACGAGAAATGAATCGACTCAATGCGGCCAAGCAACCAGTTAGCTTCTGGACGTCGTGTATACGTACGGGACGCTTCATTCGGAGGATGGCACTGACTTTCTCTGGGTTGGCGTCGATTCCTCGTTCTGAAACAAGGAAACCGAGCAACTTACCACCTGGAACTCCGAATGTACACTTTGACGGGTTGAGCTTGATATCATAGCTTCTTAAATTCGTGAATGTCTCAGCGAGGTCAGCCAGTAGGTCAGAACCTTTACGTGACTTGACCACGATGTCATCCATGTATGCTTCCACGTTTCGACTGATTTGCTTCAACGGACACTTATGAATCATGCGCATGAAGGTAGCGGTGGCATTCTTGAGACCGAAAGGCATGGTGACATAACAAAAACACCCGAATGGGGTGATGAAGGCTGTGTATATTTCATCGGGTCCAAACAGTCGGATCTGATGGTACCCGGAATACACGTCCAGAAAAGACAAACACTCGCACCCCGTAGTTGAGTCGACTATCTGATCGATGCATGGGAGAGGAAAATGATCTTTAGGGCAGGCCCGATTGATATGCTTGAAATTGATGCACATGAGGAGCGATTTGTCCTTCTTGGGGACCATGACCACATTGGCGAGCCACTCAGAGTGGTAGATCTCGCGGATGAACTCGGCTGCCAGAAGCCCGGCCACCTCTTTGCCAATTGCCTTTCTTTTCTCCGCGGCAGACCGACGGAGATGTTCCTTTACGGGTTTCACCTTTGGGTCGACTCGCAAACGGTGCTCAGCCAGTCCCCAGGGTACACCTGGCATGTCTGGTGGTTTCCATGCGAAGATGTCCCAGTTCTCACGGAGGAACTGGATGAGCGCTTCTTCCTATTTGCTGTCGAGTGTAGTTGAGATGTGGGTCGGAGCTGCATTGGGGTCGGTGGGGTGAATGTGCACAGGCTTCGTCTCCCCCACCGACTGGAAGGCTGACTCGGAAGCTGGCTTCTTAGCCCGCAACAAATCACTCAGATCCACATTCTTTTGGTACTCCTCCATCTCTACTGCTGTCATGTGCTCGTCAGCAATTTTTGAGCCTTTCTAGAAGCAATCTTCTGCCTTCTGCCGATTCCCTGTGACGGTTATAACGCCGCAGGGCCCCGGCATCTTCAGTTTGAGGTACACATAATACGGTCGAGCCATGAAACTCGCGTAGGCGGGCCTACCCAGAATGGCATGATAGGCACTGTGGAAGTCAACCACCTCAAATGTCAGCTTTTCTTTGCGAAAATTCTTCGAATCGCCGAAAACCACGTTGAGTGAGATTCGACCAACTGAGTCGGCTTTCTTTTCGGGGATTACCCCGTGAGATCGCATGTTACTGTCACTCAGCTTGGACATCGGAATGCCCATCCCACGGAGGGTTTCAGCATACAGAATGTTCAGGCCACTGCCACCATCCATCAGAACCTTGGTCAAACGAGTGCCCTCGACAACTGTGTCGACCACCAACGCTTGCCGCCCAGGGGTTGCAATATGTGCGGGGTGGTCGAACTGGTCGAATGTGATGGGAGTCTTGGACCATTTAAGGTACGTCGTTGTTCCGAAGCAACCATGTTGACTTCTCTGTTGATAACTTTCAGTCGACTTTTGCTTTCAACGTCAGCAAAAATCATCAGGGTGGAGTTGATCTGGGGGTAACCTCCATCCCCTTATTTGTCTTCGGTCTCTTCTGATTCCTTCTCTTTCTTAGTCGGCTTATCTTTCTGGAAATTCTGAATCAGGAGCCGACACTATCGAGTGGTGTGCTTGGGATAAACCAAGTCCCCCTCTTCATCTTCCTTCGTGTGAATAGGACACGGCAGGTCGAGCACGTCATTTCCTGCTTGATCTTTCCCTTTCTTGGGGACCCAGGGGCCTTTAGGCTTTCCTTTGCCTTTCCCTTGGTTAACGACCGCAGCTTCGCCTTGAACTGCCGGTTTAGCCTTGCGCTTCGGCTTCCGATTGGAATTCTGGTCATCTTGTCCGACTGGTTTCTTGCCGCTACGGAGTCGATCGGCTTCTTCTCCGTAAGCATACCGACAGGCTATTTCCATCATTCGAGTCAGGGACATATCTCCCGTTCGACCGAACTTTAGGTTGAGCTCTCTGTACCGCACGCCCTCCTTGAAGGCGCAGACTGCTTGATGCTCGGATACGTGTTTCATTGTGTGATGCGAGGTGGTCCACCTTTGGATGTAATCTCTCAGGGTTTTATTCGGCTTCTGTACGCAATGCTGCAACTCTGCCAGCCCTGCGGGTCGCTTGCAGGTGCCTTCAAAGGTCCTGACAAACACTCGGGCTAACTCTTCCCAGTTGTAGATGCTCCCAAGGGCCTACTGATTTAGCCACACCCGGGCCGAGCCACCTAACATCAGGGGGAGATGCTTCATGTCCACATCATCATTGCCGCCACCGATCTGCACGACCACGTGGTAATCCTCAAGCCAAGTGTCCGGCTTCAATTTGCCGGTGAACTTACTCACTCCCGCCGCCAGTCTGAAGTTGGGGGATCTCAGCAGCCCTGATAGTACTGCTAAAGCATTCGGGCCCAGAGACAAACGCTCGGCTTCCACTCGGACGATCTCTGCCTTGCTCTTCTCTGTACGCTCGGTTCCTGTCGACTAGGCCTTGCATAGGAATAGATCTTGTGTCAAAGCTGGGCCTTCCGGGATCTGGGGGGATCCTCCGCTCGTCGTCCCGCAAGCGCATGCCTTCGTGTCGCTTGGGCGAGTATGATCCGCTTCCCGGAAGGGGCGTAGGTATTCGGCGGCGATCGTTGTGACTGGGTCGATGATCATACTGTTCATCATTCTGACCCAGATGCCAGTCTTGACGGGGTCCACGGTCTTCATGCCTTGGGGGCGATCTTGGGCTGTGAGCTGACCAGACAGTGTCTGCTGCCATTGATTTGCTGTGAATCCTATTAGGCGACTGAGAGACAGCCGCGTTCTGCTCTCCTGCCGTCCGGAGGAGCGCTCGGATCTGCTGCAAGCCTCTCCCAGCCTCCGACTGAGATGGTTGGATAGAATCTGCGATGCGGGCCGCAGCTTCGAGGTTCTGGATAGGCGTTCGGAACACCTGAGTTTCACGCAGGAACGATTGCCGCGGCCGTCGACTGGATTCAGGAATCAGTCGACGGGCCCGTTCGTCGAGTGAACGCTGGATATTTTCCAGTGTGCGCTCAGCCACAGTGGCTACGCGCGTGGCTTCCAAGGCCCGAGGCTCTGGAGAATCTCCCACGATAGGGGTGCAAAGTGCATCTTCATTGCGGCGGCGGAGCTCGTCCCTCTACTCGGTAGTGAGGGCTTGGGGAATGTACCTGTCGTGGTCGTACGACTGACCATTGCCGCTGCCGCCGTCTCCGCCGCGAGGGTACCCCAGCGGACTGCAACGTGAGTCGACCATGAAACTTCAGCTGCGGGATTGCTGCTCCCGCACTCAGAAAGCGAATCCACAGGCTCAATCGATGGATCGATCGGCCCGTAGAGGTATTCGTCGGGCTCGATGGCTACGACTTGAGGGGTGTCCGTTTTGCGGGCCACCGCGTGTTTCACCCAACGCTGGAGCCGCGAACGACTGGATCGCTTGCGGCGGCGGCCAGCGGGGACGACAGACGATGAAGGAGCCGGTCGATACTGACTCGACGGCTTTCGGAGAAGGACGCCGCAGGCGCTGGCACGGAAGTGCGTGGCCCCGCGGACGGGCAATGCCTCGACGTCGAGGGGGGCTTCCTGGAGCCAAGCGGAGTCGTCGGCGGCGAAGACGAGCGCACCGAGTCGGATCTCGCGGCCTAGCGCCAAACCACAGCCGGAAACCATGATGATGGAGGTCGGATAAAAAGCTTGCAACCTCACTGAAAGTCGCTAAGACACCGGCCCCAGGGTGGGCGCCAACCGTCGTGGTTTTAAGCCTGACAGTACGAGTAGGGGGTACGTAGGAGGAGGCAAGGTCCGAGCTACAGCGAGATTGTACACAAGGTGTTAAGTAAAAGCCGTACGTCTCGGTGCACGGAGGCGGTCGACTGGAATGTATATGTGTGTTTGAGTTACAGGGGGTGCGAACCCTTGTACAGGAGGAGGGGGTGGCTTATATAGAGTGCGCCAGGACCCCAGCCAACCTCCCGTTACAAAGGGTTCAATGTACATAAAGGCAGGGTGTTACTTATAACGCCTGCAATAAAGGGTGATAAAGGCATTCGTTACCACAGAATGAATGCACGACCGTTGTTGTCTAGAGGGACCTTTGACCTTCGGGGGTCGAGTGTCTTTGCAGGGTCGAGTGTGTTCATCTTTCTGAATGGAGTTGAGTCGTATGAGCGAGGGTATACAGTCGAGTGGAATGTCCCCCTTGGGCCATATCAGTCGACTGTTTATGTTTCCTTCGAGTTGTCTCTTGAGCTTCTGTGGTAGAGACCTTGGGTGGGGTACCTGGGTCAGGCCCGTGACCCTACCCTAGGTCTGTAGCATCATCACGTGCCTCGCCCTCTTGAACCCCTGGTGCTCTACCTGGCCGCCATGCCTCACTCAGCCATTGTGGCGCTCGTGGCGGTCCGGGCAGAGCATTCGGTTGAGGGCACGCGGCGCAGCACCCCACGCCCGACCAAGGCACCGCAGCCTCAGGACAACACTCTTGAGTCCTCAGGCACCCCATCAGGTGGCAGGGCTCCCGAGGATGTCGCTCCTGAGGTCACGGCTGCCCCGCCAGACAACTAAGCTCCTGAGGCTCCCCTACCTCGGGAGGCACATGACCCCATCGACGCCTCCTCCCTCATCGACCACCTCGTGTACTTCGTCAGCACGGTGTTGCATGATGCATGGGCACGTTACCCCATGCCACAGAAGCTCATGCTCGCACTCCATGTTGCCTCCAGGAAACTGCGTCACTACTTCCAAGGCCACCCCATCCAGGTTGTCTCAGCCTATCCCTTAGAGAGGGTGCTCCGAAGCCCCAATGCCACGGGAAGGGTCGCCGAATGGAATATCGAGCTGCAGGCGTTCCAGCTGAAGTTCAGCACCACTAGAGTCATCAAGGGTGCGACCCTTGCTGACTTTGTGGTAGAATGAACGGAAGCCCTAGGCCGAGAAGTGGGCGAGGACTGTTCTCTCGCACCCGGAGACGAGGCACCAGATGGTTGGGTCATGTACTTCGACGGTATTCTAATAAATTCCAATTTATTTGTATCTCTCTCAAAAGGTGTGTCCAACAAGGATGATTGTGGTAAACTAAAAAGCAAATACTCAAATCATACATGACGCTCCAAGTAAAACACATATCATGTGGTGAATAAAAATATAGTCTCAAGTAAAGTTACCAATAGATGAAGACGAAAGAGGGGACGCCTTCCCGGGGCATCCCCAAGCTTAGGCTTTTGGTTATCCTTGAATTTTACCTTGGGGTGCCTTGGGCATCCCCAATCTTAGGATCTTGCCACTCTTTGTTCCATAGTCCATCAAATCCTTTCCCAAAACTTGAAAACTTCACAACACAAAACTTAGCCAAAAATCTCATGAGCTCCGTTAGTATAAGAAAACAAACTACCACTCAAAGTTATTGTAATGAACTCATTATTTGTTTATATTGGTGTTAAACCTACTGTATTCCAACTTCTCTATGGTTCATACCCCCCGATACTACTCATAGATTCATCAAAATAAGCAAACACCACACGAAAAACAGAATCTGTCAAAAACATAACAGTAGGTAGAAATCTGTAACTTTCGAATACTTCTGTAACTCTAAAAAATTTGAAATAAATTGGTGCTCATGAGGAATTTTTCTATTAATCATCTTCAAAAAGAATCAACTAAAAAGCACTCTCCAGTAAAAAATGGTAGCTAATCTCGTGAGCGCTAAAGTTTCTGTTTTTTACAGTATGATCGCATAAAGTTCACACAAGTCTTCCCAAAGGTTCTACTTGGCACAAACACTAATTAAAACACAAAACCACATCTAAACAGAAGATAGACGCAATATTTATTCCTAAACAGAGGCAAAAGCAAAGAAAATAAAATTGGGATGCCTCCCAACAAGTGCTATCGTTTAACACCCCTAACTAGGCACGATACAAATATATCTACGTATTGCCATCTTTGGTAGGCAATTCATAAGTGGATCTCATAGTAGATTCATAAGGTAACATGATTTTCTTTATAGGAAAGTGTTCCATGCCTTTCCTTAACGGAAATTGGAATCTAATATTTCCTTCCTTCATATCAATAATTGCACCAATCGTTCTAAGGAAAGGTCTACCAAGAATAATATGACATCTAGGATTGCAATCTACATCAGGAACGACGAAATCTACGGGCACATAATTCCTATTTGCAACAATAAGAACATCACTAACTCTTCCCATAGGTTTCTTAATTGTAGAATCCACAAGATGCAAATTTAAAGAACAATCATCAAGTTCATGGAAACCTAAACTATCACACAAAGTTTTTGGAATTGTGGAAACAATTGCACCCAAATCACACAAAGCAAAGCATTCATGATCTTTAATCTTAATTTTAATAGTAGGTTCCCACTCATAATAAAGCTTTCTAGGGATAGAAACTTCTAATTCAAGTTTTTCTTTATAAGATTGCATTAAAGCATCAACTATGTGTTTGGTAAAAGCTTTATTTTGACTATAAGCATGCGGAGAATTTAGCACGGATTGCAACAAGGATATAAAATCTATTAAAGAGAAATTATCATAATTAAATCCATTGAAATCCAATATAGTGGGTTCATTGCTATGTAAAGTTTTGACCTCTTCAATCCCACTTTTACCACTTTTAGCATCAAGATCTAAAAACTCTGAATCATTGGGAAGCCTTTCAACTAAAGTAGACTGATACGTCCAAAACGTATCTATAATTTCTGCTTGCTCCATGCCTCTTTTGGGTGATATTGCTATGATATTTATACACTTCCATACACTTTTGATCATATTTGGACTAACCTATTAACTCAGTGCACCCCAGTGTCAGTTACAGTTTTCTACTGTTTTTGTATTTCAGGTTTTCCCATTACGTAAACTGCCAGAAAAATCCCGGAAAAATTATATAAAAAATCAGCGTTCCAGAAGCTTCCCGGCATCCGAAGTAGGGCCGGAGGGGGGCCACCAGGGCTCCAGGCGCCCTGGTGGCACGG
>LR738715.1:229750145-229819193 GCA_902687465.1 Secale cereale | reverse complement strand
GGGGGGGGTGCCTGGGCCCCCTAGGCCTCCGCTGATGCCCCCCTTTGGCATATATTTATATCGTGTCCCGAAACCCCCGAGACGGGAACCCTTTTTCGCGATCTCATCTCTGTTCCGCCGCCGCCACGCTTCCAAGATCGGGAGCGCCAGGAGAACTCTTCGCGGCACCCTGCCGGAGGGGGGGATCATCACCGGGAGCCTCTCCTCCACCATGGACGCCTCCCGGATGAGTTGTGAGTAGTCTCCCTTGGACCATGGGTTCATGACCAGTAGCTATGTGATGTTCTCCTCCCGTTCTTGTGCTTCACTAATTAGTCCTCGTGAGCTGCCCTACATGATCGAGGCACATATGTAATCCTTATGCTGTTGCTATGATGAGTTTGCTCGGATCCGATGGATTGTGAGATTATGTTCAGATTGTGTTTGAGTAATATATTTGATCTACCTCTTTTATATTTATGTTCGTAAGTAATTCTTGCATGTTCTCCGTTGTTA
Source organism: Secale cereale (assembly GCA_902687465.1). Lineage (NCBI taxonomy): Eukaryota > Viridiplantae > Streptophyta > Magnoliopsida > Poales > Poaceae > Secale > Secale cereale. The sequence goes on along the minus strand of LR738715.1, from coordinate 229,818,698 downwards.
TTTATTGCTTTGGCCAAGTAGTAGGTAGTGACTCCAAGAGGGAACGTTATGCTTGATTGTGGGTTCATGCCCCTCGATGACTAGCTTGAGTGACAGAAACATGAGTCTAGGGGATGTGCTGTTGCCACAAGGGGGAAAACAACGGTGCTTTTTCCCGCGGGTGTAAGGATTGTTTACTTTACGCAAAGTTCTTTTAATGCAGTTATCTATTGCTTTGAGTTTACACTATGGGTGGGACTCGCAACTTAATACCAGCGAGATGTTCTGGATAGATATCTCAAGGTGGATGATTAGTAGTAGATGCAGATGGATTTCGGTCTACTTGCCTTGGCATACCGCCCATGCTTTGAACCTCTACCTTTCTTGCAACATAGTTAGCATTGGTTTGCGCACATAATTCTGTCAATTTCCCAGCTGTAATTTGTTTACCTCACATAGCTGTTTTATCGTCTTTTGGGAGAGAGACATCACTAGTGAACATCATGGGACCCCGGTCCATATTACCACCACTGATAACATCCGCTATTTACTTTCCGCTTTTACTTACTATTTACAGCAATACCTATCACTATTATCACTTGCGTTTGATCCTTTGTAAACGACAAGGCCGGAGGGATTGACAACCTCTCTGTACTCGTTGGGAGCAAAGTTATTTGTATCTGTGTGCAGGTCCACGTTGATTGCTAATATCTGGCGCCGTTAGCAGTTGACACCTTCTTGTTGAAACTGGGAGTGTCAGGGGAAATCGATCCTTGGTATCTTTGCCAAGGGAAAACTTCCGCTACACTGCATCTCAAACCTTCCACTTGGGGTAACCAACGAGGGGCGAGAAGCCATCAAGCAAAGTTTTCTGGCGCCGTTGCCGGGGACTCCACTCTTCAAGATAGGGGAGTTGCACGCTATCTTTTACCTTTGCTTTTTAGTCTTGTTAATTTACCTTTCAGTTTTTGCTTTAGTATCTTTTATCAAAAATCACAAAATTAGTTATCTCATTCTTTAGTTGTCATTATGTCGGGTCCTTTTGTCTTTGGCAAGGCAGAAGTTCTCACCTTTAAACAAAGAGGTGGGGAAAGTCTAAAAGATGCTTGGTATAGAATTAATGATTCTCAAAAAAGAGCCACCAAGAAGCAATCTACTACTATCCTGCTTAGAAATTTTTATGTTGGAATTACTTCTTGGAATAGGTTTATTCTAGATACTGCTATCAATGGAAATTTCCTAGAGGCCCCAGTTTGGGAGTCTCTTAGTATTATTGAAAATCTTGTTGGAAGTCCCCCTGTTGTTAGCATTCAAGAGGACATCACCCTAGCTCACATTATGAAAAAACTTGAAAAGATAGAGCTAGAGATGCCAAATATTAATAAGATAAATGAGTTGGATCGTAAGATCCAAGGGAATTTGAATAGGCTTGATAGCTCCATGCATAAAATTTTCAAATCTTTGGAGACCATAAAATCCCATGATTTGGACTCTTCTAGGATAGACAAGATTGAGGAAATCTTTGATACTCTAGGAACTACTTTCTCCTCAATCAAAACCAAAAAGGTAGAAACTCCGGCAAAGAAGGAGCCTAAGTTCGTTCACGTTCCAAAGGCTCCCCGTTCTAAAAGTAATCCATCTATTGCCAAAGGGGTTGAAACTGTAAAGACTTTGGAAGAAACACCTCTCTTTGATGAATTTATAAATGAATCTTCCCTTGACGTTTATCCTTTTGGTCTTCTCCCTAGAAGTATCTCTATGAGGCCTTTATTTGAAAGTCCTCTTAAGATTAGTTGTACTATTGAAGAGCTTTTTGATGATCTTGATGATGGTTCAACTGATACAACTTGATCTTTTTGCATTATGCCTAGCTTAAAGGCATAAAAGAAAGCGCTTTTGGGAGGCAGCCCACATGAATAAATTTTTTATTTTGTTTTTGTTGTGTCTTGATGTTGTTACTACAGTAGCATCATCATTGTATCTTTGCTTTTCAATCTTTGTGCCAAGTGTAGCCTCTGATTGCAAGAAAGTTCAAAAGTTGTGACGTGCTGTCTAGGAAATAGATTCCGTCCTTGGATAGAAAAATTCGTATAAAATCACCAAATCATCTTTTTGGTTTGAATTCTTTCGACAGCGTGCTCTATACAATTTTCTTTCATGCGTCTGTTCTGAGTTTTTTGATTAGAGTTGCAGAAGTGCTCCGAAAAAATCATTTACTACCTGCTGTTCTGTTTTTCACAGATTCTGTCCTGTTTTGCCTTTCCTTCATTTTGCAAACCTTGATCTTGCTTTTTCTTTGCAAAAACCTTTTGGCAATCTTGAGAAACAGTAGACCTTCAAGAATATCCTTATTTCCAGCAAGGAACAATTATTTTATTAAGGGTACTAACCTCGCTAATCAGATTATTATGAGTTATGTATGAAGGGAGTTTTCAAGTGTGCGAGGGAAGATGATAAAAAGATTCAGGAGTGTCAAACGCTCAAGCTTGGGGATGCCCCCGTGCATCCCCTTCTCCATCAACATTATCAGTTCGTCTTTCGTTCCACTATATTTTTATCACTTCATGTGTTATGTGCTATGCTTGGAGCGTCTTGCTTTTAGTTTCCTTTTTAGTTTTCTTTAGCTTTTCATAACGAGTCGGAACTCAGCTTTCTTTATGTGGGAGAGAAACACGCTCCACTTCTACCTAGAACATAACATAGAATTTTCATGTCTATCTTTGTTGTGTGTGTTCTTTGTCTTTCAATAGCTACTATCATGTTCAGCTCTTAGTTTTCATGCTTATCTTTTTAAAGAGCTTTTGTTTAGTTGGTTGCTTGAACTCTCTTTAGTTATCATGCTTATCTTATTAAGAGAGTTTTCTTCTGTTGCATTGGTTGATATGTCTATGATAAAAAATGCTACGTGCATAATGGTGCTTAGTAGTTCATGTTTTCTTATGGTTAGTCTCAAATAGCTGGTTCCCAATATGTTATTGGAGTACCAACATGATTTGTTTGCCTATGATGTGGTATGGTTTAGTAATATCTTCCTTCACGAATTAATTTTGATTGACTTGGAGTATGCTCACGCATATTAAAGACTGTAAAGAAAGTCTGTGAAGCCTTGATGATCTTTTGTTTCTGATTAGCGATATAACTTCCATGCCTGATTCAATGTTGCTTTGTCACTCTGCATGATTATGACCGTCATTGCTCTCTTAGTTGGTCGCTCCCAGTCTTTTGCTAACCTCCACCTGTACTAAGCGGACTGACTGCTTGTGCATCCAAATTCTTTTAAACCAGTTATGCCATATGAGTCCACCATACCTTCCTACATGGTATTTACCTGCCATTCCTAACAAAGACTTGCATGTACCATCTCGAAAATATTCAAAAAAAATACATTCCTATTTTGTGCCTCTGTTTTTAGTTCATGAGGAAGTAGTAGTTAATTCATGATCTTTTTAAGTTGGACAAGCTTCACCCCGGGATTGCACGTCTAATGTGCAAACCCATAATACGAGAAGGAACTGGCAAAGAGTGCGCCCGGCTCAAAACTAATATAACAAACAAACCCTCCTTCACGCTTTGTTCATGAGAAATCAGAAAACTTTGGCAGTGATAAACAAAGGAGATTAAGAGGATGTGATCGTCCTCATTCAGGAGCCGTTCCTCAAAACTTGTCCATCTCAAGAAATAATTGAGTTATCTGCTAGCATTCGTTGACGAAACATGCATAATCTAAAAATATATAATTATTACCTCTCTTTTTAAAACCAAGAGCTCTGGTACATGTTTTGTCTTTGTTTCCGACTACGGGTTTTCAACCTTGCCAACAAAAGCCACGGTTCGAGAGTCTCCACCTTGTTTTAAAGCACCAACTACTGAGAGCATGATTGTCATTCTGAGTGTAATGTGCATTGTCCCAAAGTAGCATTGTCTTTTGCATGATTATGATATCGTTTATTTTGAAATCATTGTATCTAGTCATCACTTAAACCTTGGAGTTGCCCCTGCATTTATGTTTTGCTTCACTAAAGGGGGCAAGCGAGATATCACTTTATCATATTTGCACACCATGCTCATTACAAATCTATTTGATGTTTCAGTATCATATTGTAAAACTTTCAGTTCTTTGTGATTTTCTCATGAGGCAACTTAATTACTACAGATTCATTGTCTCAGTAAGCTTTTGTCAAATGACTATGAAAAGTCCTATATGGTTAATAGCATGTCACCACAGAAATTATTCTTGTTATCATTTACCTACTCGAGGACGAGCAGGAATTAAGCTTGGGGATGTTGATACGTCCAAAACGTATCTATAATTTCTGCTTGCTCCATGCCTCTTTTGGGTGATATTGCTATGATATTTATACACTTCCATACACTTTTGATCATATTTGGACTAACCTATTAACTCAGTGCACCCCAGTGCCAGTTTCTTTTTTCTGCCGTTTTTGTATTTCAGGTTTTCCCATTACGTAAACTGCCAGAAAAATCCCGGAAAAATTATATAAAAAATCAGCGTTCCAGAAGCTTCCCGGCAGCCGAAGTAGGGCCGGAGGGGGCCACCAGGGCTCCAGGCGCCCTGGGTGCGCGGCCCCCCTCCTGGCCGCGCCGGGGGGGCGCTTGGGCCCCCCAGGCCTCCGCTGATGCCCCCCTTTGGCATATATTTATATCGTGTCCCGAAACCCTCGAGACGGGAACCCTTTTTCGCGATCTCATCTCTGTTTCGCCGCCGCCGCGCTTCCAAGATCGGGAGCGCCAGGAGAACTCTTCCCGACACCCTGCCGGAGGGGAGGATCATCACCGAGAGCCTCTCCTCCACCATGGACGCCTCCCGGATGAGTTGTGAGTAGTCTCCCTTGGACCATGGGTCCATGACCAGTAGCTATGTGATGTTCTCCTCCCGTTCTTGTGCTTCACTAATTAGTCCTCGTGAGCTTCCCTACATGATTGAGGCACATATGTAATCCTTATGCTGTTGCTATGATGAGTTTGCTGGGATCCGATGGATTGTGAGATTATGTTCAGATTGTGTTTGAGTAATATATTTGATCTACCTCTTTTATATTTATGTTCGTAAGTAATTCTTGCATGTTCTCCGTTGTTATTTATTGCTTTGGCCAAGTAGTAGGTAGTGACTCCAAGAGGGAACGTTATGCTTGATTGTGGGTTCATGCCCCTCGATGACTAGCTTGAGTGACAGAAACATGAGTCTAGGGGATGTGCTGTTGCCACAAGGGGGAAAACAACGGTGCTTGTGCCCGCGGGTGCAAGGATTGTTTACTTTACGCAAAGTTCTTTTAATGCGGTTGTCTGTTGCTTTGAGTTTACACTATGGGTGGGACTCGCAACTTAATACCAGCGAGATGTTCTGGATAGATATCTCAAGGTGGATGATTAGTAGTAGATGCAGATGGATTTCGGTCTACTTGCCTTGGCGTACCGCCCATGCTTTGAACCTCTACCTTTCTTGCAACATAGTTAGCATTGTTTTGCGCACATAATTCTGTCAATTGCCCAGCTGTAATTCGTTTACCTCACATAGTTGTTTTATCGTCTTTTGGGAGAGAGACATCACAAGTGAACATCATGGGACCCCGGTCCATATTACCACCACTGATCACATCCGCTATTTACTTTCCGCTTTTACTTACTATTTGCAGCAATACCTATCACTATTATCACTTGCGTTTGATCCTTTGTAAACGACAAGGCCGGAGGGATTGACAACCTCTCTGTACTCGTTGGGAGCGAAGTTATTTGTATCTATGTGCAGGTCCACGTTGTTTGCTAATATCTGGCGCCGTTAGCAGTTGACACCTTCTTGTTGAAACTGGGAGTCTCAGGGGAAATCGATCCTTGGTATCTTTGCCAAGGGAAAACTTCCGCTACACTGCATCTCAAACCTTCCACTTGGGGTAACCAACGAGGGGCGAGAAGCCATCATAGACTCATCTCCAGTCCCATCTTTATCAAGATTCGTACTAGAAAACAAGGATTTAATAGGAGACATATCAATTACTTTTAGATCTTCATCTTTATTATCATGAAAACTAGAAGAACGTGCTTTCATAGAGCAATCTCTTTTAGCACGCATCCTAGTGGTTCTTTCTTTGCATTCATCAATGGAAATTCTCATGGCTTTGAGAGATTCGTTGATATCATGCTTAGGTGGAATAGATATAAGTTTCAAAGAATCAACATCAAGAGAAATTATATCCACGTTTCAAGCCAACTCATCAATCTTAAGCAATTTTTCTTCAAGCAAAGCATTGATTTTTTTTTTTGCATATCACACAAATCAACAAAGTTGTTTAGATGGGTAGCGGCATCTTCACTAGGAAGGCCATAAAATTGATCTTTCATGACAAGATTCAACAGAGCAGCATTGATTTCACAAGATTCAGCATCGGTAATAGGAGCACTCGACGTGCTAATAAAATCACTATCACATAATTTGGTATTGTCTTGAGCCATTGTTGGGGATATAACTACTGGGTATAAACCACCCAGGAGGGGCCGGGTTATACATGTACTAAATTATCTATATCGAATCCCATGAAGACAAGGAGTATGGCGTTTTCCTATAGATAACTACAAGGCCGAGGGCCCAAAGGCGGATTAGGGCCCGTAGACATAAACTGCCATATGGTGTGTAACTTGTGTTGTAAGATAGGAAAGGTAGAAACCGAGATGGACACGTTTATGAGCCGGCCTCGGGATTCTGTAAACCGGCCGGGCGTCATCCTGTGTATATAAAGGGACGACCCGGTGGTGGTTTAGGGACAACAAGCAACAAGTCGAGAGCCACGCAAAGCGGATTCGCTCCCTGGCCATCAAAACCCTAGCAATACCACACGAACTAGAGTAGGCCTTCACCTTCACCGCAAGGGGCCGAACTAGTATAAAATTCCTTGCATCCTTTGTCCGCTTTAACCCCTTTAAGCTAACCCATCGCGATGGCTCCACGACTAAGTCCTCACACTAGGACATCTGCCGTGACAAAACCACAACAATTGGCGCCCACCGTGGGGCTATCACACGATAGTTTCGAGTTCTTAGAGGGCAGCTTTGAAGGGATCAAGGGATACACAGTGGGCCGGTTGACCAAGAGTCGTCCCGGCAAGATCTACATCGACGACGCAGGCTGGGGCCCCAAGGCTGATTCAATTGAGTAAGGGTACCGGGTCCCCTTCGGCGGCATTCACGTTTTCATTAGTAAGATCAGCGAACCGGGCCCTGAGCCGGACATCTGCACTGACATCGTCGAAATGGCTCAGCGTGCGAGACCTGTCCGAGTTCAGCCTGCCATGAAGCGTGCCTTCGTGGGAGTCATCCATAGAGCAGAATCTGAGGATAGATCGGTATTTGATGGTGAGACTATCGTTTATTCTGGTGACGAGTCATCCACCGGAGAGATCGAGTCATTGTACCAACTGCAAGATGGCTGGTTTGGGGGCTGTTCTGATGGCGACAGTATTTTGGAACCCCTCGATCTGCCGAGCCGAGTTGCAGTCTTCATGGCCAGATCACAGTTCGTGCAACTATCTTCGACCACAACAACGATGATCTCCGGTTTAGCGGGGGCAGCCGCAGCCGGGGAAGGAAGCCCTGCGCAGCCACCAGCTCAGGTTTTGTCCGATTTATTCGACACTTTGACAGCACCGTTGACTGCTGAAGTTAGCCTGGCGGATCAGGAGCGGCATGACGCAGAAGTTGCTAAGGTAAAGGATCAGATAGCTCAAGCCAAGATAGATCTGGCAGCTGAAAATACCAGGATGGCTGCAGAGCGGGCCGACTGGGATGCACAGGCTTATCAGGTTATGTTGGATCAGAACGCGTCAAATGATGTAATGAGGAGAAGGTACCGGTCTCACCTGCCTCCAGTTTATGAGGCAAGGAATCTCTTTAGCACGTCGGGAGCAGGAACCATCAATCAGCCAGTAGTAAACCGGGTAGAAGCGCCTGGAATGGGGGCATCGGTCCAGCCACACCCAACGGATCCGCCTCGTCAGATCATCTCGTCACAACATGTACCGACGCCTCCGGGTCATTACTCCAACCCCTTGGATAACATAGTCGATGCCGCTTCGCGATTGGCGGCCCTCCCTGTTGAAGGTGAGTCCCCCGTAGCGGTTGAGATGCGACGGGCTAGGGAGCTCCTTCAGACAGCTTTGACTCAGCAGCAGGCTTATTCGTACAGCCGCGAGAGGATTCATTCCACTCCCCGCCCAAGCCGAAGTTATAGAAGGCATATAGATGAACCAGCCGTTTCAAGCAGTGCACGGAACCGTAACCTGCCTCAGGGGCATAGCCCGGCAGGTGGTGGCGCTAATGCTCAGAATGTGGTGGATCAGGGTAGGCAACATCGAGAAGCCGAGTTAGCGGTGCAGTACACGACCCATCAACTTACCCCGGTTCGTCCAACCACTACAGTAGAACTAGGAGTCACTTACAGTCCTTTGGGAGTGCCATGTCTCACCCCCACTTTACGTAATGTGCGTCTGCCCAAGGATTTCAAAGGTCCTCGAAAGGTGCCCAATTACATTGCCGATTTATCCCCCGAGTCATGGGTTGAAAGCTATGAGATGGCGATGGAGATGCTAGATGTGGATGATGCGGCGTGTGCTAAGTACTTCACCATGATGTTGGAAGGAACAGCTCATACTTGGCTAAAAGGATTGCTGGCTAACTCCATTGGGTCATGGGCCGAGTTGAGGGCCCGGTTTATCCGGAATTTCAAAGATACGTGCAAGCAGCCCATGTCAATTATGAACTTAGCGGCCTGTGTCCAAGGAGAAAATGAATCAACAAGCCATTGGGTACGCCGGGTTTCAGAGATCTTGCATTCATCGGACCGCATCAATGCCGATACAGCAGTTTTAACATTGGAAGGCAATTGCCGGTTCATGCCTCTGAAGTTGAAGTTGGGACGGCTCAAGCGTCACTGCGAGGACATGGGAACACTCATGGCCGCTTTGGTTAAGTACGCCGATTCTGATAGTACCAAGGACCCTGAGTATGATGATGAAAAGTCGGGAAAGGGAAAGAAGAACGGTAAAGCGTAGCAGCATAACCCGGCGGGCCATGGATACAGCGGTAAGCGTAAAGCGGATAACAATTCAGATTTTGTGGCTAACACCAACACACAGAATGATGGTCAGCGTCGTAAGGGTAGGCCACCCCGCGGAGCAGAGGAGTAAGTATCAATCTTGACCGCCTGTTAAATCAGCCTTGCCCGAGGCACGAGACGAAGGAAAGACCAGCTACGCACCTCTGGAAGGATTGCTTTATTATGCGGGAGTTCATAAATTCGGATCGTTTCCAATATGATCATGGATCGTCCGGCGGTCCAGGGCCCGGTTCTCATGGGCCGGGTTGTGGTGGAGGCAGTTCTGGCTCAGGATTTCAAGGCCATCAAAGCGGGCATGGTAATCAAGGCAATCAAGGCAGCCAGGGTGGTTATAATCATCAAGGGAGTCAGCAGCAGCAACAACCGGGTTACCAGAGAAACCCGAAGCAGTTGAATAGTGGGCAATATCATGTCTTCACCACTAGTATGTGTAAGCGCGATCAGAAGGTTTATAAAAGGGCAGTGCACTCCGTTGAATCGGCGGTGCCTCATTACTTACGCTGGTCGGAACAACCCATTGTGTGGGGTCGAGAGGACCATCCGCCCCGGGTTGATAATCCGAGCCAGCTGGCATTGGTGGTGGCGCCTCAGGTTGGGGGTGTATAAGTTCACCAAGGTGCTCATGGACGGGGGGAGTAGTATCAACATCCTTTATTATGAAACCTTCCATCGCATGGGGTTAACAGATAAGAATCTTAAACCGTCAAACACCATTTTCCATGGGGTGGTACCTGGTAAGTCGGCATACCCAGTTGGCAAGATAGTTCTGGAGGTTGCTTTTGGAGATGAGCATGATTCAAGGGCAGAGACCATGACTTTTGAAGTGGTAAAAATCAAGAGCCCGTATCATGCCATGTTTGGACGGCCGGTTTACGCTAAGTTCATGGTGAGGTCCTGTTATGTTTATCTGCAGCTCAAAATGTCGGGTCACAAGGGGACCATCATAGTACATGGGAGCCTTAAGATCGCTTTGATAAGTGAAGAAGGTGATGTGCCTATGCTGAATCAGTTTGTGCAGCAGAGGAGTTGAAGTTCTACAAGGACAATGTTGATTCGGCGGATATGACTCCTTTGAAAAAGCCAACTACAGAGCATGATCCGGCCTTGAAGTTTAAATCGGCCGATGAGACTAAGCTGGTTGATTTTGTTCCTAGCGATTCATCCAAGCAGTTTAGCATCAGCGCTAACTTGGATCCGAAATAGGAAAGCGCGCTCATCGACTTCATCCGTGAGAACCGGGACATCTTTGCATGGAAACCTTCAAACATGCCAGGTGTACCGAGAGGACTCGCTAAGCACACTCTTAATGTTGATCCCAAGTTTAAACCGGTCAAGCAGTTTCTCCGCCGCTTCAATGAAGAAAGACGCAAGGCCATTGGTGAGGAGGTAGCCAGGCTCTTGGCGGCCGGGTTTATCGTTGAAGTTTTTCATCCTGAATGGTTGGCTAATCCGGTGCTAGTACTTAAGAAGAACATCACTTGGCGTATGTGTATGGATTACACAGATTTGAACAAGGCTTGTCTAGCTGATTCTTTTGCTCTTCCTCGTATTGATCAAATTATTGATGCTACGGCGGGTTGTGAGCGTTTGAGTTTTCTGGATGCTTATTCTGGTTATCATCAGATCAAGATGGCAGTTAAGGACCAGGAGAAGACAACTTTTATAACTCCCTCTCGATCCTTCTGCTATGTATCTATGCCATTTGGGCTCAAGAGTGCCCAGGCGACTTATCAGCGCTGTGTGCAGAATTGTCTGCATAAACAGATTGGGCGTAATGTTCATGCATATGTGGATGATATTGTGATAAAGTCCAGAAAGGAGGAGACATTAATAGATGACTTGAAGGAAACTTTTGATAATCTCCGAGTCTATAAGATGATGCTTAATCCGTCCAAGTGTTTTTTTGGTGTACCGACATGCAAGATTTTGGGGTTTCTGGTGTCTAACAAGGGCATTGAAGCTAATCCGGATAAAATCAAAGCTATTACGTCCCTGGCTAAACCAACATGTATCAATGATGTTCAACGTCTGGCGGGCCGTATTGCAGTGCTGAGCCGGTTTATCAGCCGATTGGGAGAAAAAGCTATCCGTCTCTACCAGATGATGAAAAAGACACACAGTTTTGTCTGGAGTTATGCAGCTAATGCGGCGTTTGAGGACTTGAAGAAACAGTTGGCAGAGCCACCTATCCTTGCTGCTCCGGTCGATAAAGAGCCGCTGATGTTGTACGTGGCTGCTAATGCCCGGGTTGTCAGTGTGGCCATTGTGGTGGAGCGCAAGGAGGCTGGGAAGGAGTATACGGTTCAACGGGCACTTTATTATATCAGTGAGGTGCTTATTGAGTCCAAACAAAGGTACCCACATCGGCAGAAACTGGTATAGGGAGTCTTCATGGCAAGCCAGAAGCTTAAGCAGTATTTTCAGGGTCATCCCATCACTATGGTCAGCTCTGCCCCTTTGAGAGATATCATCCAAAACAGAGAAGCGACTAGCTGGGTTGCCAAGTGGGCCATTGAGCTTGGACCTCACGGGTTAAAATATGTGCCTCGTACGGCAATCAAGTCCCAAGCACTTGTGGATTTCATCAATGATTGGACGGAGCTACATGCACGGGAAGAAAAGCCGGATCATACTTACTGGACTATTCACTTCGATGGATCTAGGAAATTCAAGGGCTCGGGGGCTGGAATCGTGTTAACTTCCCCATGAGGGGATAAATTTTCTTATGTTCTCCGTTTAATGTTCCCTTGCACTAACAATGCAGCTGAATATAAGGATTTACTCCACGGTCTTCGAATGGCTAAGCAGATGAATTCAAGTCGCGTTAAATGCTTTGGTGACTCGGACCTGGTGGCTCAACAAGTATCTGGTACTTGGTATTCCAAGGACCCGCTCATGGCAGCGTATCGTCGAGAGGTGGATATTGTTACTGAACACTTCAAATGTTATCAAGTTGACCATGTGGACCGGCAAAAGAATGAAGCAGCGGACGCATTAAGCCGTTTGGGTTCCCAACGTAAACCGGTTCCACCCAATGTTTTTCTGGACGTCTTGCATAACCCGTCGGTCAAGCTTCCTACAGAGGAGGATTTGGCTGTTTCTGATCCGGAGGCTCAATTGGTGGCAGCTCTTCATGCTATCCCAGATTGGACGGTTCCATATTTGGCATATATGAACCGAGGCGAATTACCAAAGGATGAGATTTTGGCCAACAGATAATCCGGCGGTCCAAATCAATGACTATCGTCAATGGAGAATTACATCATTGCAGTGTAACATGGGCGTTTCAGCGTTGCGTATCTCCTGAAGAAGGCCGTGAGATTTTGCGTGAGATCCACAAAGGAGATTGTGGTCACCACGCCAGTTCAAAATCCTTGGTAGCTAAAGCTTTTTATCATGGTTTCTATTGGCTAACGACTCATGCTGATGTTGAAGACTTGGTCAAAAAGTGTGATGGCTGCCAAAATTCTCACGGCGTGCTCATGTACCGGCTCAAGAATTGAGGATGATTTCTATCACTTGGCTGTTCGCAACTTGGGGGCTGGATATGGTTGGGCCCTTTAAGAGATCCCAGGATAAGAAGACCCACCTTTTGGTGGCGGTTGATAAGTTCACCAAATGGGTGGAAGCAGAACCCGTTAGTAAGTGTGATGCAGCTATGGTGGTTCAATTCATCAAAAATGTGATTTTCCGGTTTGGCTTTCCACACAGCATTATAACTGATAATGGCACTAATCTGTCCAAGGGTGTTATGAAAGACTTTTGTCAACGTGAGCACATCCGGCTTGACGTATCATCAGTGGCTCATCCTCAGTCTAATGGTCAAGCTGAGAGAGCAAATCAAGAGATCATGAGAGGCATCAAGCCCCGGCTTATGGTTCCCCTGCAGATGACGCCGAGTTGTTGGGTGGAGGAGTTACCTTCTATATTATGGAGCATCAATACCACGCCCAACAGATCTACGGGTTACATGCATTTTTTCATGGTTTACGGAGCAGAGACAATTCTCCCTAGTGATATCCGTCATGACTTGCCTCGTGCGGCGGCTTATGTTAAAGCTGACGATGAGAAGGCACGACAGGAAGCACTTGACCTGTTAGACGAGGAACGTGACATTGCAGCAGCTCGGTCGGCGATTTACCAGCAAGATCTACGTCATTATCATAGCCGCCAGGTTAGAACCAGAACTTTTAAAGAAGGCGATCTGGTGCTCCGGCTCATCCAGGATCAGACTGATATGCACAAGTTATCCCCGCCTTGGGAAGGACCCTTTGTGGTCAGCAAGAATCTACATAACTGGTCATACTACCTTATCGACGTTCGAGAACACAAAGACTCATGTACATCGGAGGAGGAGACCCACCGGCCGTGGAACATTGCTCATCTTCGGCCTTACTACACCTGAGCCATAGGCTCCTCTTATGTATATATTTTTGACAATGTATATATTATGATGAATATAATAAACTGACATCCCTGCTAAAGCTGGGCCTCTGCTGTATTTTCCTATAAGAGTTTTAGTTACATGGGGCTTCTATTTATAAAGCGAAGTTATGACTACCCTCTTGAACCGGCTATCAAGCCCATATCATCATAAGAGCATAGCTTTAAATCGGCTATCAAGCCAATATTATCATAAGGGGCCAAAGAGAGTTTGCCGCACAACGCAACTCAAACATAGGCACGCACTGAGCATAACTCAAAATGTTACCTGGGGGCTCTTGTTGCACAACAACAAAGAGTTTTTAAGACCCTTGTAATAGGCTATCAAGCCAGGCTTGGAAGCCAGGTGTATTCACCTAAAACCCCGGGTTAACCTGCCTTCATCAAGTAAGTCACTCCGTCCAGGTAATCCTGGTATGACCCGCCGAACGTTTGGCAAGTCAATCTTATACAGACCCTGAACTTGTCAAAGTTAAAACAACGATTGGTTAATGTGAGGTCCATCTTAAAAGGCTTTGTAAAATGGTTTAACTCACTGGCCTGGCAGCCCATGAAAAGCCTCGATTTTAGGCCTGGCAGCCCATGAAAAGCCCCGCATGATTTTATTTGACAAGTTTTTTCTCTTTTGTTGAGGTTTACAACATTTTTTATGATAAACCGATGTTTATTGACTCGGCTTAGTTGTTGACTATAAGTCACTACTATCAAATAAACCGGTGTTTATTAAACCGGTCTGGCTTCGATTACAAATCTCCAGTATCATATACAAATAATCCGGTGTTTATTACAACCTGGTACAGTTTTATTATAAACCGACAGAATATTCCAGGAGTCATCAATACTCAAGATTGGGGTTATCACCCTTACTACAAAAGTTGGTAAAACCAACGATGTGATTCAACATCACATGTATGATATATTTCATATTTAATTATTTAAAAATGCAGCCTTGGTTATAAACCCAGGTCATGTGTTGGGCATTATGACCCGTCCGGCGATAAACCGCCAGGACACTTTAAACTTGTTGTATGCAGAAACAGGTTGAATATAGCTGCTCCAAAGGATAAGCAGACATAGTATAATGATGGCGGATTAACAACGTCATGCAAAATGAATATGCACGATGGCATAGCAGACCAATTATTTCAACTAGCCCTATTACAAGGTGCTTGGATGCCCAAAAGAATAACTGTTTTCAACAAAGCATTGCGATATGCAGAAGGCTAAACCGGCCTCCAGATCATGCTTCCCCACCAGTATGACTTGACGGCTGTGGATCATCCTATGCCGGTTCACCCTCCTCCTCTCCACGCAGTGGCTGGAAGTCAATGGTTGCCCAATTGATCCCAGATAGGGCTTGGAATACAGCTTCATCACTTATAAGCATGGAGGGTTCAACATTAGGGGCATAAGTATGCTTACGGACTGACGGGATGAGATTTTGCACATCATGAGTTGGCGCGCTAACCCGTTTGTTTTCAGCATCATAAACCGGCTGATAGTGGGAAAGATCGGCTTCTTCAGCTAGCTTGCTAGCCAAGGGGCGCATTTCCTTTGTCAAAGCTCGGAGATCATCATTATCAAAATCTGATCCGTCTTCCTCTAAGCTTGGATAGCCATTCCCAACGTCAGCCGGATCAAGGTCAGGTACCCATGCTTTCGCCCGGGTTAGTGCGGTCAGAGCATCGGCCCTTGCAGCTGATCCTTTTAGTTCTTCAAACCGGGCATGCATCATTGACAATTTCTCTAAGGTTTCCTTGATTAAAGTTGGGGGTGGCTTGTTATGAGAGGCAATACAAATGATCTGCTGCGCGCCGGTATACAATTGCTCTATAAGAGTATAGGCAACCTTCAATTTCTTCTGCATGTCAGAGCCCAGATGGGTAATGCGCGTCCCTGCATCATGAAGAACGTTGATAAACCGTCAGTTTATGGGATAATACATGTGGAAAGCTTATAATAAAGATACTTACCAAACACAACAGCGGTCATGGCATTTATCTGCCGCTTTAAGCCAGTTAGCTCGTCTGCCACCGGTTTAAGGGTTGCCTCTGCATCATCAGCCCTTTTCTGCAAGGCGGCTTTCTCTTTGTCCCAATCCACCTGTTCCTTCTTAAAATTCTCCTTCAACTTCTCCATAGCTGCTAAGGCACTGGTCAGCTCATCCTTGGTTTTGGAAGTTTCTGCTTGCTGGAACTTGAGGTTTTCTTGAAGGTCAGCAGTTTGGGATTCCTTTTTGCTCAGATAAGCCTGTAAGAGACATACATATTATGAGTTGGCAGAACATATTTGAAGTCCCAAGCACATAACAAGTTATACACTTGGCACTTGGGGGCCAATGCCTATTTTCTTGTTATCAGAAGTCTTTACAAGTCCCAAGATCAATACAAGTATTGTTCCTGGCACTTGGGGGCTAATGCATATTTGCTCAAAATAAAATTATAGGACAAAAGTCCCGGTTCATCTTGAAAATAATAAACCGGTCCTTGGGGACTACACACGCGAAAGTTGCAAGTTTGATATTCTAAAAGTCCTGGTTCATCTTGAAAAGATAAACCAGCCCTTGGGGGCTACACTAGAGTTGATATAAGAAATTTGACAAGGGAGAAACAATATTGCAGAAGTTAAGCAACAGTTACCTCATATCGCTCTTTCATCAGTCTCACTAAATCAGCTTCATAGTCGCGGCTTGTGTACAGACGGTTCAACAATCCAGAGTGAAGGTCCTGGGAACTGAGGTGGGCATAGCTCGACAAATCGGCATTCCATTTACCTTTGTCCATGGCAGAAAATTCTTCCTTAGCACTATGCTTTGATAAAGCGACAGGATCACCAGGAGTGGTGTCGCCAAAGCCAGTAATCATAACATCTTCTTCCTTATCATCAGCAGCCTTGGCTGGGCTTGACGGTTTATCACTGGCTCGGAGTGGGCTTGACGGTTTATCAACATGGCACGTTGGATCAACTTCTTGTTCAACGGAAAGATCATGATCCGGTAGTGGCGGATCATCAAGCATGGCGTCAGCATTTGTTTCTACCGGTTCGGGAGTTCTTTCCGGTTCAGTGACCACATTACCATCAGCCAGTTTACTTAATTTAGCCTTTTTGCCTGGTCTAGGCCTGCCACTGAGAAGGATATAATGAAAAGTCAGTACATTGGATAAAGATAAAGAGTTAACAGTAAATTAAAACTCACCGAGGAACCGTCTTGAGGGGTGGAAGTTGTGTGGCCGTCGACTCGCCAAATGATGAATGAGGTGTTCCCTGATAGTTTGAATCAGACGAATTAAGAGGCTGTCGGAAATGACCCGCTTTGGGATAAGAAACATCAGGAATATATGAGACCTCTGATCGATGTTTCCGGATCGGAGTATTTGGTAAACCGGTTGAAGTAATTGCTTGGCCGCTATGCCGGGTTGTGCGGCGAGCTTTGTGTTGCTGCTTCTTCAAAATAAAGTTTGGGTCCAAGTGAGCTAGGGGATGAGAAAATCTTACTTTTTAGTTTGCTTGATGGGTTTTCTGTGTTGGCAGAGGATCTGAACCGGAGGAAAGAATAATTACCTCTACATCATCAGCCTAGCTGCCTTCAGGTTCATCCTGCTAATAGTTATTGTCAATGAGGTGTATGAAAAGGGAGCCAAGAGAGTCAAGTTCTACCTATGATTCCAGTTTATCCAGATCATCATCAACATTTAATTCGGAGGACTCAGCGATTTTCTTTTTCGCAGGTTTTTTGACAACCTTAGTCTTGGGGCGAGATACCTTTGCCTGTTTATCTTGTGCCTTCTTCCAAAATGGATCATCACCCTGTCAAAGATTGATGAAATTTAGGGAAGATATTTAAAGGATTGAATTAAAGCAACAAGTTATAGGATCCTTACAGCTGGCGGTTTATTGGACACGCAGAAGGGATTCAGCCCTGTTTTGCTGCAAACAGCCACCGGTTCATCCAATATCTTTTTAACAGATTCAGTAATGTCATTCTCTATTAGTTGAACGTCAGTATGTCGCTGAGGGTATTTCAAATCCCAAGTGTACTCACACATTAAACCAGTACGTCGGCTTAAAGGCAAAATGCTCCAGGAGATCCAGCAACGAACGAAGTCCGCGCATGTTAAACTATTTGCAGCAAAGGCCCGGAGCTTTGAAAGTTGTGGTGCATATTTGAATTGTTCCTTGGCACTAAGCTGTTGAGGAAATGGATGCGTATTGGTAAGCCGGTGAGGATGATAACCCGACAAAGGATTCTCATCAGTTGGAGACGTATCTTGGCAGTAAAACCAAGTCTGATTCCAGTCCTTGGGGTGACTATGATGCTTGGCGTGAGGGAAGCTGACATCTTTCCTCTTCTGGATGGACATACCTCCAAGTTTAGTATTGGGTCCGTCTGTAAATTCTGTACGGTGGTTCAAATGGAAGAAATCACTAAACAGTTCAACTGTGGGCTCCTCTTGCAGATAAGCCTCGCAAAATACTTGGAAGTTGCAATCATTGGACACAGAGTTTGGTCCAATATCTTGAGGATGGAGTTGGAAGCTAGCAAGCACATCATGGAATTTTATTGATCCGGCAGGGCTAAACCCTCGAGCCAGATGATCAACGAACACAATCACTTCTCCATCTTTAGGTTCAGGAGGATTTTCTGGACCAGGGACTCTCCAGCGGATGACATCCTTCTTTTCTTAAGCGCCAATCTCGACTAACCCGTTTAGTTGTTCCTCGGTAACCCGGGACGGAGCCCAGTTACAGGAATAAAATTGCTTGGCCATTTCAAATGAAAAACTGAAATTACCGATAAAAGGCCGGTTTATGAATCATGGTTAACAAGTATAAAGCCTCGCAAGGTCAGCAGGAGAAGATGTTGAGGCATATACACATTGTTAAACCGGAGTCAGACGTTGGAAGGATTGCAAGGATAACTAAGACGACGGTTTAAGAAGGGACTAATGGTATCTACCGGATTATCATTTTCTAGTGTTAAACCGCCTGTGCGGGTATGGAAGGTACAGATCTGAAGTAACCAAGCGATGGAAAAATAGGTTTCACAGATTGATGTGATAATTTCAGATCTACAGCATGTTAGTAAATCAAGGTATATTCAGACCTTGGATACAGGTACTTAAGCAGTTCATCAGATCTAGATGGGATTACTCTAAAGAAAGGATGCGCTAATGACAAGAAAGGGGATCGTAGTTACAACCGCACAGGAAAACATAAGATCTACACTCGCCATTTATGCCGCGGAGAAAAATAGGGAAGAACATCACGAGAGCTTCGATGAACTCACAGAAAGCCCTAATGGGATCTATGGGAGGAGCAAAGAAAGGACTTACCAGGGCTGTTGAACGCGGAGGCGCGCCGGCGGAGCTCTGGTCGAAACAGGTTGATGCAGCAGCCGTTGTTGGCGTAGAGGTGAAGGTCGACGGCGGCGGCAACACTCGAGCACAGAGGCGTCACGAGGTGGAAGAAAGGTGCAGAGGCAAGGGGGGGGAAGGAAAAGGACCCCTAGCCCTATTTATAAGACAAAGGGATAAGCGACAGGCGCGGGAATCAAGGAACCCAAAAAATGGATATGGGACAGAGCTGTCGCCTCGGTTTTCGGAGGCTCATTAGTAAAAGTCAAATATATACGGGTTTTTAATGAACATGTGATGTCATGGCGGTTTACTATAATCCTAGAAGATGACGTCATGGCGGTTTACAAGGTTATTCGAAGGCGTTGAAGAAGAAATTTTCTTAAGTGTTGAATATTGACATGAACAGGTTCAAATCAATCTGGGGCCTAATGTTGGGGATATAACTACTGGGTATAAACCTCCCAGGAGGGGCCGGGTTATACCTGTACTGAATTATCTATATTGAAGCCCATGAAGACAAGGAGTATGGCGTTTTCCTATAGAGAACTACAAGGCCCGGGGCCCAAAGGCGGATTAGGGCCCGTAGACATAAACCGCCATATGGTGCGTAACTTATGTTGTAAGATAGGAAAGGTAGAAATCAAGCTGGCCTCGGGATTCTGTAAACCGGCCGGGCGTCATCCTGTGTATATAAAGGGACAACCCGGCGGCGGTTCAGGGACAACAGGCAACAAGTCGAGAGCCAGGTAAAGCGGATTCGCTCCCTGGTCATCGAAACCCTAGCAATATCACACCAACTAGAGTAGGCCTCTACCTTCACCACAAGGGGCCGAACTAGTATAAAATTCCTTGCGTCCTTTGTACGCTTTAACCCCTTTAAGGTAACCCGTCGCGATGGCTCCACGACTAAGTCCTCACACTAGGACATCTGCTATGACAAAACCACGACAGCCATAGTGACAAGCAAGCAATCCAACAAACAAGCAAACAAGAGGTAAGCGAACGGTAAAACACACAGAAAAAGAAGGGCGAATAAAATGGCAAGGGTGAAGTGGGGGAGAGGAAAACGAGAGGAAAATAATGTAATGCGAGGGATAATGGTTTGTGATAGGTACTTAGTATATGACTTTTGCGTAGATCTCCCTCGCAACGGCGCCAGAAATTGGCAAGTTGACGGGAGATCAAATCTTGACTTGACTTGGTGTGAGTCTCCCCGGCAACGGTGCCAGAAATTCAACTTGCTACTTCTCGAGCTTGCGTTGTATTCTCTCGAAGAGGAAAGGGTGATGCGGCATAGTAGCGTAAGTATTTCCCTTAGTTTTTGAGAACCAAGGTATCAATCCAGTAGGAGACCATGTGCGAGTCCCTCGTACCTGCACAAACAAATAAGAACCTCGCAACCAACGCAATAAAAGGGGTTGTCAATCCCTTCTTGGTCACTTACGAGAGTGAGATCTGATAGATATGATAAGATATTTTTTTGGTATTTTTGGTATAGAGATTGAAAGTAAATTATGCAAAGTAAAATAAATAGTTGCTGGAAGATTAATATGATGAGAATAGACCCGGGGGCCATAGGTTTCACTAGTGGTTTCTCCCATGATAGCAGAATTTTACGGTGGGTGAACAAATTACTGTCGAGCAATTGATAGAAAAGCGCATAGTTATGAGAATATCTAGGCATGATCATTGTATATAGGCATCACGTCTATGACAAGTAGACCGAAACAATTCTGCATCTACTACTAATACTCCACACATCGACCGCTATCCAGCATGCATCTAGAGTATTAAGTTCATAAGAACAGAGTAACGCCTTAATCAAGATGACATGATGTAGAGGGATAAAATCAAGCAATATGATATAAACCCAATCTTTTTATCCTCGATGGCAACAATACAATACGTGCCTTGCTGCCCCTGCTGTCACTTGGAAAGGACACCACAAGATTGAAACCAAAGCCAAGCACTTCTCCCATTGCAAGAACTATAGATCTAGTAGGACAAACCAAACCGGTAATTCTAAGAGACTTGCAAGGATATTTGAATCATGCATAAAAGATTTCAGAATAGAATCCAATATTGTTCATAGATAATCTTGATCATAAACCCACAATTCATCGGATCTCGACAAACACACCGCAAAAAGATTACATCGAATAGATCTCCTCGAAGATCGAGGAGAACTTTGTATTGAGATCCAAAGAGAGAGAAGAAGCCATCTAGCTAATAACTATGGACCCGAAGGTATGTGGTAAACTACTCACAACTCATCGGAGAGGCTATGGTGTTGATTTAGAAGCCCTCCGTGATCGATGCCCCCTCCGGCGGAGCTCTGGAACAGGCCCCAAGATGGGATCTCACGGGTACAGAAGGTTGCGGCGGTGGAATTAGGGTTTCGTGGATGTCCTCGATGTTTTCAGGGTATGGGAGTATATATAGGTTGAAGAGGCACGTCACGGGAGCCAGAGGAGGCCCACGAGGGTGGGGGCACGCCTACCCCCCTGGGCGCGCCCCCTGCCCTCATGGCCTCCTCTCTTAACTCTTGGTGTGTACACCAAGTCTTCTCTGTTGATATCGTTCCAAAAATAACTCTCCCGAAGATTTCATTCCGTTTGGACTCCGTTTGATATTCCTTTTTTGTGAAACACTTAAATAGGCAAAAAAACAACAATTTGCACTTGGCCTTGGGTTAGTATGTTAGTCCCAAAAATAATATAAAAGTGTATAATAAAGCCCATTAAACATCCAAAACAGAATATATAATAGCATGGAACAATAAAAAAATTATAGATACGTTGGAGACGTATCAAGCATCCCCAAGCTTAAATCCTGCTCGACCTCAAGTAGGTAAATGATAAAAAACAGAATTTCTGATGTGGAATGCTAACCAACATAATTCTCAATGTAATTTTATTTATTGTGGCATGAATGTTCAGATCGGAAGATTTCAAGACAAAAGTCTATATTGACATATGAATAATAATACTTCAAGCATACTAATAAAGCAATCATGTCTTCGCAAAATAACATGGCCAAAGAAAGTTACCCCTACAAAGTCATATAGTCTGGCTATGCTCTATCTTCATCACGCAAAATATTTAAATCATGCACAACCCCGGTTTCAGCCAAGCAATTGTTTCACACTTCAATTTTTTCAAACTTTTCAACTTTCACGCAATACATGAGCGTGAGCCATGGATATAGCACTATAGGTGGAATGGAGTTGTGGTTGTAGAGAAGACAAAAGAGGAAAATAGTCTCACATGAACTAGGCGTATCAATGGGCTATGGAGATGCCCATCAATAGATGTCAATGTGAGTGAGTAGGGATTGCCATACAACGGATGCACTAGAGATATAAGTGTATGAAAGCTCAACAAAAGAAATCAAGTGGGTGCACATCCAACTTGCTTGCTCACGAAGACCTAGGGCATCTGAGGAAGCGCATCATTGGAATATACAAGCCAAGTTCTATAATGAAAATTCCCACTAGTATATGAAAGTGACAAAACAAGAGACTCTCTATCATGAAGATCATGGTGCTACTTTGAAGCACAAGTGTGGAAAAAGGATAGTGGCATTGTCCTTTCTCTCTTTTTCTCTCAGTTTTCTTCTTCTTTTTTCTTTAGGCCTCTTTCTTTTCTTCCCTTTTTTCCGTCCGGAGTCTCACCCCGACTTGTGAGGGAATCATAGTCTCCATCATCCTTTCCTTACTGGGACAATGCTCTAGTAATAAAGATCATCACACTTTTATTTATTTACAACTCGAAGCTAGAACAAAATATGACTCTATGTGAGTGACAATGATGAAGCGTGTCATATGAACGGAATGGTGGAAAGTTGCATGTCAATATATCTCGGAATGGCTATGGAAATGCCATGATAGGTAGGTATGGTGGCTGTTTTGAGGAAGGTATATGGTGGGTGTATGGTACCGACGAAAGTTGCGCGATACAAGAGAGGCTAGCAATGGTGGAAGGGTGAGAGTGTGTATAATCCATGGTCTCAACATAAGTCATACAGAACTCATATACTTGTTGCAAAAATCTACGAGTTATCAAAACAAAGTATTAAATGCATGCTCCTAGGGGAAGGGTTGGTAGGAGTTAACCATCGCGCGATCCTGACCTCCATACAAAGGATGACACTCAATAAATAAATCATGCTCCAACTTCATCACATAACGGTTCACCATACGTGCATGCTACGGGAGTAACACACTTTAACACAAGTGTTTCTCAAATTCAAAATTACTCCACTACCATGACTCTAATATCACCATCCTCATATCTCAAAACAATCATCAAGAATCAAACTTCTCATAATATTCAATGCAGTTTTATATGAAAGTTTTTACAATTCCCATCTTGGATGCCTATCATATTAGGACTAGTTTTATAACCAAAGCACATTACCATGCTGTGCTAAAAGACTCTCAAAAAGATATAAACGAAGCATGAGAGATCAATAATTTCTACAAAATAAAACCACCACTGTGCTCTAAAAGATATAAGTGAAGCACTAGAGCAAAACTATCTAGCTCAAAAGATATAAGTGAAGCAGATAGAGTATTCTAAGAAATTCCAATTAATTTGTATCTCTCTCAAAATGTGTGTCCATCAAGGATGATTGTGGTAAATGTGACGCCCCAAGACCGACACTCCAGAAGACTTCCATATATTCCGGGTTTCACCGTGTGTTTTATTTGCTTGCTCTGTTTTTAATTGTGCATTGCATCATGTCATCATGCCATCATGTCATTAATCTTTTCATCTCAACTAAATAAATTGCATAGATTGTTTGATCTGTTTAAATCGAGGGAAGGATGACTTCTCTCTATAACATATCCTCCCGGTATTAGGGAGCTATATAAATATTCCATTAACTTGGAATCGCCCATAACACATTTGCATTATTCTTCAACTCTTCTTTTGTCCGACTCTACTTCCTATCCTTCCTTTTCGACCTTTTTAGTAAAATTGAGTTGAAATTTTACTTCTCCATAAATGTTCGACATCTGCCCATAAATCACATCTAGTGTGTAGGGTCACCTCTCCGGCTCGCCTCCTCCAGCGCCACCCGCCACCGGCTCCAGGACCCCGCGCCGTCCCTCCATCGCAAGCCGCCCCACGCCCCCTCCTCTGCACCGTCGCCTCGCCAAGGTCCCGTGCTCGACCTTCGCGCCACCACTGGATCAGCCAACTCAGGTGGCCCCATCGTCGTCACGTCCTTCTGCCACCAGCGTGGACCACTGCGTTGCCCCTTCGCGCGACTGCTTCCCGCGACCTCGTCTCCACCTCACCAAACGCCGGCGACTAAGGCTCAGAGCCGCACCGGACCTCCTACGCCGCCCCGCCTCCCTGCTTCCCCAAGCTCCTCCATCCTCACCTGCCTCCTCCCGTCAGACCTCCTTGCTGTTGCCGATCTGCCATGCTCCAACATATCCTCGAGCTCAACATCTTCGACCTCCGTGTCATCCCGGAGTCCCTCGTCGGCCTCGTGACCCCTGCGTCGTGTGCCTTTTTTGTTGTTGTTGTTGTTGTACGGGAACCTACCAGGTACCCCGATGTTCTTCGTTGTGCACCAAAGGACCAACTACCACTGATGCCCCAAGGACCATGAGTACGACTACACCCGGTGTTGCGTCAAGTACCTCTACGGAAGAACCGAACGTCTATGAACCATGTACGACGACCGTCGCCGAAGACCCTTGTACGACTACCGTCGCCGAAGACCATCGACATGTACAACTATGGGGATTCACCAAGTTTCGCTTCCGTCACCGAGTTCGACTACCGTCGAAATGTACAACTACCGTCACGTGAACGCCAAGTACCTCGACGACCGAGGCCGAACGACTACCGTCGCTGAAGGCCATTGAGTGAACAACTTCTGTTGACGTGTTCGACTACGCCCCATGAACAACTACTTCCCTCGACGAACCCGAACCCCTCCGAAAACGCTCGCTTCGAAGGTATAACCCCGAGACGACACCCGAGAACAAGTGCTTATGTTGTATGAGTTGAAATACTTGTTTGTCGCGAGCTCGGAGTGCCCCTTGTTTGCCTTGTCACCAACCCATAGGAACCCGGTAACGGTATCACCCCATCTTCTCTTGCATGACACGCTCACGCCAACTTGCTTTTGCACCGGCTTCTCGACGAGTGGTCGGATCATCGAAACGTTGTCGTGGCACTGTTTCCATTCTCACCGCCATGACACCTCTTTCCTTCCCATTGTGGCGACCAAATGCTTCATATCTTGCTTATGTCCACTTTTAATAAAATTGCATGACAACTTGCATTTGTCATCCGCATCATGATAACAACATTAAAAATGTTTAAATTGTTGTTTGCTTATAATTGCTAAACATGCACATGGGGGTTTTCCGGAATTGTTGTATGTTGTTCCGGCCTCATTTAAACTTGTCTAAATAGTTAGTTTACTTTTGCTTCACCTCTTGCCATGTTTAATAAAAACATTTAATCTTGTCTTGTAAATAAACGAGAGTCAACTAAATAAATAAATGTGGTGTTTCATCATGCAGTTATAGTGTTGTTTGTTGCACTTTGCCATGCCATGCATATTTAAACCGGACATGCATCATACTTGTTTGTGCATCATAAGACATGTTTATGCTTGTGTGTTTACCATATTGTTTGCTTCTTTCCGGTATGCTTCTCTCTTTAGCTTCGGTTTCGCTCCGGAGTTGTGAGGTTCTGTTCGACTACTTCATGGACTTGTTCTTCTTCCTTGCGGAATCCCAGGCAAGATGACCATTCCCAGATATCACTACTATCTTTGCCTATGCTAGATGTCTCGCTCTTGAGATATTGCCTCGATGCCTATGTCTGTTTGTCAGCCCTCCTATTGTTGCCATGAAACTCCTTAACCACCCTCCTAGCAAACCGTTGTTCGGCTAAGTACGCATCGCTCAGCCCCTCTTATGGTGTTGTTAGTTGCAGGTGAAGATTTGAAGATTCTTGCTTCGTGATGAAGTTATTGTTGGGATATCACAATATATAATCTGTTAAACTAAATCACCTATATATTGGTAATGGGTGGAAGGCTAAGCCTCTTGCTTGGTGTTTTGTTCCACTCATGCCACCTTAGGAACCGATAAACCGGTGTTATGTTCCTTGATTTTACGTCCCTAACACGGTTGGTGTTTATGGGCCCCCCTTGATAACTCGCTCAGTGCTAAAGCTTTTCCAGCAAGGCCCAACATTGGTTTTACATTTGCCTAACAACTAAAACTTGTCGAGGGAGTAATTAACCCGAGGATTTATTAATCAACCCCCCGGGGCATGCTTGTCTTGAGTGTTGGTCCAAACTGGGCAGCCTGCGGGGCCACCTCGGGGAAACCCGAGGGCTGGTATACACCTATTGGATGTCCCATCCGGTCGTGGCCTGAGACGAGATACACGCGGCTACTATCAGGGTGTCGGCACGTCGGGAGGTCTTGCTAGATTAGCTTTACCATTTGTCGAAATATCTTGAGCACGGGATTCCGAGAATACTCGGGTCTTCCCACTTTGGAGTTGCGACTCCGCAGATCGTGAGCTTGTGATGGGCTAAGTTGGGACACCCCTGCAGGATTTTGATCTTTCGAAAGTTGTGCCCGCGGTTATGTGGCAGATGGGAATTTGTTAATATCCGGTTGTAGATAACTTGACACCATATTCATAAGAATACACTACCTGTGTGAGTAACCTTAACGGTCTCTTTCCGAAGGGCTTCGGGAAGTGAACACAATGGGGTTATGTTTGATCGTGAGTAGCTAGGATCACTTCTTGATCAACTTGGCGATCGTTGGCACTTGTTCTCCTCTCGCTCTAAACTCGTAGGCTAGTGCTTAGTGCTTCTTCAACCCATGTTTACATCCTTTTTCCACACCTAAGGCTTTGTTAGTTTTGATACCCGGGAACGGGATTGCTGAGTCCTCTGTGGCTCACAAATTCAACACACACCAGTTGCAGGTACAACCGAGTACGATGCAGGAGATGGATCAGAACTTCAGTGGGAGTTCGATGAAGAGCGTGGTCGTTACTATGTTTCGTATCCCGTCGATTAGTAGTGGTTCCTACTAGGGGCGATCCGGCCTTGTGTTCTTTATGGTATCTTTCTCGTTTGTATTTCGTCCGTAGAGGGACCCTGTGATTTTTTGGATGATGTATTGTTATTGTATTCATTGTGTGATGTGGCGAGTGTAAGCCAACTATCTTTTCATTTTCATCCCTGAATTTTACATGAGATGTGCAAAGATACCATACTTGAGATCATTCTAGTATGCGCTTATGTCTTTAAGTCGTGCCTCGACACGTGGGAGACATAGTCGCATACTGGGCATTACAAGTTGGTATTCAGAGCCTTCTCCGACCTAGGAGCCCCCTGATTGATCGAACCGCTGACGTTTGAGTCTAGGCACACACACAAAATGTTTTGAGTCCTATATATATATATATATATATATATATATATATATATATATCGGAGAGTAGGATTTCTTTTTACTCCTCATCCCCTTCGTCGCTCTGGTGAGGACTCCTGATGTTGTTTTACCTTCACTATTCTCAATATTTCACCAAATGTTTTTTTAGGATCACGCGGGTATTTTTTTAGGGGTTGTGGCAGTGTCCCGGGGAGTTGAGTTCCGAGGTGTTGTCGTCAGAAATGTATCGTTGCAGTTCTAGAATACCAGAGGCATCCGACATCGAAAACTCTTCTATGCGGTTAGTGGTGAGATAACCCCGACGTCACCCAGTACTGGTGGGATAGTTCCCGTGAGTATTGCCACAGCAAGTATAGCGGATGCGTTTCGAAGGTCCGAGGTAAACAGTTTCCGAGGATGACTGGTTATGTGTTGACGGATGGATACAGCTGGATGTAGGTTTAGAGTTGAGTGCGCGGTGCTTCCCCTGTATCCCCAACACCAGATTGCATAATCGGAAACCTTCGGGAATTAATAGGTGGGTTTCAACTAGATCTTAGGTAATCTTCCAACGGGTGCATGGTATGAGATTGGCGTTCAACATCTAGTGAAGAAGTTTCATGGGCGCTGTTCCAATTGGGAGTTGCATCTTAAAGGATCCTTGGCTATGCTGATCTGGGGATCACAATACCCTTTGTAACACGTACCATGGGGCATTCAGCACGAACATGTGGGACGAAACTTCTATTATGTATTTGTTCCATCTGTACCTTGTTGTTTTTATTCTATCATTTTGTTCTCCCAAGTGGCTTCTCGACAAGTCGATGTACCATTAAGCTTTTGGAATTCATTCGTTCAATTCTCTGTTCGAATGGTATTGTGAAGATTATGTTGCAACATATCTATCCTTTGTTTTCTTTTGCTTCTGGTATTCGAGTTGCTTCGATGTCAAGTGGTAATTCCATACCTTTCCTAATCGGTGTTCTCATATTTCTATGGGAGTGCTAATCCTTCTTGATCATCGAGATTGCTATGTTAAATTCTTTTCAACCGACGTGCTTCTCTTCAAGTTAAATCGATCCTTTCAATATGTGCAAGATCAATTCTGGGTTTTCTCAATGGTGTCCGTTTTGTTCGTCTCAAGTTGTCTTTTTTCCCCGCCCTCCCACCCTTTTTCTATATGGAGCCTGAGTCCTTAATCAAGTGTCCTTATATTCTTGTGATGCCTCTTCATCAATCTTCTTTAATGCTTCATCCGGTGATTTCTCGTGAAGATGCCCAGGAAGTTTCAACTTCATCGTTGTTCCATTCTTATTTTCTTCTCCAGTGGATTTAATTCAAGCTTTGGTGTTGATTATATCTCTTCTTCTTGTTTCACATGTTTTCACATGTTGGAATTTCTTACCCAAGTCTCTCTTGTTTATTCAACTCCCTCTAATTCTTCTTCGGAGTGCTGAAGATATCTCAGAAGATTCACGTTTCCATTCTTAATCCGTTCAAGCTATTTTGAGGTTTTTATTACCTCATCCATGCCATTTAATTCAACCGATGCAATATCTCTCAATCAATCTTTTCCAACGGTGTTTCTTTTGAGTGGGCCCTAACCCATAGGTCTTTTTCTAGGATCTTACCTGACTCTTCTAATTTCTTTTTCGGAGTTATACTCAAATTCTTTTCAAAGTTTGACATAAGAATGAATTTTCATCAGTCATATGCCTTCTCCAAGATCACTTTCAAATTCTTTTCAATTTTAGGTCAACCTTCCTCTTTTCATTCTTCCGGAGTATTTCATGAATTCTTTGCATTGTGATCCTCCGGAGGCGCCATCATTTCAGAAGAATTATTCGTTCTCAGTTTTCAACTTTGTCCTCCAACTATTCTTAATTGATGCCTCTTCGTTCGTCTTCATATTCTTACGGTGGTTCGTTCAAGATTTCTCTTTCTTGTTATCATACTAATTCATTTGTTCTTTTCATAATCCTACCGGTGCTTTGTTGAATACTTTCCCAAGTTTGTGCAAGATCTCTCTTTAATTCTTTGCAATGAGAATAAGTAGTATGCCAAATCCATAGGTTGTCATAAATTTAAATTGGTGAAGGATACTCATAACATAATTCTTATTCTTATTCCTTCCAAGTGGATTAATCCCTTCGTTTAGAGTTTATTCATGAGCAATAAATTCTAGGTTTCAAGTTGTTCGTCTTGTTCCTAGGTGCTCTAAGCTCTCTCAATTATCTTGTCACGAAGCTCCATGTAATCATTGCAAGGCTTCAATCTTATTATTTTCATCCTTCACTTCTCATTCATTTGTTACCGGAGTTCAACATGGTGGTTCATCATAATTTAGTTCATCCTCGAAGTCTTCATCAAGATTCTTGATCAATGAGCTCAAGTATTCTTCTTCTTGCATTCCGAAGTGCAATTCTTTCTTCCTTATCGTTTGAGATGGTGGTATGTCATTTTTTACAATTTCCCTTCATGTTTCATGATTCACAAGTTGTCACGAATGAGATATTTAAACCCATCATTTTCTTTGTTCAGGAGATCTTTCCAATCCTTCAATTTATTCGTTGGAGTTATCTTGGGTTGTATTTCACCTAAAAGCTTTCCCTAAGGATTGTTGCTATTGTGGTGCTTATAAATGACCCAAGTTCTTCATTTATCCTCTCGGTGATATTAATTTTAATCTATTTGGTGCTCTCAATCAAATCAATTGTTTGCGTTAGTGGCAGAATTTCACCTCAAGTTTGTAACACTCCAAATTTTTTTGATTTGTTTTCTTCAAAACTTTTTGGTCTTTTGGAAGGGGGATATTTGTTCTTCTCTTAAAACACCTTTCTAAAAACTTTTCTGACAAAAGTCTATGTGTTCTTCTCAAACTTCATTCTGGTCTTGAAGGTTCTCTACTTGTGTTAGCTCAACACAAGTTATTTTCAAAAAGGTTTTGTTTGACTATTTTCCCTTCATGAAAAACCATCATATAAGAACCATGGACTTGTCTTCCCTTTCAAATTTTTCTCTTGCCATGACACCCAATGAAAGTATTTCCCTCCAAAACCTCCTTTTCACCTTGAAACAAGTCTCTCCTCAATTCTAGTAGGTTTCAACCTCATTGGGATTTTTCTTCTAATTATTTTATACCAAAAACAATTTCTATCTATTAAATTGAGCCTTGGTGATTTACAAAGGAACCACCATTTCCCTTTTGAGTTTTTATTCCAAACCAACTCCCCTAGCTAGTCCTTAGTACCCACAACCTAGATCCATCTTGTTTCACTGGTCCATAGTTCAATATTTTCAAATTTCACTTGCTGCAAGTTTGGACCAGATTTGCCAATTTTGGTGAAATTCATATTTTCTCTCTTCCTAAAAATCTGTGAAAATTCAGGCAGCCTCTAGATGCATCAAGAGACCACCTCACCAAATATCAGCTCCAGAAAGATTTTCCACATGCCAAAAACATTTCATCGAACACCTGGCGTGCACTGTTTCTGTCAAAGTTCAGAAAAGTTAACTGAAGATCACAGTCGACAGTGCAGCTTCGTCAGTTTCGTCAGATTCTCGTCAATCTCACCAGTGTCACTTTGGATCATTGCTGCACTGCACCTTGCACTTATCCTGAGTGCCGCACGCTCGCTTGGCTCGTTGCAAACGTCGGTGGCGACGTGGCCTGCTTGCGCCGTCGCCTTCCGCGGCGGCAGAGCCACCCGTGGCGGGCGATAGGGGGCACCCTGCAGCGCAACGCCGTTCGGCACCGTCCAAGCCACCTGGAAGCTCCGCGTGGCCATCTCCTTGTCTGCACACGCTGCAGCACCGTCGCCGTGGCCTGAGATGCGCAGAGTGCGCTGTCTGTCGCCGACGTGCCCGCACGGCCGTTCCGTTGGGGACATGCCGTAAGCACCCCTGCCTTGCTAAGTTCTGCACCGAAATGGAATCAGTACACCGTCTAGTTGACGCTCAAGCACTTACACCACCCGTCCAGCCACAGCACCACCATAATCGCTCGCCGGACTTATCCCGTTCACGGCAACCACCTCGGGCCGGCTATAAATAGCACCTCCAAGCTCGCTCTCGACCCCACACATCTCCACCACCTCACCAGACCCCGCCGAGCCACTTGAAGAGCCTCGAGGGGCCCTTCTTCCTCAACTTCGGCCGCCTCGGTCCGCTTCGGGCTCCGGCAGCGTCTGCTCTGGTGAGAGCTCCTCCAC
The DNA here is from genome assembly GCA_902687465.1 of Secale cereale. Classification (NCBI taxonomy): domain Eukaryota; kingdom Viridiplantae; phylum Streptophyta; class Magnoliopsida; order Poales; family Poaceae; genus Secale; species Secale cereale. The sequence goes on along the minus strand of LR738715.1, from coordinate 229,787,150 downwards.
TTGCGAGTAGTCTCCTGACACCCCTAGGCGACTAACCTCGGCTCCAATTTGACCCCAGCAGCTCTCTCCGACGAGACCCACGACCACCCGAACCGCCGTCCGCCAGAGACAAGGTCGTCGTCGATGTGGTGCTCGCCGACGTCCAACTCCACCACCCACCGATGCGGAAGAGCACCAGGAACCCGTAGGTACCACCCACTCCCTCTATCTCGTCGTGGATCGGCGCCGGCGACCACCGCAGCTCTCTGGCGCCGGCGCGACTCTGTTTTCTGTTTTCAAACCTGACGAGTGGGACCCCCTCGTCAGTCTCTCAATCTCATTCGAATCGTTTTTCTGGAAGGCTCCTTCGGGCAAAGTACGTTTACCCTATTCGGCTGGCGCACTGCGTACCGAATCGTTTTCTGTTTTTATATTCTAGCCCCTGGAAACTTTCTGTTTCATTACAGACAAGTCCCTAGACAGAAACTTTAATAACTTTTAAACAAAAGATGATTTTGAGTTGATTCTTTTTCTATCCTCTTTAGTTTTATGTCTAGTTTTGTATCGTATTTATTTGAAAAATATTTGGGACAACTTTTATGCATGCGCGGTATTTATGTCAGTACTCGTTTTATTTGTATACGTACATACCGAAGGAAGTGACGGGGCCGCGAACTTCACCGAGTTAGACTCCGACTACTCCGAACCAGGCAAGCATGTTTGAACCTTTGATATGGTGAGTGTGTTGCATGTTTGCTTGAATAGTTCTCCTTCATAGCATGGTATATAAGCATTTGTGGATATTATATTTCATGCAAGCAAGCTTCGGGTGAGCCCCGAATGATGATGATGGAACAACCTGATCATGTGGTGACATGAGAGGTTGTGAGCTGGTATTGTTGGAGCATGCCAGTCAACCGTTAACTTCAATATTAACGTGGATCAAGTCATGATCCCGTTCGTCTCATTTTTGGTACTGTCACATGTCTTCTGCAAAGATTACGGTTTAGTCAGTTGCAAACCTCTTTCTGTGTACACACCAAATAGAGGGGCCAGGATGAGGGTTCCATGGCCCTGGATTAAAGCCCGTCATCCGGTCAGGGGGCATGGGTGTTTCCGGTTGGGACCGAGAGGGGGGCACCCCTTAGAGCGTGCGATATAAATTTGATCCCATGCTATTCGAGGTTGTAGCCTCCCCGTCTTAAAGTTTTTCGTGAATGTTGTCTCGGGTGATTCTGGGCAGCAGGATGTGAAATGGGTGTGTACTGGTTAGTTGTGTTTCTGCTAAAACACCGTAGACGGAACTAGTCCTCGTGGCTAGTGAAATCCGTTGGCTGTGACTTAAGAGTACAAACTCTGCAGAGTCAAAATCTTCCAAGTAGCCATATTTATGGCCTAGCGTTAATCCCCGTGTCAACCACAGTGACCGTCTCGGGTCCTCTAAGATAGTGATTAGAATGATATTCTAGTCAAGGCTCAACTGATTATTTCTGCACCAATTAATCTCGTGAGATGATTTACCTTCATGATTATATAAGCCCTTTATGTGATGTCGCTCAGACGTCCTACTGTGGCATTCTTGTTTTACTTTTAAATATAAGCCCTTTATGTGATGTCGCACAGACGTCCGACTGTGGCATTCTTGTTATTTACTTTTAAATATAAGCCCTTTATGTGATGTCGCTCAGACATCCGACTATGGCATTCTTGTTATTTACTTTTGGATATAAGCCCTTTATGTGATGTCGCTCAGACATCCGACTGTGGCATTCTTGTTATTTACTTTTAAATATAAGCCCTTTATGTGATGTCACTCAGACGTGCGACTGTGGCATTCTTGTTATTTACTTTTGAATATAAGCCCTTTATGTGATGTCGCTCAGACGTCCGACTGTGGCAATCTTATTACTTATTTTCGTTATAAGCCCTTTATGCGATGTCGCACAGACATCCGACTGTGGCATGTTTTTACTCGTTTTCCTCACGAGGCGTCGCTCAGACACTCGTTTGGTTTTCTTTTATTTCTCTTATGGAGTTCGGGAGGACTACCGCCCGACTTCCATTTTTACTTTGCAGCGCAAATTATAATATTCGGGTACATATTGTTAGATCGCTCATATGCATCATGTTTGCATTTGTTATATCTTATGTCCGAACTGTCTTGCGAGTACATTCAAAGTACTCACCTGGCTTGTTAATTTGGCCAGATGTTGACGAAGGCGATCTCGTGGATGAAGAATTCGATAGCGAGTCCGACGTCTAGTGGTGTCCCATTCAGTTCCTTGCAATCCTGGAGTTGATCACTGTTTTATAACCGCTTCCGCTAACCACCAAATAAATTCATCGGGTCTCACTCCGACACTCGATGAACTGTAAGATATTGGAGTCATGTCACCCACTACGCTGTGACATATCCACCACCTCATTTTATTGCGAGTTAGTAGTTATGCCACCCTACCATTGTGTCATATCCGCCCTTATATATTATATCGGCGTGCTTGTAATAAATTGTTGAGCAACCTCAGCTCAACCATGTATAATATTCAGTACTCTGGAATTCTGTATCAAGGATTTGTCTACCAGTGAGAAGTATTCTTCTGTACTGGTTCGATAAAAATGACGGTTCTCTCGGTAAATATTTTACTGGAAAACCGGTCCTGACAACCTTGGTATCAGAGCCAGGTTGACTGTAGGAAGCCATTAGGTGCGATCGCTAATCGGTTATTAGAATATTGAATGCTATTTCAACATTTTTACATTTGTAGCAATTTTCTGTTAGTCATCATAAATTTATGATTTGACTATTCGGAATTTTTGTCTACTTTTGTAGATGGCCAGCGGCGACTGCGATTCATAAGTGTTCGCCAACATTCCTGAGGGGTTTATCAAGCTCCTCGTCGCCATCACCAAGGTCGCGATCGGGCCATCGACCCATCCAGAGTTCACACTCTACCGACACAAGATCAGCGACAACGTGTCAATGCACCAGGCCGTGGTGCAATTCAAGGGAGGGCGTTCTGAAGCACGCCGCTTCCGATTTGTGGGCAGGGCCATGCCTACGGAGAGGCATGCCATGCAGATGGCTGCCCGTGAGGCAATAGCTCGTCTCCGGGATGCTCTTCCTTCAATGAAGACTCGTCGCTACCGTTACCTCCCATGCCACGTACCTTACACGTGCCACTATGCGTTTGCTTGCGCCAGGGGAGAACGTGATGAAGCCATCGAATCATTGGTTGAGTACCTCAAGGCTCTTGAGGCAGCCTTTGATAATCTTGTGGACGACTTGGTGCCTGCTCGTATGGACTTAGTTCAGAGCGGTTCCGCCAACAGGAGGGAGCTTCTCCATAATTCACCACCACTGACATTTGTCTCGACCTCAGCATCTTATGCACCGGCCATCTTAGCCACCGCTCGCCGCCTAGCTACCACTGAGGAGTTTGACCAGGTCATTGCTCCTACTCCAGTCAGAGGTGCACCACCTACCGCACTCGCACCAACTTCTCGTACCAGTATTCCACGCCTGGAGCCTATTAGTGAGGAGGAGGTTGAGTCCCCATCGCCACTGGGTCTTACCCTCGGCAGGCCGAGGGAAGTCTTCAACATCTTCGACTAGTACGCCTGTCCGCGACGCGATGTGTTCGCTTGTATGATATGTTCTATATGTAAAATAGGTTGATGGGAAGTAGTCTGTTTGCGCATCATGTAGGAACTTGGAGAAGTGCACTAGCATAAATAACATGTCAGGAATGTGTATGCGCATCCTGAGTGACGTATTGTATAATTGCGACTCGCGTGTAAGATGTGTACTAAGTGGTCCTTCTCCATGCGCAATCAAGTTCTTTATTTAAAATCTTTGGAGCTTGTGTTTTTGCTGTATTTGCAAAATCATTGGTTTATTTTTTTTACCGCTCAGTTTTTCTCATGATTTCTGCAATAATACCCCAGAGTGGAAAATGACTCGTCCCTGGACACGTTCCATGCCAAGTCCGCCAGAGGAAAATTATGGTACCTAGACAGGTAACAATTTCACGCAGGGGCAGTCAAGTCAGCAGGGCAGTGAAACAACATTTTCTCAAGTGTGCCGCCTTTACGAGCAAAGCCAGTAGCAACATCAAGAAATGACGAACCATGTTATTAATATGGGGAATCACCGTGAGCCACACCAGCAGCATTCTAAATTGTCTGAATTACAGAATACACGTCCGCCAACATTTTCTCACACTGACAGACCCCTTTTGAGGCCGATGATTGGCTTCGAGACACTGAAAGGAAATTAATTATTTCACAATGTTCAGATCGTGAAAAGGTACTTTATGCACCACACTATCTTACTGGAGCAGCTGCATCATGGTGGGAGAATTTTCTGCATATGCACCCCAATGAAAATGATATCACTTGGGAGGATTTTAAAGAAGGTTTTCGTGGGGCGCACATCCCTAGAAGCATTATGAAGATCAAGAACAGGGAGTTTGATGACCTCAAGCAAAGGGGCATGACAGTGACTGAGTACAACAGCCAGTTTACTCAACTTTCTCGTTATGCCAACGAAGAGCATATGACTGAAAATAAGAAGATGGAAAGATTCATGGACGGTCTGGCACCAGCACTTAAATGCCAGCTAGTCGTACACACTTTTCCAGATTTCATGACACTTGTGGACAAAGCTATTACTTCGGAAAATGAGCGTCGTAGGCTGGAAGATATTCGCAAGCGAAAAAGGGATAAGACTACCCACACTCGCAACAACCGGAATAAGATTAATTTTCAGAAAAATAGGGCGAACAAATCCATGACCAATGACACGCGTCCGAACAAAAAATATCATGCAAGGGACAAGGATTTCACGTATTGCCCAGGTGTTACTTGCTACGCTTGTGGAGAAGAGGGACACTATGCAAAACATTGCCCAAAACCAAGGAACTCGACCCCGAAGCCAACAGCAATGGAAACAATTCAGCGCCCAAGCGTAACAACTTCAACCCCAATAACAACCACAAGAAAGGCCACCTGAACCATGTGATCACGGAGCAAGCACATGATGCCCCGAATATCGTACTCGGTACATTCCCTGTCAACACAATACCTGCCACGGTTTTGTTTGATTCTGGAGCTTCTCATTCATTCATTTCGAAGAGCTTTGCTTTGCAACATGATGTTTTCGATGCTTCCCTTGGGAAAATCGATGACCATCAAGTCCCTCGGAAGTAAGCAGATCACTCAGAATTACTGCCAAGGTGTAACTATTGAGATTGAAGGATTAAAGTTTCACGCAAACCTCATCGTGTTGGAAAACAAGGGACTGGATGTTATCCTGGGTATGGACTGGCTAACCACCAACAAAGGATTTATCGACTGCTTCAACCAAACTGTGATTCTGACTCATCATCACGGGAAGACAATAAGAGTCGCAGCTCAAGAAAGACCAGTATCGCGGCAACCAAAATTGAACAAGGTGGACACTTCTGAGTTAAGCAAGGTTCCAGTAGTATGTGAGTTTCCGGACGTATTTCCCGAAGAACTGCCAGGCATGCCACCAGATAGAGAAATAGAATTCATCATTGAGCTAGCACCTGGAACCACCCCCATTTACAAGAAACCATACAGAATGGCACCGTCCGAATTAGTTGAACTAAAGAAGCAAATAAAGGAATTACTGGACAAAGGATTTATACGGGCCAGCTCCTCACCTTGGGGTTCGCCGGTATTATTTGCCAAAAAGAAGGATGGGACTATGAGATTGCGTATAGACTACCGAGCGCTCAACATGGTCACTATCAAGAACAAATATCCGATGCCACGGATAAATGATTTATTTGGCCAGCTCGCTCAAGCCAAGGTTTTCTCAAAATTTGATTTAAGGTCGGGTTATCATCAATTAAAAGTACGGACACAAGATATCCCGGAAACAGCATTCACCTCCAGATACAGACTATGAATTTACAGTTATGCCGTTTGGACTGACCAACACCCCCGCATATTTTGTCCACCTCATGAACAAAGTGTATATGAAATTTATGGACAAATTTGTTGTGGTATTTATTGATGATATCCTGGTATATCCAAAGACACCAGAAGAACATGCCGAACATCTCCGAATTGTACTGGGAGAATTAAGAAAACATCAACTCTACGCCAAATTCAGCAAATGTGAATTTTGGTTAAGACAGGTTGGTTTTCTAGGCCACGTATTGACACAAGAAGGAGTTGTTATGGACCCGGAAAAAGTCAAGGCTGTACTTGGTTGGAAGCCACCGGCAAATGTAACAGATGTACGAAGTTTCCTCTGAATGGCTGGATATTACCGAAGGTTTATAGAGGGATTTTCCACCATAGCCAAACCAATGACACAGTTACTCAAGAAGGATAAGAAATTCGTATGGACTGAAGCTTGTGAGAAAAGCTTCCAAGAACTCAAAAAGAAATTAACAACAGCTGAAAGGATCGATATGGTTGACTAGAGGGGGGTGAATAGGCAACTAACAATTTTTAGTTTTTCTTAACCACTTTAAATTAAGCGTCAAAGTAAGTTGTCTAGATATGCTACTAAGATGACAACTAAAAGGAAGTAAAGATAACAACCTCACAAGCAAACTATATAAGATAAACAAGTAAAGCTTGCACAAATAAAGGAAATAAATAACCACAAGTGGAACCGGTGAAGACGAGGATGTGTTGCCGAAGTTCCTTCCGTTTGAGGGGAAGTACGTCTCCGTTGGAGCAGTGTGGAAGCACAATGCTCCCCAAGAAGCCACTAGGGCCACCGTATTCTCATCACGCCTTCACACAATGCAAGGTGCCATGATTCCACTAGTGGTGCCCTTGAAGGCGGCAACCGAACCTTTACAAACAAGGTTGGGGCTATCTCCACAACCGAATTGGAGGCTCCCAACGATACCACGAAGCTTCACCACAATGGAATATGGCTTCGAGGTGACCTCAATCGTCTAGGGTGCTCAAATACCCAAGAGTAAGAAGATCCGCTAGGGATTAGTGAGGGGAATCAAATATCTCTTGGTGGAAGTGTAGATCGATGCCTTCTCAAGCAATCCCGAGCGAATCAACAAGTTTGATTGGCTAGGGAGAGAGATCGGGCGAAAATGGAGCTTGGAGCAACAATGGAGTATGTGGGGGAAGAGGTAAGTCAACAAGGAGAAAGAAGATGCCTTTATATATTGGGGGGAATAATCCAACTGTTATCCCCCCCCACTCAGCCCCGCAGAGAGCGGTACTACGGCTTGAGCGAGCGGTACTACCGCTTATCAAGCGGTACTACCGTTTCCCTTCAAGCGGTACTGCCGCGCCAAGGGGTCTGGGACCCAGAGCGGTACTATCGCGGTTGCAGGGTGGTACTACCGTTGGGAGTGGTACTACCGCCCCTACTACCGCTCCTAGTACCGCAAAACCCGACACGAAAAAGTGCTCTCGAGTCGAGGCGGTAGTAACATGGAGCAGCAGCGGTACTGCCGGAGAGTGCAGCAAGCGGTACTACCGCTTAGTGGAGCGGTACTACCGCTTTAGGCACTCAGGCGGTACTACCGCTGAGGCCCGCGGTACTACCGCTGGGGCCAGGAAAACCAAAGAAGAGGGGAATGTAGAACTCCATCGAGGCGGTAAGGTATGGTGGGTGTGATAAGGAAGTGTACGTGTTGATTCCACCCAAACCTTACCAAAGCGGATCCCCTCTTAATAGTACGGCTTTCCTATTACTCAGATCCACCAAAAAATAAGCAAAAGGAAACACCGTCTTCCATAGATTCCGAGGGGCATCTAATCGTCTTGTGCCTAGGTGAGATATATCTCAAAGAGCTTAGAACACATGATTAGTCCGCAAAAGCATTGTCATCAATCACCAAAACACCATCGGGCTAAATATGCCCTTAAAATCTCCCCCTTTTTGGTGGATTGATGACAATACGGGATTTGCACAAAAATGAATAATGACAAAGAGTAAACGCAAACACCCACTCGTAAAATATAGACGGGCTCCCCCTAGATGTGTGCTATCTAGATAAGTGCTTTGGACTGCACGGCACACACACTAGGATCAACACTCCCCCTATATTTTAGAGACCAACAACCTAAGCATCATATATGAGAACATAGTAAATAACAAGATAAGCATGCACGCTATAGAGTACCAAAGTACATAAATAAGATAGGGTAGGGTAGCATATGTCTCACACCATATGACGGGAACTTAGGTCTCACGAAAACCAACCAAAGCAAAAGACGAGAACGCACAAACGACAGGAACACAAAGGCAACGACACAAATCCCTAAACTCTCTCCCCCTTTGGCATCGAGACACCAAAAGGGCAGAGAGCTAAGCTACGGCTCCAGGTGAGAGCAGGTGAAGGTCTCAAACATCAAATCCCCACGGGGTCATCTGCTTCGTCGTCGTCGACCTGAAACTGCTCGGCGTCAGAATCTGTCCACGGGCAGTGCTGCTGAATCCACTCTTCCTCCTCGGTTACCTGTTCCTCAGAGCCACTGACCACAGTCGCACCCAACTAACGCATGAGCTCCTTGTGACGTCCCCTTGCCTTCTTCTCTGCCACATGAGTCATGTACTGACCATGAGACTGCATGCATAACAGCTTCTTCATCTTCCGCTTGAGCTTCTTTGCCCACGAGGGCTCTGCACCAGATGGCTCATAGTCATCATCATCATCCGCCTCAACCTCAGCCTCCTCAGTCTCCATAGCAGCAGCGGAGGATGAACCTCCAGATTTGGGAGCATGAGTGCCCCAGTTGTCCTTCCTCCTCAGACGCTTGATCTCATGAGACACCAACTCTCCGGTTTCAAGCAACACATTGGGATAGACATGATCCCAAGCCTTCTCAATAAGCAGCATGATAAAAGGTCCATAGATCAGGCACTTGCGTTCAGAGATAGCAGACAGGAGCTCAGACCACATCACATGAGAAATATCTAGGGTCTCACCAGTGTTCCTTTCTAGCTGATGTTGGCAAAAGAGAAGCATGTCCACAAGATAGGAGTGAACCATATCATGATTCCCAACACGAGGGAAGATAGTCTCACGGAAGATGCGGTAAAGGATATCTAGATATGCAGACAACTCATGTGTTACCTTCTTAGTCTCAGGGTGGACCTTCATAGTGCAGTACGACCAGAGAGCTTGCTTGTGAGTGGAGGTAGTGTTCTGATGAGGACGAAAGCCAACCGGAATCTCAAGCCCCTGGTCTTCCACCCCAAGTAACTCCATGAAAGCCTTCCACTTGACAGAAAGCAATTTGCCATTGGTCATCCATGTGAGAGTTCTGTCCTCATCCGTCCCTAGATGGACAGTGGCATAGAATTGAGCCACAAGATCTGCATGAAAATTCTTGTTGAACTGAATGATCTGGAGAATGTTGAGCTGCGAGCACATCTGAAGAGCATCGCCAAAATACTCAGGATCCTTCTCCAGGTAATCCTTGTCGATGGAGCGAACACTGACAAAAAGATTCTTCTTTGCCTTGAGCACATCAAAGTAGATGGCAAACTGAAAGCGGTTCCAGAACGGACGATTGACCAAATTGGGTTCTTGATCGACTTCATAGGGGTTACGGTGACGCCTTGCTCAGAACTCCTTGCCACTCATTTGGGTTACAATTTTGCCCTTTGGCTTTGCCATGGACTTCTTCTTCTGTTGAGGTGGAGGTGGAGCACTAGAGGAACCTCGTGCAGACTCAGATGTGCGGTAGCGCTTCGAGGTTGCATGATTGGGGTTGATACGGCGAGCTTGATGCTCAGAATGATCATCATCTGGAACCAAACACAAACACAAAGGAACCAACCAGAAGGAACGAGCATAAGCCAACGAACACAACAAAAGAAGATCAATGAATGGAAAAACATGTTTGAACTTGGCAGGCAGCGGTAGTACCGCGACCTGTAAGCGGTAGTACCACCCAAGCGGTAGTACCGCTCCAGGAGAGCGGTAGTACCGATCGAGGCGGGGGAACAACAGTTCCCTACTACCGTGGTCAGATCCGGCACTACCGGCCTGTCCAATTCAAATATATTCCTACCATACTCTAATCTAGACAGTCTAGTTGCTTTCTCCATCCTACTCAAGCCTATATTTAGTCAAAAATCTAGAGATGCAATCACTATTGCCCCTAAAACACAAGATCTGAAAACTAGACAAGAGGAGAAGAGGAACGGGGGCAATACTGGCATCCATGGCAAGAGGACTAGGTAGGGATTAACTCCACCGAAGGAAATGGAGAGGAACGCCCTAGAGGAGGAGATCCGCCGGAGCCCTCCCGCGGTGATGAACTGCTGGGGAGAGAGAGAGGAACGAAGGGGCGAGTGAATGGGTATGGGGGAGAGAAACCTCCCCCTGCCCCGATATAACCCCTGCGTACCGCCCTGCAGCGGTAGTACCATGCACCACCAGCGGTAGTACCGCCTAGCAAGCCACGGCAACTAAAGTTCAAGGCTTAGCTCAAGAAAAAGAAACACACAAGCAAGGAAAAACAAAACACCACAGACACACACTAGCAAGAGACAAGAAACCCCTCTTCAAGAGAGGGTGGTGGCCGAAGCCACCTATGTTTGAGTCAAGTGGTATGGCGCCGCGAAGATTTTAACCTTGGGCCCATGACCAAAACTCGTCCTTGAAGCACAAGTACCATCAAAGATGGTTAATGTGAAAGACTTGATCAATTTATGCATAATGGGGGAGAGAGAGTTCATTGAGAGAACAACGCTCCCCCTATGTCCATGCCTACATCTAGATTAGACAATATGAAGAGTATGGTGGGGTGTGCACGTGCTCAAGCCACATTGCTCAAATCAATGATATTTAGCTCATGCCTTAACTCACGAAATCTTGCTTCATCCAAAGGCTTTGTGAAGATATCTGCAAGGTTACCATGAGTGTTGACATAGTGAAGCTCGATCTCTCCTTGCCGTATATGATCTCGGATGAAGTGATACTGAATCTCTATATGCTTCGTCTTGAAATGTTGCACCGGGTTGAGAGAAATCTTGATGGCACTTTCATTGTCACACCAAAGAGGCACTTTATCACAAGTGACACCGTAATCCTTTAAGTTTGCCTCATCCATAGGAGTTGAGCACAACAACTACCAGCTGCCACATACTCTGCTTTGGTGGACGAGAGAGACACACAACTTTGCTTTTTGGACGACCAACTTACCAAAGAGCAACCAAGAAATTGGCACCCTCCGGAAGTGGACTTCCTATCCACTTTGTCTCCCGCCCAGTCCGAATCAGAGAAACCTACATGGTTGAAGTTTGCTCCTCTTGGGTACCATAAGCCAAAGTTTCTGGTATGAGCCAAATATCGAAAGATTCGCTTGACAGCCACAAAGTGACTTTCCTTAGGTGAGGCTTGAAACCGTGCACAGATTCCCACACTCAACATAATATCCGGTCTAGATGCACAAAGGTAAAGCAAGGATCCGATCATAGAGCGATATACCTTTTGATCCACCACTTTATCATTGGGATCAATTTCAAGTTGGCACTTGGCTGGCATTGGAGTAGTAGATGGCTTGACATCACTTAGATTGAACCTCTTGAGCATGACTTGAGTATACATGGATTGTTTGATAAAGATCCCTTCTCTTCTTTGCTTGATCTCAAACCCAAGAAAGTACTTCAACTCTCCCATCATAGACATCTCAAAATGTGTGGTCATGAGTGCGGCGAACTCATCATTGAAAGCTTTGTTAGGAGAACCAAAGATAATATCATCAACATATAGTTGGCAGACAAACAACTCCCCTTTGACCTTCTTAGTAAAAAGAGTGGGGTCGATTTTCCCAATTTCAAACCAACGATCTTGTAACAACTCGGTAAGATGCTCATACCACCCATGTGGGGCTTGTTTAAGGCCATAGAGTGCCTTATCGAGTTGGTACACGTGATTCGGGAGCTTGGGATCCTCAAACACCGGGGGTTGTTTAACATACACCAACTCATTAATAGGACCATTAAGAAATGCACTTTTCACATCCATTTGTTGCAACTTAAAGTTATGATGAGAAGCATAGGCAAGAAACAAACGAATAGATTCAAGGCAAGCAACTGGGGCAAAGGTTTCACCGTAGTCGATACCCTCGACTTGGGAGTAGCCTTGAGCCACCAGACGTGCCTTGTTGCGGATGACGATGCCATGAGCATCTTGTTTGTTCTTAAATATCCACTTGGTTCCAATGACATTATGGTTCTCCTTTGGCCTTGGCACCAGACGCCACACTTTGTTGCGCTCGAAGTTATGGAGTTCTTCATGCATGGCATTAAGCCAATCGGGGTCTTCGAGCGCCTCATAGACCTTCTGAGGTTCAACACAGGAGACAAAAGCTTGGTGAGCACAATAGTTAGCTAATTGTCTACGAGTGCTCACCCCCCCTTTTGATGCTTCCAAGAATATTCTCCATGTGATGTTCTCTAGAAGCAAGCCTGGAGGCAACTTTTGCAGCACGACGCTCCAATTGCTCCTCAAGAGATAATTGAGGAGCACTAAGTTGATCATCTTGAGCGACGTCAGGAGCTAGATCTTGATCTTGATCTTGCTCAGAGGGCTCCGCACCATCTTGTGATTGAACTTGCACTTGGCCTTGTTCGTCCGGTTGAGGGCCTTCACTTTGTTCTTCGAAAGCGTGTGGGTCTTGGGTTGGTGATGGTTCCACTTGAGTGGAACACTGTCCTTCTCCTTCGGCCACAAGGGGTTCCTCAGTGGGTTGGATATATCCAACACCCATTCTTCTTATGGCTTGAGGAGGAATTTCATCACCTACATCACAAGTACCACTTTGCTCCACTTGGGAGCCGTTATTTTCATCAAAGTCTATGTTACTCGTTTCCTCAATGAGTCCATTGGATTTGTTGAGGACACGGTAAGCATGAGAGTTTGTAGCATAACCAACAAATATGCCCTCATGAGCTCTAGATTCAAATTTAGACAAACGAACACCTTTCTTGAGGATGAAACATTTACACCTGAACACCCGAAAGTACTTGAGGTTGCTCTTGTTACCGGTAAGTATCTCATATGGAGTTTTGTTCAAGCCTTTGCGGAGATAGAGCCGATTGGATGCATGACAAGCTGTGTTGATGGCTTCGGCCCAAAAGTTGTATGGAGATTTGAATTCTGCCATCATGGTCCTTGCCGCGTCCATCAGAGTCCGGTTCTTTCTCTCAGCTACACCGTTTTGTTGAGGGGTATAAGGTGCTGCATATTGATGTTTGATCCCCTCATCACTGGGAAACTCATCCAAGGTGTAGTTCTTGAACTCGGTGCCGTTGTCACTTCGGATCATCAAAATCTTTGCTTCATGTTGTCGTTGAGCTTCATTTGCCAAGTTGATGACGATTTGTAGGGTACTCTTCTTCTTGAAGAAGTATACCCAAGTGTATCTTGAATAATCATCCACAATCACCAAGCAATACTTTCTACCCGCAAGACTATCAAAAGATGGAGACCCGAAGAGATTCATGTGGAGGAGCTCTAAGGGTCTTTTTGAGTAGATGATAGTCGTGGGAGAGTGAGACGTCTCATGTAATTTTCCTTCAATGCAAGCCCTGCAAGCACGATCTTTGGCAAAGCTAACATTTGTTAGTGCACGGACATGGTCCCCCTTGAGAAGGCTTTGCAAAGATCTCATATTGACATGGGCTAACCGGTGATGCCAAAGCCATCCCACATCAAGTTTAGCCATTAAACATGTCGCGGTCTTAGTAGGTCGCTTTGAGAAACTAACCACATAAAGACCATTCTCGACATGTCCAACATAGGCTACTTTAAGAGTCTTGCTCCACAAGAGGGCCGCGGTATCAATATCAAAGAATGTAGCAAAGCCCATGAGTGCAAGTTGGCGAACAGAAAGTAAATTGTATGCAAGGGACTCAACAAGCATGACTTTCTCGATCGTGAGATCATGAGAAATAACAACCTTGCCAAGACCCAATACCTTAGAAGATGAAGCATCACCCCATTCAACGTTGGTGGCCATAGATGAACCTAGATGCACGTCCACCACCAAGTCTTTGCTTCCGATCATATGATTTGTGGCTCCACTATCGAGCAACCATGATCCCCCACCGGAAGCAAACCCCTATAAGAGATCAATGCTTGGATTTAGGTACCCATTTGGTAATGGGTCCTTTGAGGTTAGTAACAAGGGTCTTAGGAACCCAAATAGACCATTCAATGTAATCATAAGAAGAACCAACAAATTTAGCGAATACATGACCATCACTAGCACGACATAAAACATATGAAGGATTAAAGTCACCGGCCATGTTTTATGGTATGGTGGGGTTTTTCTTGACACCTCCACCCTTCGCATCGTTCTTCTTCTTAGAGCCGCCCTCTCCCTCTTTCACAAAGGTTTGTCGGAGAGGGGGAGGTAGCTTGGTCTTGTCATTCTTCTTCTTCTTCGGCTTAGGAGCAAACCCAATTCCTTCCTTTGCCACAACCTCCTTTTGATTGCTCAAAAGGTTGTTGAGGTTCTTCTCACCTTGTATACATGTCACAAGGCCTTTTCTCAAGTTGCTTCTTCAACTTGGCATTTTCTTCAACAAGATGCACATGCTCGCAACATGGGTTAGTAGCATTTGCATTATCAATCAACACCATGCGAGGAAATATGGCCTTTTCCTTGGTTAGCAAAACTTGGAGTTGAACATGAGACTCCTTGAGGGAAGCATGCATACCTTTCAAGGCCTTGTGAGCCTTGTCAACTATAGCAAACTCCTCCTTGAGTTTATCGTGGTCAACCCCAAGTTTTGCCTTCTCGGAGTTAAGCATGCGAGAGACAACTAAAGCATGATCGAGATATTTCTTTAATTTAGCATGATCATCGTTGTGTGACTCCTCAAGAGCCAAACAAAGACCACGCTCTTCCTCTAGAGCATTAGAGAGATCCGATATTTCATCGACATAGTCTCGACTATGACCTTCCATTTTAGCAATGGTCTCCTCGTGAGCCTCGATCATGTCGTTGGCCTCACCGAGTTGTTCCAAGAGAGCAACAAAATGCTTCTTGGGTTTTCCCTTGAGTTTGGTCATGAACAACTCAAATTCATTCTCTCCCTCCTTAGTTCCCCCACTCTCAGCAATACGATCCGTCAATGAAGGATTAGAAGTGATGGTAGTATGGATGTTTGGGGTTACCTTGTTGGTGGCCTTGGCCATGAGACACTTGGCGGTGATGTTCTCATTTGGTGAGTCGAAGAGAGATGAGTGAGGATTAGTAGCAATAGCAATTGTGGCCATGGTGACCATCTCATCATCTTCATCATTATCATCATCCTCAACATATTCTTCTTGGGCCACCAACCCTTTAGGAGGAGTCTTCTTGTTGAAGTTGTTCTTGTTGGGATAAGACTTGGCCTTGTCCTTCCGGATAAGCTTGCCTCCAAAGTCTTCTCTTTTCTCATATGGGCAATCCGCAACGAAGTGGCTTACATTTCCACAGTTGAAGCATGTTCTCACTCGTTGCTTGCCCTTGTTCCCACTTGAGTTGTTCTTGTTGAAGTTGGGCCTCGTGTTCTTCTTGTTGCCCAAAAATTGCCGTGAAGCAAGAGCCATGTGCTCATGATAGGCATATTTGGTGTCCTCCGGGCAACTCTCATCATCATCCTCCTCCTCCTCCTCTTCTTCCACACAAGCCTTGGCCTTCAATGCAAGGTTAGGCTTCTTTGATCGTTGAGCTCTTAAAACCGCATTGTCGGCGGTCTTGTCCAAGATCCTCACGGCAACGAATTCATTCAACACTTCATTTGATGACAATTGGTGGAAGTCCGGTCTTTGACGGATGACAGAGGGCATGGCCTTATGGTAGGGCATCATGGCCTTGAGAAACTTGCGCTTGATCCAATTGTCATCCGTGTCCTTACTCCCATGATCTCAAAGAGACCGCAAGAGTGGTTAATCTGCGATAAAGTTCACGTGGATCTTCTTCTTCGATCATAGCAAACTCATCGGCTTCATCTTGCACAACTTCATAGTTTGAGCGTTGAATGCTAGCGCTCCCCTTGTACATAGTGCCAACATGCTCCCAAGATTCCTTGGCCACAGTGAAGGGTCGAAGATGTGCAATGTCTTCGGGAGGGATAGCATCTTGAAGTATGCAAAGAACGGACTCGTTGAATTGATGATCTGCAGTTTCTCTCGGAGTCATGTTGTCGGGATCACGTGGATAAAAACCTTGCTCAATTCTCCAAAGATTAGTAGAGCAATGATTTAAATGACGTTTGAAGCGAAACATCCAAGTAGCAAAATTAGAAATTTTTATAAACTTAGGAGGGGGCCCAACGGAATTTAAATGCGGTGTGGGAACGGGTCCTCCATAGTGAGTAGGAGGAGCGGAGTGGGCAAAGATGCCACTCCCATTCTTAGTAACCGGGGCTTGTTCACTATTAGCTTCTCCCTTGTTGGGAGTAGCCTCCGACACGTTGGTAGAGGGACGAACCACTTCCAACGGTGTGGTGGATAATTTAAGCCCCTCAAGCAAATCTTTAAACATGCCTTTGACCTCGGTCGCTAGTGATTCTTTCAATGTGGTCATAGCCACATTGAACTCCTCACGAGAGACCGAGGCTCCCCCATCGGACGTAGGCAAGGATGGAGTTCCACCGGAATGTCCCTCCGTCTCGACTACGTTGTCACCCATGCTCTTTGGACGGTAAAGTCCTTAAAAAGAGACGAGGCTCTGATACCAATTGAAAGGATCGATATGGTTGACTAAAGGGGGGTGAATAGGCAACTAACAATTTTTAGCTTTTCTTAACCACTTTAAATTAAGCGCCAAAGTAAGTTGTCTAGATATGCTACTAAGATGAAAACTAAAAGGAAGTAAAGATAACAACCTCACAAGCAAGCTATATAAGATAAACAAGTAAAGCTTGCACAAATAAAGGAAAGAAATAACCACAAGTGGAACCGGTGAAGACGAGGATGTGTTGCCGAAGTTCCTTCCCTTTGAGGGGAAGTACGTCTCCGTTGGAGCGGTGTGGAGGCACAATGCTCCCCAAGAAGCCACTAGGGCCACTGTATTCTCCTCACGCCCTCACACAATGCAAGGTGCCGTGATTACACTAGTGGTGCCCTTGAAGGCGGCAACCGAACCTTTACAAACAAGGTTGGGGCTATCTCCACAACCGAATTGGAGGCTCCCAATGATACCACGAAGCTTCACCACAGTGGAATATGGCTTCGAGGTGACCTCAACCGTCTAGGGTGCCAAACACCCAAGAGTAAGAAGATCCGCTAGGGATTAGTGGGGGGAATCAAATATCTCTTGGTGGAAGTGTAGATCGATGCCTTCTCAAGCAATCCCGAGCAAATCAACAAGTTTGATTGGCTAGGGAGAGAGATTGGGCAAAAATGGAGCTTGGAGCAACAATGGAGTATGTGGGGGAAGAGGTAAGTCAACAAGGAGGAAGAAGATGCCTTTATATAGTGGGGGGAACAATCCAACCGTTATCCCCCCACTCAGCCCCGCATAGAGCGGTACTACCGCTTGAGTGAGAGGTACTACCGCTTATCAAGCGGTACTACCGTTTCCCTTCAAGCGGTACTGCCGCGCCAGGGGGGCTGGGACCCAGAGCGATACTACCGCGGTTGCAGGGCGGTACTATCGCTGGGAGCGGTACTACCGCCCCTACTACCGCTCCTAGTACCGCAAAACCCGACACGGAAAAGCGCTCTTGAGTCGAGGCGGTAGTAACACGGAGCAGCAACGGTACTGCCGTAGAGTGCAACAAGCGGTACTACCGCTTAGTGGAGCGGTACTACCGCTTGAGGCACTCAGGCGATACTACCGCTGAGGCCTGCGGTACTACCGCTGGGGCCAGGAAAACCAAAGAAGAGGGGAATGTAGAACTCCATCGAGGCGGGAAGGTATGGTGGGTGTGATAAGGAAGTGTAGGTGTTGATTCCACCCAAACCTTACCAAAGCGGATCCCCTCTTAATAGTACGGCTTTCCTATTACTCAGATCCACCGAAAAATAAGCAAAAGGAAACACCGTCTTCCATAGATTCCGAGGGGCATCTAATCGTCTTGTGCCTAGGTGAGATATATCTCAAAGAGCTTAGAACACATGATTAGTCCGCAAAAGCATTGTCATCAATCACCAAAACACCATCGGGCTAAATATGCCCTTACAACAGCCCCAGTATTGGTCGTACCAGACATACACAAAAGTTTTGAAGTATATTGCAATGTATCCCGGAAAGGCCTCGGATGCGTACTGATGCAAGAAGGCAAGGTAGTCGCATACGCTCCGGCAACTACGGAAACATGAAGAAAATTATCCTACTCACGACTTGGAATTGGCAACAGTCATTCATGCACTCAAAGAATGGAGGCACTTTTTGCTTGGAAATTGTTGTGAAATATATACTGACCATAAGAGCCTCAGATATATTTTCACACAACCAGAACTCAATTTACGGCAACGACACTGGTTAGAACTGGTGAAAGATTTTGACGTTGGCATTCACTATCACCCAGGAAAGGCAAACGTAGTGGCAGATGCTCTCAGTCGTAACCCAAGCTCGGACAACGGCAGCCTACAAAACTTGAGACCCGAGTTTCAGCAGGAATTCGCCAAGCTCAACTTAATGATGGTCACTGAAGGCGAAGTGTCAAATATGGAAATACGGCCTACACTAATAGAACAAATTAAGAAGGCTCAACATGGACACCCCAGCATTGAAGGCATAAAAAGAAAAGTAAGTCAGGGCAAGGCCTCCGAATTTGCCGTAGACAGTGACGGAATATTATGGTTCGGAGACAGGCCTTGCGTACCCAATAACGAAGACCTCAAACAGCAAATTCTAGCAGAGAGCCACACCGCTCCATATTCAATTCACCCTGGAGGGACCAAAATGTACAAGGACATTCAGGAAAGGTTTTGGTGGCACGGTATGAAGAGGGATATAGCCGCATACATTGCATGTTGTGATTCATGTCAACGCATTAAAGCCGAGCACCAAAAACCCGCAGGACTGTTACAGCCAAACAAGATACCTGAGTGGAAATGGGATGATATTGGGATGGATTTTATTGTTGGACTACCACGGTCACAGCACGAAAATGATGCCATATGGGTCATCACATATAGACTAACTAAGGTAGCACACATCATCCCACTCAAGACAACCCACACCACCCAGAAGCTTGCCAAACTTTACCTCGCCCGTATAGTATGCCTACATGGAGTTCCAAAGACTATAATATCCGACAGAGGCACTCAGTTCGTCTCCAAATTTTGGGATCATTTACAGCAAGCCCTGGGAACGCAACTAGTATTCAGTACAGCCTATCACCCCCAGACTGGAGGACAAACTGAACGGGTAAATCAAATTTTAGAAGACATGCTGAGGGCATGTGTCCTCACCTACGGGACAAGTTGGGAAGCAAGCTTGCCGCATGCCGAGTTCGCATACAACAATAGTTACCAAGCCAGTCTGAAAATGGCACCTTTCGAAGCCTTGTACGGACGAAGATGCCGTACCCCATTAAACTGGTCAGAAACAGGGGACAGTCGTATCTTCAGCCCAGACATGCTCAAGGAAGCTGAGGAGAAAGTTAGACTAATAAGGGATCGACTCAAGATAGCCCAAAGCCGACAGAAGAGTTATTACGATCAAAAACATCGTGAAGTTTGTTTTGAACCCGGTGATGTATCTACGTGTATCTCCTATGAGGGGCCTGCAACGATTCAAAGTCAAAGGAAAGCTAGCACCACGATTTATCAGACCCTTTCGTATAATTGCACGGAGAGGCACAGTGGCCTACCAGTTGGACCTTCCCAAAGAACTATCAGAAGTCCACGAAGTGTTCCACGTCTCACAGCTAAGGAAATGTGTAAGCAACCCGGAGAAGCATGTGTCACATGAAAACCTTGATGTGCAACCAGACCTCACCTACCGGGAACGCCCAATAAAAATATTGGAAGAGTCTGAAAGAAGAACCCCTCGGAAGACAATTAAATTTCTCAAGGTTCAGTCTAGCAATCACACCGAGGACGAGGCAACATGGGAAAGAGAGGATTTTCTTCGGACAGAGTACCCACACTTATTTGAGGATCAGCTGAAATCTCGGGGACGAGATTTTCCCTAAGGGGGTAGGTGTTGTAACACTCCAAATTTTTTTGGATTTGTTTTCTTCAAAACTTTTTTTGGTCTTTTCGAAGGGGGATATTTGTTCTTCTCTTAAAACCCCTTTCTAAAAACTTTTCTGAAAAAAGTCTGTGTGTTCTTATCAAACTTGATTCTGGTCTTGAAGGTTCTCTACTTGTGTTAGCTCAACACAAGTTATTTTCAAAAAGGTTTTGTTTGACTATTTTCCCTTCATGAAAAACCATCATATAAGAACCATGGACTTGTCTTCCCTTTCAAACTTTTTCTCTTCGCATGACACCCAATGAAAGTATTTCCATCCAAAACCTCCTTTTCACCTTGAAACAAGTCTCTCATCAATTCCAGTAGGTTTCAACCTCATTGGGATTTTTCTTCTAATTATTTTATACCAAAAACAATTTATGTCTATTAAATTGAGCCTTGGTGATTTACAAAGGAACCACCATTTCCCTTTTGAGTTTTTATTCCAAACCAACTCCCCTAGCTAGTCCTTAGTACCCAAAACCTAGATCCATCTTGTTTCACTGGTCCACAGTTCAAAATTCTCAAATTTCACTTGCTGCAAGTTTGGACCAGATTTGCCAATTTTGATGAAATTCATATTTTCTCTCTTCCTAAAAATCTGTGAAAATTCAGGCAGCCTCTAGATGCATCAAGAGACCACCTCACCAAATATAAGCTCGAGAAAGATTTTCCACATGCCAAAAACATTTCATCGAACACCTGGCGTGCACTGTTTCTGTCAAGTTCAGAAAAGTTAACTGATGATCACAGTCGACAGTGCAGCTTCGTCGGTTTCGTCAGATTCTCGTCAATCTCACCAGTGTCACTTTGGATCATTGCTGCGCTGCACCTCGCACTTATCCTGAGCACCGCACGCTCGCTTGGCTCGTTGCAAACGTCAGTGGCGACGTGGCCTGCCTGCGCCGTCGCCTTCTGCGGCGGCAGAGCCACCCGTGGCAGCCGACAGGGGGCACCCTGCAGCGCAACGTCGTTCGGCACCGCCCAAGCCACCTGGAAGCTCCGCGTGGCCATCTCCTTGCCTGCACACGCTGCAGCATCGTCGCTGTGGCCTGAGATGCGCAGAGCGCGCTCTCTGCCGCCGACATGCCCGCACGGCCGTTCCGTTGGGGACATGCCGTAAGCACCCCTGCCTTGCTAAGTTCTGCACCGAAATGGAATCAGTACACCATCTAGTCGATGCTCGAGCACTTAAACCACTCGTCCAGCCACAGCACCGCCGTAATCGCTCGCCGGACTTATCCCGTTCACGGCAACCGCCTCGGGCCGGCTATAAATAGCACCTCCAAGCTCGCTCTCGACCCCGCACATCTCCACCACCTCAC
Organism: Secale cereale; assembly: GCA_902687465.1. Taxonomy (NCBI): domain Eukaryota; kingdom Viridiplantae; phylum Streptophyta; class Magnoliopsida; order Poales; family Poaceae; genus Secale; species Secale cereale. The sequence continues at coordinate 229,765,692 of LR738715.1, read as the reverse complement.
CAGACCCCGCCCAGCCACTGGAAGAGCCTCGAGGGGCCCTTCTTCCTCAACTCCGGCCGCCTCGGTCCGCTTTGGGCTCCGGCAGCGTCCGCTCTGGTGAGAGCTCCTCCACTGCCCTAGACTTGCCAGTAGTCTCCTGACACCCCTAGGCGACTAACCCCCGCTCCAATTTGACCCCAGCAGCTCTCTCCAACGAGACCCACGACCACCCGAACCGTCGTCCGCCGGAGACAAGGTCGCCGTCGACGTGGTGCTCGCCGATGTCCAACTCCACCACCCACCAACGCGGAAGAGCACCAGGAACCCGTAGGTACCACCCACTCCCTCTATCTCGCCATGGATCGGCGCCGGCGACCACCGCAGCTCTCTGGCGCCGGCGCGACTCTGTTTTCTGTTTTCAAACCTGACGAGTGGGACCCCCTCGTCAGTCTCTCAATCTCATTAGAATCGTTTTTCTGGAAGGCGCCTTCGGGAAAAGTACATTTTCCCTATTCGGCTGGTGTCGTGGAATTAGCACGGCAGATGTCCGGTTTAACGGACTTGATGATGGAACCATCGCACGGGTTAGCTTGAAAGGGTTCATGGCACACAAAGGACACAAAGGATTTTATACTAGTTCGGCCCCTTTGAGAAGGTAAAAGCCTACGTCTAGTTGGTTTGGTATTGCTCGGGCGTCGGTTTACAGGGAGCGGAATCGCTTGCCTGCGTCTCGACGGATTGATTGTTGCTTGTCCTTGAACCGGTGCCGGGTCGTCCCTTTATATAGAGGTGACGCCTGGTCCGGTTTACAGAATCCCGAGGCCGGCTCATAATCGTGTCCGCCTCGGTCTCTGCTCTTCCTTTCTTATCTCCCAAGTTACATCTCTTTGACGGTTCGCAGACCGTATTTCTATACATGGGCCTTGAAATCTTATGGGCCGTAATCTCTACTAATAATAAATTAAGTACGATATAGTTAAGCCGGTTTACAATATCCGGTTTATACCTATTAACCATATCCCTGACATTAGGCCCCAGAATGATTTGAACTTGTTCATATCAATCTCCATCGTCTTCTGCAATTTTCTTCTATCTTCATTTTATTGTAAACCGGCTCTGACGTCATCCTCCACAATCATTAAAGTCTGACAATGACATCATCTCCGCATTTAACGCTATGAGCTGTACTGTAGCGTATTTTAAGGGTTATCCCGAAGATCGAGGCATCACGGGATCTTTATCCGATTTTTGTCTCCTCGGTTTTCGCGCCTGCCGTTTCAGACCTGACCTTTGGCCATAAATACCGCCCTGCTCCATTCATTATCCTCTCTCGCATTTTCTTCCTCCTTTCTCCTCCTGACCCACAAGAACTCCATTGCCGCCTGAGCTCGAGAACACCGCCGACGACCACCGGATCTTCCGTCCTTGACCGGCCGCTGCATCAACCTGAGTCTTGACCAGATTTTCTCCGCTGCCGATTCTCACTGCCCCTGGTATGTTCTTCCTCCTCACTGTAGATCTTACCATATTCGCCATTGCTTCGCCCGTGTTCTTCCGCCATTAGGGCTCCTGATGAAGCTCCGTTCCTTTGTAGATATTTATACCATAGGAATCTCATAACTCTTTAAGCCTTAGTCTGTAAATCTCACTTAGCACCAGATTGGATCTTGCCGTAATGACTCTGTTGCTTTATCCGTTCCGCCATTAGGGTTCTTCGCAAGTTTCATGCTGTTCATTTTCTGAACCTGTGATTCATAATAATCTTTTGTCGATCTCTTTCATTTTATTCTGCTGTAGATGCGTTGAAACCCTACTGCATCTGTCTAACATAAAAAACCCGTCCTTTGATATGAAATCCGCATAGCTTTCTTCTTTAATGCTTACTACTCTGCTGCAAATTAATTTCCTTTCTTCAGCATACTCAGATCTTTCCTTCTCAGTATTTATTTAGAAACCTGTTTTTCTCCTTAGTAGATTCGTTCGAAATGCTCCGATTTCGATTACCATGCTACAAACCGGTAACAATATAAACTAATGCAATAACTTTAGCTGTCTCGTTCCGCTTCAACTGCCATTTAAACCGGGAATGATGAAACCCTTGTTTCTTAATGGCCGGTTTAACCTTGTCGAACAGATCTCCGTTTTAACCATTGTATAATATGAATAAATCCCGGATCTTTACTTTTTCATAATCCGTTTTTGCACTTTCTCTTCTTCAGTATTTGCCTAAATGGCCAAGCAGTACGTTTCGTGCGACTGGGTTCGTTCAGTTGTGACTGAAGAAGACCTAGTCAAGCTGTCGAGCATTGGTACGTTAGGTCCTCGGGCTGAGTTGAAATGGCGCGCTCCGGGTAATGAATGCCCTCCTGCTCCCAGATCCGGAGAGGTTATAGTATTTCTGGATCATATCTCCAGGGGTTTCTCTCCCCCCGGTTCAAAATTTTTCCGGGACGTCCTTGCCACCTTCCAACTGCATCCACAAGACATCGGGCCAAACTCCGTTTCCAATATTTGTGATTTTCAAGTTTTTTCTGAAGTGTATCTGCAAGAAGAACCTTCAGTTGATCTATTCCGGGATTTCTTCCATGCGAACCGGCGCACTGAGTTCACTAGTGGGCCTCACCAAGAACTTGGCGGTATCAGTATTCAGAAAAGGAGGGATGCAGTTTTTCCGCACGCCTCCTTACACACTCACCCTAAGGACTGGAATAAGTCTTGGTTTTATTGCATAGACACATCTCCTGAAGGCGAAAATCCGTTGCCGGGTTATCGGGAGACTCGTATCCCGGCAAATCATCCTCTGCCGCAACGGTTAAGTGCTACTGAACGGATCCAATTCTCACCTCAACTTTCCAAGCTGAGAGCTTTCATGGCTAATGGACTGCTTGGAACCGATTTCCTTCATTGCTGGTTATCATGGAGTATTCTCCCCTTAAGCCGGCGCCCGAAGCTGATGTATAAATATTCGGGTAAACCGGAAGACCCACTGAGGTTTACTAAAGAGGAACTTTCTGAATCGGAGGTGATAGAGTCTGCCAAAAAGATCGTCAACCCCGCTTTAACAGACTGCTCTAAGGTTGGCTTGGCCCCATATTTTAAGAAGAACAAACAGCCTGACGTAAGTTTTCCTTAACCCGTATCTTATAAACCGTCCATTTTAAACCGTCTTTTCACTTGCTTTTGCTTTTTCATTTAGGCTGATAACCCTTTCTGGAGGAGAAAACTTCAGGAAAAACCGGCAAAGCAAACTCGCCGTAAGACTCCTGCGAATAAGAAAAGGAAGGCAGCCGTTGACGCCGGTTCTCCTTCTGAGGACGATGATACGGAGTCCGAGGTATATCTTACTCCGGTTTATATTTTGCCATTACGTACTTGTCAACATATCTAATGATACCCTCTCACAGGATCCCCTGGAAGTTGATAACCCGGTCGAGATTGAGGTAACCCTTATTTCTTCTGATTCAGAAATTCCTCCTCAAAAAAGCCGTCGGACTGTTAGAAAATATCAGTTTTCTCATCCTTATGCTAAGTTGGATCCCAATTTTGATTTGAAGAAGCAACAGCACGAAGCCTTGCGCCGGACCACTCGCCATTCCGGGTTAGCAGTGGAATCCTCTGGAATCTCTTTAACTCCGGCTCGGAAACGCCGCGCTGAGGTGATACTCTCTCCAACACTTCTTCATCCCAAGGCCGGTCTTATCCGAAAACCACTTAAACCGACTGATCCTGATTATCAGGAAACTCCACTGTCCTCGTCCGGCGAATCAACCGCTACGCAGCTGCCACCTCTGAAGACCGTCCCGGGGTAATTCTCCTCACCGCTCCGGCTTACTACGTTTCTTCCTTTTATAATGCTAACTTATTTTGCTTATTTGTTCAGTAAGCCGAAACCTAGCAAGAAGCCTAAGGCGAATAAGCCTGCAGTTGATCCCTCTGCCAATGAACCAGTAATTGAACCGTCAGCAACTGTTCCTCCTGAAAGCACTCCTGTTACTCCGGTTCAAGAGCCTGTTCTTGATACTCCTGCGACCGATGCTGCCCAAGATCCACCAAGTCCGGCCCGGGTTAGTTCTCCTCAAGTTAACCCGGGGTCTCCTGATCCGACTCAAGCTGAGACTACTCCTCCCAATGCTCCTTCTTCCCCTGACGTTGTGGTTACTGGCGCTGCTTACGTTGCGCCAGCAAAACCCACCGTTTTAGCAAAACACACTGCCAAAGCGGAGAAAGTAACTCAGGAAAAGGGGAAATCAAGCACGGATATATCCAGCCTTTCCAGCATGAGTGCCCAGGACATTTATTCCGGATACTTAAACCGGCTCCACAGCAGCCGTGACTATGAAGCCAGCCTGGTGAACCTCATGAGAGAGAAATACGAGGTAAATTTTCCTGTTCTGACTTTGCTCTTTCGATACATCTTTACCTTATAGCAGCCCCCAAGTTCCGGTTTATCTGCTTTATAGGAGGTGACCCGGAACTTTGTATGCTTGAACTGCTGACCCATACATTAGCCCCCAAGTATCAAGTAGATAACTTGGTTATGTATTTGATACTTGTAGTTTCAACATTGTCTCTGATGCATTACTTCAACTGCCATTAGCCCCCAAGTGTCAAGTAGACAACTTAGTTGTGTGCTTGAGACTTTATAAAATTGTTTTTATTGTGTTGCTTCAACTGCCATTAGCCCCCAAGTGTCAAGTAGACAACTTGGTTGTATGCTTGAGACTTGTAATTTCTAACCTTTTGTTTGAACTTTGTTAACAGGCTGAGCTGAACCGGAATGCTGTGGAGAATAGTGAACTTCGAAGCCGGCTTATCGAAACTGAAAAAGCCGCTTCAAAGGCGAAGAAAGACCTTCAAGTAAGTTTAAAAACTGCTGAAGACCTGAAGAGGTTCTTTGATGAAGAACGGACCGCTTTTGAAGTCCAGAAGAAGGATCTTGAAAAACGTATTCAAGATGCCCAAGGGGCACTTACCCCGGTTACTGAAGAACTGACCGGGTTAAAAAGCCAGATTGATGTGATGACCTCTGCTATCTTTGGTAAGCAAAAACTAAATTCTTGTCTGTTATCTTTGCAACCTGTTCTCTGTGCCGGTTTAACTTTCCCTGTTGTATGCAGGACGCCGTGTCTCTCATCTCGGGGATGATGTACGGAAGAAATTGAAAGCCTGCTATACTTTGGTTGAGCAACTATATTCTGGAGCTCAAAGGATCATCAGCGCCACTTCTTTTGGTAAACCGGCCCCTTCAACCATCAAGTCTACTTTGAACGGTTTGTCTATTCTGCCAGCCCGTCTTGAAGAGGTGAAGAGATAAGCTGCTCGAGGAGGTGCTCTCCTGGCCCTTACAAGAGCTAAAGCTTGGGTCCCCGACCTTGATCCGGCCGAAGCGTTAACCGGATTTCCTGATACCAAGGAGGACGGTTCCGCCTTTGACGAAAATGATCTTTATACTCTGACCAAGGAAGTACGTCCTCTTGCCAGTAAGATTGCGGAGGAAGCTGACTCATCTCGATACCATCCAGCATATAATCTTCAGAACGAGCGGGTTGAACGACCGGTTTATGATGTTGCAAACTTAATTCCGCCGGTTCGTCCTCACACCTATGCTCCTGATATTGATCCTGCTGAATTGATCAACGATGAAGTGTATTTCCGTGCCTTGGCCAAGATTGATTGGCGTGCACCAGATTTCCCGCCGCTTCACGAGGAAGAAGATGTTCCGGAACCAGATGGTGGCCAGTCATCCCGGCAAGGAGGAACGGAATCTTGAATATTTAGTGCTGTAATCACAATTGCTATTCCATAAACAATGCTTCCGGCTATTTGGCTTTCATGCCTTGTAATAGGCTTTAGCTGAAATTTTAATGCACTGTGATCCGGCTTTTGGTCGTTTTTATAAAGTGTTCTTTCGCTGACTTGTTGATTGATGCGGATCTTTTGCCCTGTTCATAAAAAAGATGAAAAAATATGTCCTAGTGGTGTGATCACTGGACGGATTAGCTTGCTCTCTTGATATGATAAACAAGCATACCTTTGATAAATAACTTTGATACCTTAACTGTATGTAACCGAAATACCTGAAACCGGCAAGATGTTTAAATTTACCTTAACAAGCCCGTGGAACTCTTCAGTCTTAACTTGGTCATGAACTTTTCTTTTCTTGGTTCGGCAATTTGTAACTTGTATCTTACCTCGTCCTTCCAATTGTCAGCTCATCATGAAGCCGAACCGGGTTACAATGAACGCCGGTTTAACTTTCTCTGGTGTTCATGATCCGGACTTATAATAATAAATATACAGTCAACTTCTAGAGCTGTTCCCCTTGGTTAGAAAGGTTATGAAACACAGAAATCATCAAGAAACACATATTTATTGTAAAGCAAGCTATGCAACCGAGGCTTTTTCAAAGAGCTGCCAGGCTCAAAAAACTGTTCCGAGAGCCGGGTCATCATTTGAACGTGGATTGATACCAACTTGTTCAGGGAACCCAAAAAATTTCAAAAGATAGCCATTCAAGAGGTGTGTGGGCGATACCACTGTCCTCAGGGGCCGGGCCATCATTTGAACGCGGATTGATACCGACTTGTTCAGGGAACCCAAAATTTTTAAACATAGCCATTCAAGAGGTGTGTGGGCGATACCACTGTCCTCAGGGGCCGGGCCATCATTTGAACGCGGATTGATACCGACTTGTTCAGGGAACCCAAAATTTTTAAACATAGCCATTCAAGAGGTGTGTGGGCGATACCACTGTCCTCAGGGGCCTCTGACATTCCTCCTAACCCGGCCGGGGTTTTTCCTTTTTACGAGGTTTTCCTCTTCTTGAACCGGATACGATCTCATTCTCCGGCGAGTTTTACCGCTTCTTCACATACCCTGCAAAGATTAGTTTCTAAACCCAGCTAATACTGAAATATGTTTCTTTGATAACAAACTGATATGGATTTTTGCCGCAAATTTGATATATATGGAAAAAGAGCTGAGCCCCCGGTTTACCGAGGGTGCCGGTTTATTCATTATTCATAATATATACATAGGATACATGGGAGCCTATGGCTCAAGTATAATACGGCCGTAGATGAGCAATGTTCCACGGTCTTTTCGTCTCCTCTTCTGATGTCCGTGAATCTTTATGCTCTCGAATGTCCACCAAATAGTATGACCCGTTGTGTAAATTTTTGCTGATCACAAAAGGTCCTTCCCATGGCGGAGATAGCTTGTGCATGTCTGATTGATCTTGGATGAGCCGTAGTACTAAGTCACCCTCCTGGAACGTCCTGGTTCTGATCCGGCGGCTGTGATATCTGCGCAGGTCTTGCTGATAAATTGCTGACCGTGCTGCAGCTATGTCACGCTCTTCATCCAAACGATCCAAACTATCATGTCTTGATTCTTCGTTGATAGCTTCTACATAAGCCGCCACCCTTGGTGAATCATGGCGTATGTCACTTGGGAGAACTGCCTCTGCACCGTAAACCATGAAGAAAGGTGTATAACCTGTAGATCGGTTTGGTGTAGTGTTAATACTCCAAAGGACAGACGGTAACTCTTCTACCCAACACCCTGGGGTTCTCTGCAGAGGTGTCATAAGCCGGGGTTTGATTCCTCGCAAAATCTCCTGATTTGCCCTTTCTGCCTGACCATTGGATTGGGGGTGAGCCACAGAAGATACGTCCAAATGAATATGCTCTCGTTGACAGAACTCTTCCATCTCACCTTGAGATAGGTTGGTGCCATTATCTGTGGTGATACTGTGCGGAAAACCAAACCAGAATATTACTTTTTTGATGAACTTAACCGCTGTGGCCGCATCACACTTGCTTATAGGCTCTGCTTCAACCCATTTTGTAAACTTGTCCACTGCCACTAGTAGATGAGTTTTCTGATCTTGGGATCTCTTGAAAGGACCAACCATATCAAGCCCCCAAGTTGCAAAAGGCCAAGTTATTGGTATCATCCGAAGTTCTTGTGCCGGAACAAGGGCACGTCTTGAGAATTTCTGACAAGCATCACACTTGCGGACCAGGTCTGCCGCATCTGCATGTGCGGTTAACCAATAAAAACCGTGTCGGAAAGCCTTAGCCACTAAAGATTTTGATCCGGCGTGATGACCGCAATCTCCTTCATGAATTTCCCTTAGGATCTCACAACCTTCCTCAGCTGAAACACACCGTTGAAACACTCCAGATGTGCTACGATGATGCAGCTCCCCATTGGCAATTGTCATAGACTTGGAACGCCGGATTATCTGTCGTGCTTCACCTTCGTCCTCTGGTAATTCTCCCCGGCTTAAATATACCAAATAAGGTACCGTCCAATCCGGGATAACATGGGCTGCCGCAACCAACTGTGCCTCTGGGTCCGGGACAGCCAGATCGTCCTCTGAAGGTACTTGGACCGAAGGATTATGCAATTCATCCAAAAAGGTGTTCGGTGGTACCGGTTTACGTTGCGACCCTAGCCGGCTTAAAGCGTCAGCTGCTTCGTTCTTCCGCCGGTCTATGTGTTCCACCTGATACCCTTTGAAGTAACCTGCCACCGCTTCAACCTCTCGCCGATAAGCCGCCATAAGGGGATCCCTTGAATCCCACTTGCCCGAAACTTGCTGTGCCACTAGGTCTGAATCGCCCAAGCACTTAACCCGGCTTAAATTCATCTCCTTTGCCAATCGCAAACCATGAAGTAGTGCTTCATATTCCGCTGCATTATTAGTACAAGGAAATAACAACCGGAGGACATAACAAAATTTATCACCTCCGGGGGAAGTTAAAACCACTCCGGCCCCTGAGCCCTCCAACTGTTTCGAACCGTCGAAGTGAATCGTCCAATAAGTGAGATCCGGTTTTTCTTCTGGGGTCTGCAACTCTGTCCAGTCGTTGATGAAGTCCACCAGCGCCTGAGATTTGATAGCAGTACGTGGTACGTATTTTAATTCATGTGGACTGAGCTCAATGGCCCACTTGGCTATCCTGCCTGTTGCTTCTCTATTCTGGATTATATCTCCCAACGGAGCCGAGCTGACTACAGTTATCGGATGCCCTTGGAAATAATGCTTCAGCTTCCGGTTCGCCATGAACACTCCATACACCAATTTCTGCCAGTGAGGGTATCTTTGCTTGGACTCGATGAGCACCTCACTCACGTAGTAGACCGGACGCTGAACCGGATGTTCTTTCCCTGCTTCCTTGTGCTCAACTACAATTGCAACACTAACTGCCCGCGTGTTTGCAGCAACATACAGTAGCAAAGGCTCCTTGTCAATAGGGGCGGCTAAAACCGGCGGCTTCGCTAGTTGCTGTTTCAGACTCTCAAACGCTGTATTCGCTTCATCACTCCAGATGAACCGGTCCGTTTTCCTCAACATTTGATAAAGCGGGATCGCCTTTTCTCCCAAGCGACTGATGAACCGGCTCAGAGCCGTGATCCGTCCCGCTATACGTTGAACATCGTTAATGCAAGCCGGTTTTGTCAAAGATGTGATGGCCTTGATCTTCTCCGGATTGGCTTCTATTCCCCGGTTTGAGACCAGAAATCCCAAAAGCTTACCGGCCGGAACACCAAAGGCACATTTCTCCGGATTGAGCATCATCTTGTAAACCCGAAGATTGTCAAAGGTTTCTCTGAGATCTTCTATCATTGTCCTCTCCTCCTTTGACTTAACCACAATGTCATCCACATAAGCATGTACGTTCCTTCCTATCTGCCCTTTCAAACAATTCTGAACACAACGCTGATACGTCGCCTGCGCACACTTGAGCCCAAAAGGCATAGACACATAGCAAAAAGCACCAAAAGGGGTTATGAATGCCGTCTTCTCTTGGTCTTCAACTGCCATTTTGATTTGGTGATATCCTGAGTACGCATCCAGAAAACTCAGCCGCTCACACCCTGCTGTAGCATCAATAATATAATCAATGCGAGGTAGAGCAAAAGGATCCGTCGGGCAAGCTTTATTGAGGTCTGTGTAGTCCACGCACATCCTCCACTTCCCATTCTTCTTTAGAACTAGCACCGGGTTGGCCAACCATTCCGGATGAAACACTTCCACTATGAACCCTACCGCCAAAAGCTTAGCCACTTCTTCTCCTATAGCCTTGCGCCTCTCTTCATTGAATCGGTGCAGATATTGCTTTACCGGTTTAAATTTCGGATCAATATTTAGCTTGTGCTCAACGAGTTCCCTCGGTATACCAGGCATGTCAGAAGGCTTCCATGCAAAGATATCCCGGTTCTCACGGATGAACTCGATGAGCGCGCTTTCCTATTTAGGATCCAAGTTAGCACTGATGGTGAACTGCTTGGATGAATCTCCGGGCACAAAATCGACCTGTTTAGTCTCTTCCGCTGATTTGAACTTCAAAGCCGGATCATGCTCAGTGGTTGGCTTCTTCAGCGGAGTCATGTCCGCCGGATCAACATTATCTTTATAGAATTTTAACTCTTCCGCCGAACATACCGCTTCTGCATAAGCTGCATCCCCTTCTTCACATTCTACTGCTATCTTGCGACTGCCGTGCACCGTAATAGGGCCTTTATGACCCGGCATCTTGAGCTGCAGATAAACATAACATGGCCTAGCCATAAATTTAGCATAAACCGTCCTCCCAAACAAAGCATGATATGGACTTTTGATTTTGACGACTTCAAAGGTGATCATCTCCGACCTAGAATCCCGCTCATCTCCAAAGGTAACTTCTAAGTCAATCTTACCAACCGGATAAGCTGACTTACCTGGAACCACCCCGTGAAACACTGTGTTGGATGTCCTTAACTGTTTATCTGTCAGACCCATACAACGGAAAGTCTCGTAATACAATATGTTGATACTGCTACCTCCATCCATGAGAACTTTAGTGAACCGGTATCCTCCCACCTGTGGTGCCACTACCAAGGCTAAATGCCCCGGGTTATCTACCCGTAATGGGTGGTCCTCCCTGCTCCAAACAATGGGCTGCTCTGACCACCGTAGAAACTGCGGTGTCGCCGGTTCTACCGCATTAACAGTCCGCTTTAAAACCTTCTGGTCTCTTTTGCATAGACTTGTGGTGAAAACATGATATTGTCCACTGCTCAACTCCTTTGGATTGCTCTGGTACCCGGACTGCTGTTGTTGCTGCGGACGCTGCTGCTGCTGATTCCCTTGGTTATTGTGATTCCCTTGGCCCTGTTGCTGATTATTCTGATTATTATAACCACCTTGATGATATGGCTGATTTCCCTGATTCTGATAACCACCTTGATAATGTGATTGGCTTCCTTGGCCAATATAATTTCCTTGACCGCCCGGGCCGCCTGGCCGGGTTTGATAACCGCCGTTATTCCCTTGATAACCGCTGTTGCCCCTATATCCTGAACCGAAATTGTTCCCTTGGTAACCTGGGCCATAAAATCCGGGCCCTAAACCGGCATTCGGGGGCCGGCTATGAGGATTAAAACGGCCGTTCCCGGCCATCGTGGGGTTCAGACATTCTCTTGCAGTGTGTTTTGCAGGCCCCCTGTTCCCGCTATGCTTTATGCAGGGTTGATCCAAATCCTGTTCCCAACCTGGATTTCCTCCACCGGCTTGGCGAGCGGGACCTCGCTGATTTCCCTGAAAACCGCTTTGAACCTGTGTATTAGCCACAAAATCGGAGCTGCCTTCCGGTTTCCGTTTGCCCAACACACCTGAAGTGATCGGATTGGCTGAAGCCGGTTTACCAGTCTTGCTGGCTTTTCCCGCTTTATCCCCTTCTGGCTCCGGATATTTGGTATTATCTGAGTCTCCGTACTTCACCAAGGCACTCATTAAAGTCCCCATGTCATTGCACTCTCGTTTGAGCCGTCCGAGTTTTAATTTCAAAGATTCAAACCGGCAATTGTTCTCCAAAGTTACAATCGCGGTGCTCGGATTAATACCGTTTGAGGAGTGTAAGATCTCTGCCACTCTGCGCACCCAAGCTGCTGTAGACTCCTGCTCCCCCTGTACACATGCTGCCAAATCTATCACCGACATAGGTTGCTTGCATGTATCTTTGAAATTCTTGATAAACTGACTACGCAGCTCCCCCCATGACCCGATGGAATTCGGAGGAAGTCCCTTCAGCCAAGTCCGGGTTGTTCCTTCGAGCATCATAGTGAAATATTTGGCACAAGCCGATTCATCCACATCCAGCATCTCCATAGCCATCTCGTAGCTCTCCACCCAAGCCTCGGGTGGTAAATCGGCTGTATAATTGGGCACCTTGCGAGGTCCTTTGAAATCTTTGGGTAATTTGACACTCCGCAGGGCCGGGACAAGACACTGTATCCCAAAACCGCTCGCTGTTGCTCCTGCCCCCGTAGCGCCGGTGTAAACCGGCGTCGACTGGCGGATCTCCTCCCTGGCCTCCGATCTAGGCCGGTTTTGATCCGGGGCTGGTATTTCTGCCCTCGCCGGATTATTCTGCCTATGCTGATGTCTCCTCCGCTCACTGCTAGACACTTCGGGCTCCTCCCAATGTCTAGAGTAACTTCGGTTGGGACGCGGTGTCGAATGCAACCTTTCCTTGCTGTGAGAGTACGCTTGCTGCTGTATTAAGGCTGTGTTGAGTAACCTCTGGGCCCTGCGCGCCTCTATCGCTACAGGGGATGTTTCTTCCACAGGTAAAGCGGCCAATCGTGCTGCCGCTGCAGCGATATTATCCACAGGGTTTGAATAGTGCCCTGGGGGGACCGGAACATAAGGTGCCGATGTAATCCGTCGCTCCCGCTCCGCGGCGGGCTGCTGAACCGGTTCCTCTCGAGCCGGTGGGCTTCTCCGGTTTACGATCGGATTGTTACTGGCCCCAGCCCCCGGTGTTCTGAACAAATCCGTAGATTCATAACCCGGCGGCAGGCGGGATCGATATTTTCGTCCTCTTACCCCTTCCATGGAAGCCTGCTCCATCCTTAAGTGAAAAGCTTGTTCATCCAACTCCGCTTGCCTTGCCGCTAGCATCTCTCCCTCTGCCTTTAGATCCTCCTTTAACTGATCGATCCGGGCCTTCAACTGGAGCAGCACTGTATCATGTTGCGCCTTGTCTGCTGGAGCTACGGCCTCTATTGCCTTAGCCGCAAACTCCTCCATCAAGGTGGATAGAACCGTAGTAACAGAGGGATTTGAACCGCTTCCTCCTGCGCCAGCCTCTGCTGTTGTTCCGTTCGTCGGGGGTTGTGAACCGGCCATAAAAACCGCCACCCGGTTCGGCGGGTCGGAGGGGCCTGGAATACTGTTTCCGTCGGACTCGCCCTCAGACCGGCCGTCCCGCAACTGATACAGAGACTCAGTTTCCCCGGACGAAGATTCGTCATCTGAATAGACGACGGTCGCACCATCAGATTCCAACCCATCCTCCGCTTGTCCTCCGTGAATCGCACCAACGAACACACGCTTCACAGCAGGTTGAATCCGGGCCGATCTCGCACGCTGAGCCGGCTCGACGATGTTGGGGAAGGTGTCCGGCTCAGGTCCCGGTTCACCGATTTTGCCGATGAAGACTTGGATGCTGCCGAAGGGAACCCGGTACCCATATTCAATCGAATCGGCCTCCGGTCCCCATCCTGCGTCGTCGATGTAGATCCGGCCATGACGACTCTTGGTCATCCGGCCGACCGCGTAGCCCTTCAACCCCTTGAGGCCGCCTTCCAAGAACTCGAAACCGTCGTGCGCAGGCCCCACGGTGGGCGCCAACTGTCGTGGAATTAGCACGGCAGATGTCCGGTTTAACGGACTTGATGATGGAACCATCGCACGGGTTAGCTTGAAAGGGTTCATGGCACACAAAGGACACAAAGGATTTTATACTAGTTCGGCCCCTTTGAGAAGGTAAAAGCCTACGTCTAGTTGGTTTGGTATTGCTCGGGCGTCGGTTTACAGGGAGCGGAATCGCTTGCCTGCGTCTCGACGGATTGATTGTTGCTTGTCCTTGAACCGGTGCCGGGTCGTCCCTTTATATAGAGGTGACGCCTGGTCCGGTTTACAGAATCCCGAGGCCGGCTCATAATCGTGTCCGCCTCGGTCTCTGCTCTTCCTTTCTTATCTCCCAAGTTACATCTCTTTGACGGTTCGCAGACCGTATTTCTATACATGGGCCTTGAAATCTTATGGGCCGTAATCTCTACTAATAATAAATTAAGTACGATATAGTTAAGCCGGTTTACAATATCCGGTTTATACCTATTAACCATATCCCTGACAGCTGGCGCACTGCGTACCGAATCATTTTTTGCTTTTTATATTCTAGCCCCTGGAAACTTTCTGTTTCATTACAAAGAAGTCCCTAGACAGAAACTTTAATAACTTTTAAACAAAAGATGATTTTGAGTTGATTCTTTTTCTGTCCTCTTTAGTTTTCTGTCTAGTTTTTTATCATATTTATTTGAAAAATATTTGGCACAACTTTTATGCACGCGCGGTATTTATGTTAGTACTCGTTTTATTTGTATACGTAGATACCGACGGAAGTGACGGGGCCGCGAACTTCACCGAGTTAGATTCCGACTACTCCGAACCAGGCAAGCATGTTGGAACCTTTGATATGATGAGTGTGTTGCATGTTTGCTTGAATAGTTCTCCCTCATAACATGGTATATAAGCATTTTTGGATATTATATTTCATGCAAGCAAGCTTCGGGTGAGCCCCGAATGATGATGATGGAACCACCTGATCATGTGGTGACATGAGAGGTTGTGAGCTGGTATTGTTGGAGCTTGCCAGTCAACCGTTAACTTCAGTATTAACGTGGATCAAGTCATGATCCCGTTCGTCTCCTTTTTGGTACTGTCACATGTCTTCTGCAAAGATTACGGTTTAGTCAGTTGCAAACCTCTTTCCATGTACACACCAAATAGAGGGGCCGGGATGAGGGTTCCATGGCCCTGGATTAATGCCCGTCATCCGGTCAGGGGGCATGGGTGTTTCCGGTTGGGACCGAGAGGGGGGCACCCCTTAGAGCGCGTGATATAAATTTGATCCCATGCTATTCGAGGTTGTAGCCTCCCCGTCTTAAAGTTTTTCGTGAATGTTGTCTCGGGTGATTCCGGGCAGCAGGATATGAAATGGGTGTGTACTTCTTAGTTGTGTTTCTGCTAAAACACCGTAGACGGAACTAGTCCTTGTGGCTAGTGAAATCCGTTGGCTGTGACTTAAGAGTACAAACTCTCCATAGTCAAAATCTTCCAAGTAGCCATATTTATGGCCTAGCGTTAATCCCCGTGTCAACCACAGTGACCGTCTTGTGTCCTCTAAGATAGTGATTAGAATGATATTCTAGTCAAGGGTCAACAGATTATTTCTGCACCAATTAATCTCGTGAGATGATTTACCTTCATGATTATATAAGCCCTTTATGTGATGTCGCTCAGACGTCCGACTGTGGCATTCTTTTTATTTACTTTTAAATATAAGCCCTTTATGTGATGTCGCTCAGACGTCCGACTATGGCATTCTTGTTATTTACTTTTAAATATAAGCCCTTTATGTGATGTTGCTCAGACGTCCGACTGTGACATTCTTGTTATTTACTTTTGGATATAAGCCCTTTATGTGATGTCGCTCAGACGTCCGACAGT
>LR738715.1:229721707-229750040 GCA_902687465.1 Secale cereale | reverse complement strand
CTAAGATAGTGATTAGAATGATATTCTAGTCAAGGGTCAACAGATTATTTCTGCACCAATTAATCTCGTGAGATGATTTACCTTCATGATTATATAAGCCCTTTATGTGATGTCGCTCAGACGTCCGACTGTGGCATTCTTTTTATTTACTTTTAAATATAAGCCCTTTATGTGATGTCGCTCAGACGTCCAACTGTGGCATTCTTGTTATTTACTTTTAAATATAAGCCCTTTATGTGATGTCGCTCAGACGTCCGACTGTGGCATTCTTGTTATTTACTTTTGAATATAAGCCCTTTATGTGATGTCGCTCAGACGTCCGACTGTGGCAATCTTATTATTTATTTTCGTTATAAGCCCTTTATGCGATGTCGCACAGACATCCGGCTGTGGCATGTTTTTACTTGTTTTCCTCACGAGGCGTCGCTCAGACACTCGTTTGGTTTTCTTTTATTTCTCGTATGGATTTCGGGAGGACTACCGCCCGACTTCCATTTTTACTTTGCAGCGTAAATTATATTATTCGGGTACATATTGTTAGATCGCTCATATGCATCATGTTTGCATTTGTTATATCTTATGTCCGAACTGTCTTGCGAGTACATTCAAAGTACTCACCTGGCTTGTTGATTTGGCCAGATGTTGACGAAGGCGATCTCATGGATGAAGAGTTCGATAGCGAGTCCGACGTCTAGTGGAGTCCCAGTCAGTTCCTTGCGATCCTGGAGTTGATCACTATTTTATAACCGCTTCCGCCAACCACCAAATAAATTCGTCGGGTCTCACTCCGACACTCGATGAACTGTAAGATATTGGAGTCATGTCACCCACTACGCTGTGACATATCCACCACCTCATTTTATTGCGAGTTAGTAGTTATGCCACCCTACCATTGTGTCATATCCGCCCTTATGTATTACATCGGCATGCTTGTAATAAATTGTTGAGCAACCTCAGCTCAACCATGTATAATATTCAGTACTCTGGAATTCTGTATCAAGGATTTGTCTACCAGTGAGAAGTATTCTTCTGTACTGGTTCGATAAAAAGGACGGTTCTCTCGGTAAATATTTTACTGGAAAACCGGTCCTGACAAAGTTTTGAGATGTTTTCCATAAGCCCACAACAAGATTATTCTTTTCGTTGTTGATTTTTTCCAACAACTTTGTCCAATCCATCTTGGTAAGGATGCTTTCAAAATTCATTGGTGGTAGAACTTATCATTTTCTTCTACTTTCTTTCTTCCTAACAATCTAGCTTCTATTCTTTTGTTCCGGAGGTGTTGTAATATTGATATCTTCGTCCCATCATCTCATTTTTGTCAAGATCATGTGTTTTTTCCTTGCTTATCCAT
Source organism: Secale cereale (assembly GCA_902687465.1). Taxonomy (NCBI): domain Eukaryota; kingdom Viridiplantae; phylum Streptophyta; class Magnoliopsida; order Poales; family Poaceae; genus Secale; species Secale cereale. Next base: position 229,748,686 of record LR738715.1, on the reverse strand, counting down.
TCATCGGAGTGTTGTATTCTCCATTCAAATTCTCTCATCTGATCAAGTTTTGCCTCTCTTTTCAACCGGAGTGCTATCTGGAATCTCTCTTAACCTTGTGCCATTCTTTTAATTGTTTCGGAGGTAGTGTGTTGTTGATTTCATCAAGTATCATCCCATCTTCTCAAGTTCATGTTCAATTCTTCCATTTACAGTCGGAGAGCTGCCCAAATTCTTTCGTTCTTATTCCTTCTCTACCTTGTTTTAACCGGAGTTGTTTCATTGCCTATCTTGTCACCTAAGCTCCTCATTCTCGTAATGTACCTTGTTCCTCTTTTCTAACGTAGTGTTTTCATCTTCGTTCATCTTCGTTGTATTCTTCTTTCAATTCATTCAACCTCAAGGATCATTGTTTCACTCGTTTGTCGAAGAAGCAACTCTGTTTTACCTCTTCCTCTTTCGTTTTACCCGGTGCCATCTCATCTTGGGTCGAGATCCTCTGTTAGTGTGGGAGAGTTGTGACGCCCCAAGACCGACGCTCCAGAAGACTTCCATATATTCCGGGTTCCACCGTGTGTTTTATTGGCTTGCTCTGTTTTTAATTGTGCATTGCATCATGTCATCATGCCATCATGTCATTAATCTTGGCATATCAACTAAATAAATTGCATAGATCGTTTGATCTATTTAAATCGAGGGAAGGATGACTTCTCTTTATAACATATCCTCCCGGTATTAGGGAGCTATATAAATATTCCATTAACTTGGAATCACCCATAACACATTTGCATTATTCTTCAACTCTTCTTTTATCCGACCCTACTTCCTATCCTTCCTTTTCAACCTTTTTAGTAAAATTGAGTTGCAATTTTACTTCTCCATAATTGTTCGAAATCTGCTCGTAAATCACATCTAGTGTGTAGGGTCACCTCCTATAATTTCAACTCATTTGGAATTCATTTGAATGGGTTTCAAAATTCAAACATGTCGAGTTAAATTCAACATGTTTGGATTTTACTTCCTCTAGAAAGCCTCACGCCATTTTTGTTATATTCCTCATATTTTTATGAGTCCAAGAAAAATGGCCTTCTGCTCTAATTATTCTTCCAGGCCCAGCCGCGCCTCTGTTTAACCCTAGCTACCCTGCCGCTCGACCGCTCTCCATGTTCCCTCGTTCCCTCCCGAGCGCCGCCAGCCCCTCGATCGATCCCCATCTCTTTCCTCATCCCTCTCCCCTTGATCGCTCGCTCCCTCCTCGCTCCCATCGAAGTCACAGCGCCGCCACCTTTCGTCCTTCTCGCGACCCGTCCTTCCCTCAGCACCAAGCCCCTGCCTCTCCTTCCCCCGCGCCATGGCGCCCGTCCTTGCCACCTCGACGCACCCCGTCCTCCTCCGCGAACCTCATCGTGGCCTCTCCGAGCTCTGCTCGCGTCGCCGCCCACGCGCCGAGCGCCTAGCTCGCCAGCTCGCCTTCTCCAGCGCCGCCCGCCACCGGCTCCAGGACCCCGCGCCGTCCCTCCATCGCGAGCCGCCCCATGCCCCCTCCTCTGCTCCACCTCCTCTGCGTTGTCGCCTCGCCAAGGTCCCGTGCTCGACCTTCGCGCCACCACCGGAGCTGCCAACTCAGGCGGCCCCATCGCCATCATGTCCTTCTGCCACCAGTGTGGACCACCGCGTCGCCCCTTCGCGCGACTGCTTCCCGCGACCTCGTCTCCACCTCGCCAAACGCCAGCGACTAAGGCTCAGAGCCGCGCCGGACCTCCTACGCCGCCCCGCCTCCCTGCTTCCCCAAGCTCCTCCATCCTCACCTGCCTCCTCCCGTCGGACCTCCTTGCTGCTGCCGATCTGCCATGCTCCAATGTCGCCTCGAGCTCAACATCCTCGACCTCCGTGTCATCCCGTAGTCCCTCGTGGGCCTTGTGACCCCTGCGTCGTGTACCTTTTTGTTGTTGTTGTTGTTGTTGCTGCACGGGAACCTGCCAGGTACCCCGATGTTCTTCGCTGTGCACCAAAGGACCAACTACCACTGATGCCCCAAGGACCATGAGTACGACTACACCCGGTGTTGCGTCACGTACCACTACGGAAGAACCGAACGTCTATGAACCGTGTACGACGACCGTCGCCGAAGACCCTTGTACGACTACCGTCGCCGAAGAACATCGACATGTACAACTACGGGGATTCCCCAAGTTCTGCTTCCGTCACCGAGTTCGACTACTGCCGAAATGTACAACTACCGTCACGTGAACGCCAAGTACCTCGACGACCGATGCCGAACGACTACTGTCGTTGAAGGCCGTTGAGTGAACAACTTCCGTTGACGTGTTCGACCACGCCCCGTGAACAACTACTTCCTCTACGACCCGCGTACCACTACTTCCCTCGACGAACCCAAACCCCTCCAAAAATGCTCGCTTCAAAGGTATAACCCCGAGAAGACACCCGAGAACAAATGCTTGTGTTGTATGAGTTGAAATACTTGTTTGCGTCGAGCTCGGAGTGCCCCTCGTTTGCCTTGTCGCCAACCCATGGGAACCCGGTAACGGGATCACCCCATCTTTCTTGCATGACATGCTCACGCCACCTTGCTTTTGCACCGGCTTCTCGACGAGTGGTCGGATCATCGGAACGTTGCCGTGGCACCGTTTCCATTCTCGCCTCCATGACACCTCTTTCCTTCTCGTCGTGGCGACCAAATGCTTCATATCTTGGTTATGTCCACTTTAATAAAATTGCATGACAACTTGCATTTGTCCTCCGCATCATGATAAAAACATTAAAAATGTTTAAATTGTTGTTTGCTTATAATTGCTAAACATGCACATGGGGGTTTTCTGGAATTGTTGTATGTTGTTCCGGACTCATTTAAACTTTTCTAAATAGTTGGTTTACTTTTGCTTCACCTCTTACCATGTTTAATAAAAAACATTTAATCTTGTCTTGTAAATAAACGAGAGTCAACTAAATAAATAAATGTGGTGTTTCATCAATATGCAACTCGTTGCATATTGTGCTCCACTTAACTTGTAGTGTTGTTTGTTGCACTTTGCCATGCCATGCATATTTAAACCGGACATGCATCATACTTGTTTGTGCATCATAAGACATGTTTATGCTTCTGTGTTTACCGTATTGTTTGCTTCTTTCCGGTGTGCTTCTCTCTTTAGCTTCGATTTCGCTCCGTTGTTGTGAGGTTCTGTTCGACTACTTCATGGACTTGTTCTTCTTCCTTGCGGAATCCCAGGCAAGATGACCATTCCCAGATATCACTACTATCTTTGCCTATGCTAGATGTCTCGCTCTTTAGATATTGCCTTGATGCCTATGTCTGTTTGTCAGCCCTCCTATTGTTGCCATGAAACTCCTTAACCACCCTCCTAGCAAACCGTTGTTTGGCTAAGTACGCATCGCTCAGCCCCTCTTATAGCGTTGTTAGTTGCAGGTGAAGCTTTGAAGATTCTTGATTCGTGATGAAGTTATTGTTGGGATATCACAATATATAATCTGTTAAACTAAATCACCTATATATTGGTAATGGGTGGAAGGCTAAGCATCTTGCTTGGTGTTTTGTTCCACTCATGCCACCCTAGGAACCGATAAACCGGTGTTATGTTCCTTGATTTTGCGTCCCTAACACGGTTGGGGTTTATGGGTCCCCCTTGATAACTCGCTCAGTGCTAAAGCTTTTCCAGCAAGGACCAACATTGGTTTTACATTTGCCTAACAACTAAAACTTGCTGAGGAAGTAATTAACCCGAGGATTTATTAATCAACCCCCCAGGCCAGTGCTCGTCTTGAGTGTTGGTCCAAACTGGGCAGCATGCGGGGCCACCTCGGGGAAACCCGAGGGCTGGTATACACCTGTAGGATGTCCCATCCAGTCGTGGCTTGAGACGAGATACGCGCGGCTACTATCAGGGTGTCGGCACGCCGAGAGGTCTTGCTGGATTAGCTTCACCTTTGTCGAAATATCTTGAGCACGGGATTCCGAGAATACTCGGGTCTTCCCACTTTGGAGTTGCGACTCCGCAGACCGTGAGCTTGTGATGGGCTAAGTTGGGACACCCCTGCAGGGTTTTGATCTTTCGAAAGCCGTGCTTGCGGTTATGTGGCAGATGGGAATTTGTTAATATCTGGTTGTACATAACTTGACACCATATTCATAAGAATACACTACCTGTGTGAGTAACCGTGACGGTCTCTTTCCGAAGGGCTTCGAGAAGTGAACATGGTGGGGTTATGTTTGATCGTGAGTAGCTAGGATCACTTCTTGATCAAATTGCCGATCGTTGGCACTTGTTCTCTTCTCGCTCTAAACTCGTAGGCTAGTGCTTAGTGCTTGCTGCAACCCATGTTTACAGCCTTTTTCCACACCTAAGGCTTTGTTAGTTTCGATACCCGGGAACGGGATTGTTGAGTCCTCTGTGGCTCACAGATTCAACACACACCAGTTGCAAGTACATCCGAGTACGATGCAGGAGATGGATCAGAACTTCAGTGGGAGTTCGATGAAGAGCATGGTCGTTACTATGTTTCGTATCCCGACGATCAGTAGTGGTTCCTACTAGGGGCGATCCGGCCTCGTGTTCTTTATGGTATCTTTCTCGTTTGTATTTCGTCCATAGAGGGACCCTCTGATTTTTTGGATGATGTATTGTTATTGTATTCATTGTGTGACGTGGTGAGTGTAAGCCAACTATCTTTTCATTTTCATCCCTGAATTTTACATGAGATGTTCAAAGATACCATACTTGAGATCATTCTAGTATATGCTTATGTCTTTAAGTCGTGCCTCGACACGTGGGAGACATAGTCGCATACTGGGCATTACAGTAAACTAAAAATCAAAGACTCAAATCATACATGACGCTCCAAGGAAAACACATATCATGTGGTGAACAAAAATATAGTCTCAAGTAAAGTTACTGACAGATGAAGATGAAAGAGGGGACGCCTACCCGGGGCATGCCCAAGCTTAGGCTTTTGGTTGTCCTTGAAGTTTAACTTGGGGTGCCTTGGGCATCCCCAATCTTAGGCTCTTGACACTCTTTGTTCCATAGTCCATCAAATCCTTATCCACAACTTGAAAACTTCACAACACAAAACTTAGCCAAAAATCTCGTGAGCTCCGTTAGTATAAGAAAACAAACCACCACTCAAAGGTACTGTAATGAACTCATTCTTTGTTTATATTGGTGTTAAACCTACTGTATTCCAACTTCTCTATGGTTCATACCCCCCGATACTACTCATAGATTCATCAAAATAAACAAACAACACACGAAAAACAGAATCTGTCAAAAACAGAACAGTCTGTAGCAATCTGTATCTCTCGAATACTTTTGTAACTCTAAAAAATTGAAATAAATTGGTGGACGTGAGTAATTTGTCTATTAATCATTTGCAAGAAGAATCAACTAAAAAGCACTCTCCAGTAAAAAAAAATGGTAGCTACTCTCGTGAGCGCTAAAGTTTCTGTTTTTTACAGCATGATCGCATAAACTTCACACAAGTCTTCCCAAAGGTTCTACTTGGCACAAACACTAACTAAAACACAAAACCACATCTAAACAGAAGCTAGATGCAATATTTATTCCTAAACATAAGTAAAAGCCAAGAAAATAAAACTGGGTTGCCTCCCGACAAGCGCTATCGTATAACGCCCCTAGCTAGGCACGATACAAGAATAGATCTACGTATTGCCATCTTTGGTAGGCAATTCATAAGTGGCTCTCATAATAGATTCATAAGGTAACTTGATTTTATTTCTAGGAAAGTGTTCCATGCCTTTCCTTAAGGGAAATTGGAATCTAATATTTCCTTCCTTCATATCAATAATTGCACCAATCGTTCTAAGGAAAGGTCTACCAAGAATAATAGGACATGTAGGATTGCAATCTACATCAAGAACGATGAAAGCTACGAGCACATAATTCCTATTTGCAACAATAAGAACATCATTAAACCTTCCCATAGGTTTCTTAATGGTAGAATCCGCGAGATGCAAATTTAAAGAACAATCATCAAGTTCATGGGAACCTAACATACGACACAAAGTTTTTGGAATTGTGGAAACACTTGCACCCAAATCACACAAAGCAAAGCATTCACGATATTTAATCTTAAGTTTAATAGTAGGTTCCCACTCATCATAAAGCTTTCTAGGGATAGAAACTTCTAATTCAAGTTTTTCTTCATAAGATTGCATTAAAGCATCAACTATGTGTTTGGTAAAAGCTTTATTTTGACTATAAGCTTGCGGAGAATTTAGCACGGATTGCAACAAGGAAATACAATCTATTAAAGAGAAATTATCATAATTAAACCCCTTGAAATCCAATATAGTGAGTTCACTGCTATGTAAAGTTTTGACCTCTTCAATCCCACTTTTACCACTTTTAGCATCAAGATCTAAAAACTCCGAATCATTGGGACGCCTTTCAACTAAAGTAGACTCATCTCCAGTCCCATCTTTATCAAGATTCGTAATAGAAAACAAGGATTTAATAGGAGACACATCAATTACTTTTAGATCTTCATCTTTATTATCATGAAAACTAGAAGAACGCGCTTTCATAAAGCAATCTCTTTTAGCACGCATCCTAGCGGTTCTTTCTTTGCATTCATCAATGGAAATTCTCATGGCTTTGAGAGACTCATTGATATCATGCTTAGGTGGAATAGATCTAAGTTTCAAAGAATAAACATCAAGAGAAATTATATCCACGTTTCTAGCCAACTCATCAATCTTAAGCAATTTTTCTTCAAGCAAAGCATTGATTTTTTTTTTTGCGAATTCATGAATTCTTGAACACTAGATTCAAAATCAGAGGGCATCTTACTAAAATTTCCATAAGAGTTATTGTAGGAATTACCATAATTGTTAGAGGAATTACTAGGAAAAGTCTAGAATTAAAGTTTCCTCTATAAGCATTGTAACCAAAATTATTCCTACCAACAAAATTCACATCCAAAGATTCATTATTATTCTCAATCAACGTGGACAACGGCATATCATTAGGATCAGAAGAAGCACTCTTAGTAGCAAATAATTTCATAAGTTCATCCATCTTTCCACTCAAAACATTAATCTCTTCAATAGCATGTACTTTTTTACTAGTAGATCTTTTGGTGTGCCTTTGAGAGTAGTTAACCATAATATTATCTAGGAGTTTGGTAGCTTCTCCTAAAGTGATTTCCATAAAAGTGCCCCCCGCAGCCGAATCTAAAAGATTTCTAGAAGCAAAATTCAAGCCGGCATAATTTTTTTGTATAATCATCCATAAGTTGAAACCATGTGTAGGGCAATTACGTATCATTAATTTCATTCTCTCCCAAGCTTGTGCAACATGCTCATGATCTAGTTGCTTAAAATTCATGATATCGTTTCTAAGAGAGATAATCTTAGCAGGAGGAAGATACTTAGAGATAAATGCATCTTTGCACTTATTCCATGAATCAATATTATTTCTTGGCAAAGAGGAGAACCAAGTTTTAGCCCGATCTCTAAGCGAAAACAGAAATAGCTTCAATTTAACAATATCATTATCCATATCCCTCTTCCTATGCATACAGCACGAACCAACTAAGTTGTTTAGATGGGTAGTGGCATATTCACTAGGAAGGCCAGAAAATTGATCTTTCATGACAAGATTCAACAGAGCAGCATTGATTTCACAAGATTCAACATCGGTAATAGGAGCAATCGGCGTGCTAATAAAATCACTATTGTTGGTATTAAAAAAGTCACACAATTTGGTATTGTCTTGAGCTATAGTGACAAGCAAGCAATCCAACACACAAGCAAACAGGAGGCAAGCGAACGGTAAAACACACGGAAAAAGAAGGGCGAATAAAATGGCAAGGGTGAAGTGGGGGAGAGGAAAACGAGAGGCAAATAATGTAATTCGAGGGATAAGGGTTTGTGATAGGTACTCCCTCCGTCCGGAAATACTTGTCATCAAAATGGACAAAAGGAGATGTATCTAGAACTAAAATACATCTAGATACATCCTGTTTTATCCATTTTGATGACAAGTATTTCTGGACGGAGGGAGTACTTGGTATATGACTTTTGCGTAGATCTCCCCGACAACGGCGCCATAAATTGGCAAGTTGACGGGAGATCAAACCTTGACTTGACTTGGCGTGAGTCTCTCCGGCAACGGCGCCAGAAATTCTTCTTGCTACTTCTCGAGCTTGCGTTGTATTCCCTCGAAGAGGAAAGGGTGATGCAGCACAGTAGCGTAAGTATTTCCCTTAGTTTTTGAGAACCAAGGTATCAATCCAGTAGGAGACCACACGCGAGTCCCTCGTACGTGCACAAACAAATAAGAACCTCGCAGCCAGCGCGATAAAAGGGGTTGCCAATCCATTCTCGGTCACTTACGAGAGTGAGATCTCATAGATATTTTTGGTATTTTTGGTATAGAGATTGAAAGTAAATTATGCAAAGTAAAGTAAATAGTTGATGGAAGATTAATATGATGAGAATAGACCCGGGGGCCATAGGTTTTACTAGTGGATTCTCTCATGATAGCAGAATTTTACGATGGGTGAACAAATTACTGTCGAGCAATTGATAGAAAAGCGCATAGTTATGAGACTATCTAGGCATGATCATTGTATATAGGCATCACGTCCGTGACAAGTAGACCGAAACGATTCTGCATCTACTACTATTACTCCACACATCGACCACTATCCAGCATGCATCTAGAGTATTAAGTTCATAAGAACGTAGTAACGCCTTAAGCAAGATGACATGATGTAGAGGCATAAAATCAAGCAATATGGTATAAACCCCATCTTTTTATCCTCGATGGCAACAATACAATACGTGCCTTGCTGCCCCTGCTATAACTGGGAAAGGACACCGTAAGATTGAACCCAAAGCAAAGCATTTCTCCCATTGCAAGAACTATAGATCTAGTAGGCCAAACCAAACCGATAATTCGAGGAGACTTGCAAGGATATTTAAATCATGCATAAAATATTTCAGAAAAGAATCCAATATTGTTCATAGATAATCTTGATCATAAACCCACAATTCATCGGATCTCGACAAACACACCGCAAAAAGATTACATCGAATAGATCTCCTCGAAGATCGAGGAGAACTTTGTATTGAGATCCAAAGAGAAACAAGAAGCCAACTAGCTAATAACTATGGACCCGAAGGTCTGAGGTAAACTACTCACAACTCATCGGAGAGGCTATGGTGTTGATGTAGAAGCCCTCCGTGATCGATGCCCCTTCCGGCGGAGCTCCGGAACTGGCCCCAAGATGGGATCTCACGGGTACAGAAGGTTACGGCGGTGGAATTAGGGTTTCGTGGATGTCCTTGATGTTTTCAGGGTATGGGAGTATATATAGGCTGAAGAGGCACGTCAGGGGAGCCAGAGGGGGCCCATGAGGGTGGGGCGCGCCTACCCCCCTGGGCGCGTCCCCTGCCCTTGTGGCATCCTCTCTTGCCTCCTTGCGTGTACTCCAAGTCTTCTGTGTTGATATCGTTCCAAAAATAACTGTCCCGAAGGTTTCATTCCGTTTGGACTCCGTTTGATATTCCTTTTCTGCGAAACACTGAAATAGGCAAAAAAAAACACCAATTTGCACTGGGCCTTGGGTTAGTAGTTTAGTCCCAAAAATAATACAGAAGTGTATAATAAATCCCATTAAACATCCAAAACGGAATATATAATAGCATGGAACAATCAAAAATTATAGATACATTGGAGACGTATGACGCCCCCTCGGGTGCCCGAGCCTGCGGACTGACCTCGTGAGCCCGCCTGCTTCTCACGCTCGAGCCTCAGGAGGGGTGCTGGTCCGAGGAGTTCAAGGCATACCTACTCCGGGGCGCCTTGCCGGATAAGGAAGAAGACGCAGAGCGTGTGGCCCGCCAGGCCACTGCGTTCTGCATCCAGGACTGTGAGCTCTACCGAAAGCGCCCAAATGACGTTTCTCTATGATGCATCTCCAGGGATCAGGGGTGCGAGCTGTTGGCCGACATACATGGCAGGGACTGCGGGCATCACTCCTCATCGCGCACCCTCATGGGCAAAGTGTTCCGTGATATGTCTCCAACGTATCTATAATTTTTGATTGTTCCATGTTGTTATATTATCATTCTTTGATGTTTTACAATCATTTTATAGCAACGTTATATACTTTTTTGGGACTAACCTATTGATCCATTGCCCAGTGCCAGCTGTTGTTTTTTGCTTGTTTTTAACATCGCAGGAAATCAATATCAAACGGAGTCCAAACACCGCAAAACTTTTTGCGGATTTTTTATGGACCAAAAAACTCCCGATGGACTAGAGCAGCACCTAGGGGGTGCCCCGAGGGGGGCACAACCAACCAGGGCGCGCCTGGGGGCCCAGGCGAGCCCAGGTGGGTTGTGCCCACCTCAGTGGCCTCCCGCACCCTTCTTCGGCCTATAAATTCCCAAATATTATGAAACACTTCGGCATTAATGATGATGTTACATACCTAGGGTAGAGTCACAGGCTTGACCAAGATACCCCACCCAAGGTCACTACCCCAGAAGCTCAAAAGACAAATCAAAGGCAATAAGAGCAGTCGACTGACATGGCCCAAGAGGACATTCCACTCAACTGTACACCCCCGTTCAGACGACTCAACTTCATTCGACCCTTCCAACACACACGACCCATGAAGGTCAAAGGTCCCTTAGGACAGCAACGGTCTGGCATTCACTCTGCAACCATGAATGCCTTTATTACTCTTTACTGTGGGTGTTATCAGTAACGCCTGCCTTTATGTACATTGAACCCTTGGTAACGTGGAGCATGGCTGGGGTCCTGGTGCACTATATAAGCCACCCCCCTCCTCCAGTACAAGGGTTCGCACCCCCTGTAACTCAAACACCCATATACATATCAGTCGACCGCCTTCGGGCACCGAGACGTAGGGCTTTTACTTCCTCCGAGAAGGGCCTGAACTCGTAAACACCTCGTGTACAATCTCACCATAGCTAGGGCCTTGCCTCCTCTTACGTACCCCCTACTCATACTGTCAGACTTAGAACCACGACAGTTGGCGCCCACCGTGAGGCAGGGTGTCCTAGCGACTTCTGGTGAGGTTGCAAACTTTTCTCCGACCTCCTTCATCACGGTTGCCGGCGGTGGTCTGGCGTTGGTCCGTGAGATCCAACTCGGCGTGCTCGTCTTCATCGCCGACGACTTAGCTTGGCTCCAGGAGGCACCCCTCGACGTCGAGGCGCTGCCCGTCCGCGGGGCTGCGCACTTCCATGCCAGTGCTTACGGCGTCCTTCTCCGGCAGCCGTCGACTCAGTACCTATCGGTTCCTTCATCATCCATCGTCCCCGCTGGACGCCACCGCAAGCGATCCAGTCGCTCGCGGCTCCAGCGGTGGGTGAAACACGCAGTGGCCCACCAGGCGGCCACCCCTCAAGTCGTGGCCATCGAGCCCGACGAGTACCTCTACAGGCCGGTTGATCCGTCGATCGAGCTCATGGATTCGATTTCCGAGTGTGGGAGCAGCGATCCCGTGGCGGAAGTCCTCATGGTCGACTAACGCCGCAGTCCGCCAGGATTCCCTCGCGACGGTGACGGCGGCAGCGGCAACGGTCATTCATTCGACCACGATGGGTACATTCCCCAACCCCTCACAGCCGAGCAGAGGGACGAGCTCTGCCACCGCAATGAGGGCGCACTCTTCACCCCCATCGTGGGAGATACTCCAGATCCTCGGGCCCTGGAAGCCATGTGCCTGGCCATCGTGGCTGAGCGTGCACGTCTGGAGAATATCCAGCGCGCACTCGATGAATGGCCCCGCCGATTGGTCCCCGAGTCCAGTCAACGGCCGCGGCAGTCGTTTCCGCGCGAGACTCAGGTGTTCCGTACGCTTGTCCAAAACCTCGAAGCCGCGGCTCGCATCGCGGAATCAATTCAACCATCTCAGTCGGAGGCTGGGAGAGGCCTACAACAGATCTGGGCCCTGCTCTGGACAGCCGGAGAGCAGAACACGGCTGTTTCTCAGTCGTGCAATAGGATTCACATCAGATCGATGGCTGCAGACACCGTTTGGTCAGATCACAGTCCAAGATCGCCCCCGAGGCATGAGGATCGTGGCCCCCGTCAAGACCGGCATCTGGGTCGGAATGATGGGCAGTATGACCGTCGACCCGGTCACCACGACCGCCGTCGAGTGACTACGCCTCCTCCGGGAAGCGGATCGTTCTCGCCCAGGCGACACGAGGGCAGGCGCTTATGCGACGACGAGCGGAGGATTCCCCCAGATCCCTGGAGGCCCGGCTTCGACGCAAGATCCATTCTTGTGCAGGGGCTGGTCGACAGGAACAGAGCGTTCAGAGAGGATCAAGGCAGAGACCGTCCGAGTGGAAGCCGAGCGTCCGTCTCTGGACCCGAGTGCTTTAGCAATGCCATCAGGGCCGCTGAGATCCCCCCAAACTTTAGGTTGGCAGCGGGAGTAAATAAGTTCACCAGCGAGTCAAAACCAGACACCTGGCTCGAGGATTACCGAGTGGCTGTGCAGATCGGAGGTGGCAACGATGACGTACCCATGAAACACCTTCCTCTGATGTTGGGCGGCTCAGCTTGGGCGTGGTTGAATCAGTTGGCCCCTGGGAGCATATACAGTTGGGAAGAGCTGGCCCGAGTGTTTATTTGGACCTTCGAAGGTACCTGCAAACGGCCCTCAGGGCTCGCGGAGTTGCAGCATTGCGTACAGAAGCCGAATGAAACCTTGAGGGATTACATACAGAGATGAACCACCTTACACCACACAGTGGAGAATGTGTCCGAACACCAAGCAGATTGCGTCTTCAAGGAGGGTGTACGATACCGAGAGCTGAATCTGAAGTTTCGTCGAACGGGAGATATGTCCCAGTCCCGGATGATGGAGATAGCCAGTCGGTATGCTAACGGCGAAGAAGCCTATCGACTCCGCAGTGGCAAGAAACCAGTCAGACAAGATGATCAGAACTCCAATCGGAAACCCAAGCGCAAAGCCGAGCCAGCCGCTCAGGGCGAAGCCGCAGTGGTTAACCAAGGGAAGGGCAAAGGAAAGCCCAAGGGGCCTTGGGTCCCCAAGAAAGTGAAAGATCAAGCTGGGAATGATGTACTCGACCAGCCGTGTCCTATCCACACAAAGAAAGACAAAGAGGGGAACTTGGTTTATCCCAAGCACACCACTCGACAGTGTCGGCTCCTGATCCATAGCTTCCAGATAGAGCACTCGACTGAGAAGGAAAAGGAATCAGAGGAGACCGAGGACAAAGAAGGGGATGGAGGTTACCCCCAGATTAACTCTACCCTGATGATTTTTGCTGACGTTGAAGGCAAGAGTCGACTGAAAGTGATCAACAGAGAAGTCAACATGGTTGCCCCGGCAACAACCACGTATTTGAAGTGGTCCAAGACCCCCATCACATTCGACCAGTCCGATCACCCTGCGTGTCAGGGATATTACTACCAAGTATAAACCGCCCAGGAGGGGCCGGTTTATGCCGACCGAGATTACTCTTACTAAAGCCCAGCAGAGCATGGAGCAAGACATTTTAACCCAGGAAGCTTAGAGCCCAAGTGTTAGGGCCCATAATTTTTAAACCGCCATATTGTGGGTAACTTGTGATGTAATATAGGAAGGATAGAGACCAAGACGGACACGTTTATGAGCCGGCCTCGGGATTCTGTAAACCGGACCGGGCGTCACCTCGTGTATATAAAGGAACGACCCGGTGACGGTTCAGGGGCAGAGAACAACAGCTCGAGACACAGGCAAAGCGGATTCGCTCCCTGGACATCGAAACCCTAACAATATTACACCAAACTAGACGTAGGCTTTTACCTTCATCGAAGGGGCCGAACTAGTATAAAATCCCTGTGTCCTTGTCCGTTTTAACCCCTTTAAGCTAACCCGTAGCTATGGCCTCACGACTAAGTCCTTTTGCTAGGACATCTGTCGTGACAAAACCACGACAGTTGGCGCCCACTGTGGGGCTATCGCACGATCGTTTCGAGTTCTTGAATGGCAGCTTTGAAGGACTCAAGGGCTATGAAGTGGGCCGGATGACCAAGAGTCGTCGCGGCAAGATCTACATCGACAATGCAGGCTGGGGCCCCGAGGCCGATTCAGTCGAATACGGGTACCGGGTCCCCTTTGGCGGCATCCACGTCTGCATCGGCAAGATCGGCAAACCGGGCCCTGAGCCGGACATCTTCCCCAACATCATCGAGCCGGCCCAGCATGCGAGACCTGCCCAGATTCAGCCCGCCGTGAAGCACGTCTTCGCTGGAGCAGTTCATGGAGTGCAAGCTGAGGACGGATCAGACTCTGGCGGTGAGACTGTCGTTTATTCCGGTGACGAATCGTCCTCTGGAGAGACAAAATCTTTATACCTGTTGCAGGATGGCCAGTCTGAGGGCTGTTCTGATGGTGATAGTAATCCGGACCCCCTTGATCCGCCGAACCGGGTTGCCGTCTTCATGGCCGGATCACAACCTATGCAGCAGTTATCAACTACAGCGGCGTTAACATCGGACACGGCGGGAGCTAAGGTTGGAGGTCCTGATCCGTCGCCGGCCGAAACTTTGTCCGCCTTGGTTGATACTTTGACAGCGCTGTTAACAGCAGAGGTAGCCCAGGCCAATAAGGAACAACATGATGCGGAAGTCGATCAGGTGAAAAGCCGGATAGATCAAGCCAAATTGGACCTAGCCGCTGAGAAAACTAGGATGGCTGCGAAACAGGCCGAGCTGGATGCTCAGGCTTATCGACTCATGTTGGACCAGACCGCTTCACACGAGGTAATGAGGAGAAGGCAAGGATCTCGCCTACCGCCGGTTTACAAAGTAAGGAACCTTTTTAGCACGCCAGGAACAGGGACCAGTAACCAGACGGAGGTAAACCGGGGAGGAGCGCCGGGCACAAGAGCGTCAGTCCAGCCATAGGCTGCGGAGCCAAACCGCCAGGTGGACCCATCACAGCATGTACCCACCCCTCCCGGTCATTACTCTAATCCATTGGATAACATAGTTACCGTCGCTTCACGACTGGCTGCCCTTCCCATTGAAGGAACATCCCCCATAGCGGTGGAGGCACAGCGGGCCAGGGAGTTTCTGGAAACGGCACTAACCCAGCAGCAAGCTTATTCTCACAGCCGTGAGAGGATTCACTCCACCCCTCGCCCAAGCCGGAGTTATACTAGGCACATGGATGAACCGGCTGTATAAAGCAACGCGCGCAGATGTAACCTGCCGCGGAGGTATGATCCGGCAGGGGGAGATGCGAATGCTCAGGACGTGGTGGATCAGGGCAGGCAGCGCCGGGAGGCCGGGTTAGCAGCATAGTATGAAGCCCGTCAGCCAAGCCGGTTCGTCCTTCTACCTCAGTTGAACCGGGGGTTATGTCTAGCTCCTTGGGAGTGCCTTGCCTTGTTCCCGCTTTACGTAATGTAAAACTGCCCAATGATTTCAAAGGACCGCGTAAGGTGCCCAACTATACTGCGGAGTTATCCCCTGAGACATGGGTTGAAAGCTATGAGATGGCAATGGAGATGCTGGACGTAGATGATGCAGGGTGCGCTAAATACTTCACTATGATGTTGGAGGGTACAACTCGCACTTGGCTGAAAAGCTTGCCACCCAATTCCATCGGATCATGGGCTGAATTGCGCCGCCGGTTTATCAATAACTTCAAAGATACATGCAAACAACCAATGTCTATCGTCGATCTAGCTGCCTGTGTTCAAGGAGAACACGAGTCAACAAGCCATTGGGTGCGTCGAGTGTCGGAGATCCTACATTCTTCTAACAGCATCAACCCGGGCACAGCAGTTATAACCTTGGAAGGCAACTGCCGGTTTGAGCCTCTAAAACTGAAATTGGGACAACTAAAACGTAATTGTGATGACATGGGGACACTCATGGGCGCTTTGGTGAAATATGCAGATTCAGATAGTGCAAAGTATCCAGATTTTGATGATGAGAAGTCAGGGAAAGCGAAGAAAAGCGGTAAAGCGCCACAGCCCAACCCGGCGAATCAAGGATACAATGGTAAGCGTAAGGCGGATAGTAATTTAGATTTTGTGGCCAACACCAATGCACAGGAGAACGGCCAGCACCGCAAGGGTAGACCGCCCCCACGAAATGGGAGGCCGCCTATCAATCTGGAACGCCAGATGAACATACCCTGCCCAAGGCACGGCATGGCGGAAAAGCCAGCTACGCACCTCTGGAAGGACTGTTTTATTATGAAGGAAATCATGAACCGGTCTCAGTACGATCATGGACCATCCGGCGGATCAGGCCCTGGTTTTCACGGGCCGGGTTATCAAGGCGGTGGATCCGGTTCAGGGTTCCAAGGAAATAACAGCAACCACAACGGGCACAATCAGCATAACCAACAGCACGGCCAGGGCGGTTATAACAATCAGGGAAATCAACAGCAGCAGCAGTCCGGATATCAGAGTAATCCGAAGCAGTTGAGCAGTGGACAGTATCATGTCTTCACCACGAGCTTATGTAAACGTGATCAGAAAGTTTACAAGAGGGCAGTACATTCTGTTGAACCGGCGGTGCCGCGCTACCTGCGTTGGTCAGAACAGCCCATTGTGTGGAGTCAAGAGGATCATCCGCCCTGGGTTGATAATCCGGGTCAGCTGGCTCTAGTTGTGGCACCTCAGGTGAGTGGCTATAAGTTTACCAAGGTGCTTATGGACGGAGGCAACAGCATCAACATTCTATACTACGAGACTTTCCGGTGCATGGGGCTGACAGATAAGAAGCTTCGGCAATCCAACACGGTTTTTCATGGTGTGGTGCCTGGTAAGTCGGCATATCCAGTTGGTAAGATAGACTTGGAGGTCACTTTTGGAGATGAGCATGATTCCAGGTCTGAGACTTTGACCTTTGAAGTGGTAAAGATCAAGAGCCCGTAACACGCCCTGTTCGGGTGACCGGTTTACGCTAAGTTCATGGCGAGGCCTTATTATGTTTATCTATAGCTCAAGATGCCACGCCATAAGGGAACCATTACGGTCCATGGGAGCCGCAAGATTGCTTTGGAGTGCGAAGAAGGTGATGCAGCTTATGCTGAGGCGGTTTGTGCAACTAAGGAGCTGAAGTTTTATAAAGATAATGTTGATCCAGCAGATATGTTTCCGTTGAAAAAGACAACCACAGAGCATGATCCGGCCTTGAAGTTCAAATCAGTTGAAGAGACCAAGCAAGTTGACTTTGTTCCTGGCGATTCATCCAAGCAGTTCAAGATCAGTGTTAACCTAGATCCAAAATAGGAAAGCGCGCTCATCGAGTTCATCCGTGAGAATCGGGACATTTTTGCATGGAAACCTTCTGACATGCCAGGTGTACCAAGGGAACTCGCTGAGCACACTCTCAATGTTGATCCTAAGTTTAAACCGGTTAAACAATTTTTGCGCCGCTTCAATGAAGAAATGTGCAAGGCTATTGGTGAAGAACTGGCTAGGCTCTTGGCGGCAGGCTTTATATTCGAGGTGTTTCATCCAGAGTGGTTGGCTAATCCGGTGCTGGTGCTTAAGAAAAATGGCACTTGGAGAATGTGTGTTGATTACACAGATCTGAACAAGGCTTGCCCAGCTGATCCCTTTGCCCTCCCCCGTATGGATCAGATCATTGACGCTACGGCAGGTTACGAGCGCCTAAGTTTTTTGGATGCATATTCAGGTTATCATCAGATCAAAATGGCAGTTAAGGACCAGGAGAAGACGGCCTTTATAACTCCCTTTGGAGCCTTCTGCTATGTATCTATGCCATTTGGGCTTAAGAGTGCCCAGGCGACCTATCAGCGTTGTGTGCAGAACTGCCTTCATGGACAGATTGGGCGGAATGTTCATGCGTATGTGGATGACATTGTGGTGAAATCCAGGAAGGAGGAAACATTAATAACAGACTTGAAAGAAACCTTCGATAATCTCCAGGCTTACAAAATGATGCTTAATCCGGATAAGTGTGTTTTTGGTGTTTCGGCAGGCAAGCTCCTCGGATTCTTGGTATCAAACAGGGGAATCAAAGCTAATCCAGAAAAGATCAAGGCGATTACATCCTTGGCTAAACCAGCATACATCAACAATGTCCAACGTTTGGGGGGCCGCATTGCGGCGCTTAGCCGGTTTATCAGCCGTTTGGGAGGGGGAAGGCCATCCCGCTTTATCAGATGATGAAAAAGACAGATCACTTTGTCTCGAGTGATGCTGTTGATGCTGCGTTTGAATATTTTAAGAAGCAATTAGCAGAACCGCCGGTCCTTGTTGCCCCAGTTGATAATGAGCCGTTATTGCTATATGTGGCTGCTAATGCCCGGGCAGTGAGCGTTGCCATTGTGGTAGAGCGCAAGGAGGCAGGAAAGGAATATCCGGTTCAACGGCCGGTTTACTACATTGGTGAGGTACTCATTGAGTCCAAACAGAGATACCCGCATTGGCAGAAGTTGGTATATGGAGTTTTCATGGCAAACCGGAAGCTGGAGCAGTACTTTCAAGGCCACCCAATCACTGTGGTCAGTTCAGCTCCTCTGGGGGATATAATCCAGAACAGAGAGGCGACTGGCCGAGTCGCAAAGTGGGCCATTGAGCTTAGCCCTCACGGATTGAAGTATGTGCCTCGTATTGCGATAAAATCCCAAGCATTGGTAGACTTCATCAACAATTGGACGGAGCTATAGGCACCAGAGGAAAAGCCGGATCACACATATTGGACTATTCACTTTGATGGATCCAGGCAATTGGAGGGCTCGGGGGCTGGAGTCGTATTAACTTCCCCACGAGGTGATAAGTTCTGTTATGTCCTCCAATTAATATCCCCTTGTACTAACAATGCAGCTGAGTATGAAGCTCTCCTCCATGGTCTGTGGATGCCCAAGGAGATGAATTTAAGCCGGGTTAAATGCTTTGGCGATTCAGACCTGGTGGCTCAACACGTGTCTAGTAAGTGGGATTCTAAAGATCCACTTATGGCAGCATATCGACGAGAGGTAGACGCTGTTGCTGGACACTTTAAGGGTTATCAAGTGGACCATATAGACCGGCGAAAGAATGAAGCGCCTGATGCATTAAGCCGACTGGGTTCTCAATGTAAACCAGTTCCACCCAATACCTTCCTAGATGTATTACATAATCCGTCGGTAAAGTGACCTTTAGAAGAGGACTTGGTCGTTCCTGATCCGTAGGCTCAATTGGTGGCGGCACTTCATGTTATTCCAGATTGGACGCTCCCCTACCTGGCGTACATGAACCGAGGTGAGTTACCAGAGGACGAAGTCTTGGATAGACAGATAGTCTGGCGATCCAAGTCAAGTGGCTTTGCATCCATGCATCATGTTTGATTTCGAAGGAAACTTGAAATGGGGTTTGTTCAAACCCTAGCACCAAAAGAACTCCACTAGGTTCAACCTAAAAATATTTTCATTGACCCAAAATGCCTTTGAAAATGTTCATGATTTTTGAATTGGTCTAGAACCTCTGCCAAAAATGGTGCACACTTTTATAGGACAAATTGGATCTTTGAATTAAATCATAAAGTATTTGCATTTGGACATTTAAATGCTATAATATTTTAAAATGTCCAGATAATTTTGAAAGTATTTTTGGGCTGTTGGATTTAATTTCAGAAGTGCCCACAAATAATTTCATGATTTTATAATGTGGTTTAGTACTTTTACTAAACTTGAAAACAAACAACAGAAAAGAAGAAAAAGAAGAAAAACAGAAAAGAGAAAGAGAGAGAGTGGAACCTCACCTGGGCTTACGTGGTGGCCCAACACTGTTGCCAGCTCAGCCCAGCAAGCAGCCCAGCCGCGCACCGTCTTCAACCTCGTGCCAGAAGGCACGAGGGCGTGTGTCCCGCGCGCGCCGGCATGCGCCCAGGCCACCTCCTGCTTCCGCCGCTACCCCGACGCACCCAGACGTCGCCACGCACGCCCCTGGACCCCCTCACACTCTCCCTCATCCTCATCTCTTTCCCTCACTCTCTCCCCGCAGCTCACCTGAGCACTGCCGTCGCCGCCGTCGTCGCACGCGTAGCCACCGCCACCCCTTGCCTCTCTGACCGTGTCCAGAGCTCCGCAAAGACACAGGGCTACTCCACGACGAAGCAGGCGAGCCCGGAGGCACCGCAGCAACGCCATCGCCATCTTCTCCACCACCGGTCACCGGACCTCCCCGTCGCCGATTCGCTGGCTCCCGGACGCCCACGAGCATGCTGACCAACTACTCCGCCTCCCTGTGAGCACGCGAATCCTTCCCCGCTAGCGCCGCAATCAATTCCATCCTCTAACCGCCTAGCCGTCGAGGTCGTGGGCCTGTTGCCGCCGGCCATGGCGCCGCCGTGGCCACAGATGCCATAGCACGCGCCTGAGCACGTCAACGTGTTTGGTACCTCCCCAGGAGCACGAATCTCCCAGCAGCTCCTCCTCTTGAGGACCCTAATGCCGAGCCCAATATAAACCAAACTCCGGTCGCCGCCGTTTCGGTCGCTGTCGTCGATTTGGGTCACCGGAGGCACTGCTGCATGCACCAATCGATGCGGCCGAGCAAGTGCTACGCCCTGGTGCCCTCGGCACGTCCAGTCGATGTCGCAGCACGCTGCCGGTGTGTCTCCGCCGTGTTGGATGGCCGCCGACGGCATCTTTCCGGCCGGCTGACATGGCCCTTTAGCTTAGGCCCTAATGACCCTTCCCCACGTCACTTACAGTGGGCCTAGGCCTGCTAATTACTTTATTAGTTAGATGTTAACTAACCCCTCTTAAACGGTGGGTCAATGACAGGTGGGGCCCGCCCTCTTAACTAAAATAGTTTAGATTTATTTTATATAGGTTTAGCCCTTGAGTCACTGACACATGGGACCCACTCGTCAGCCTCTAATCCTGCCCTGTTACACTGATGTGTGGACCCCACACGTCAGGTTTGACCGGGACCAGACCGTTGACCTGCTGATGTAAGCATGACACCATGCTGATGCAGTAAAGTATTTCTGGAATTAAAATAAATCAGAAAATGATTTATGAGTTTCAGAAAATACTCAAAACTTCTAAAAATCATATAAAATCAACCGTAGCTCAGATGAAAATAAGTTATATATGAAAACTTATCAGAAAAATATGAAGAATATGTTTATGGCATTTTCATGCATGTTTGAACAACCTAAGGTTGTTGTATATGACAATTTGCATAATTGGCATTTAAATAATCACATATGGAGTTTGAATTTGAACCTTGGGTTCAAACCAACTTCATTTAATTGTGTTGCTAGTTGCATTAGCTCAATCAACATCATATTGCCATGTCATGATCATGCATCATATTGTTGCATTGCATTGATTGTGTTCTCTCTTGTTTGCCGGTGTTTGTCCCCTCTCAGTAGACGATGTTCCGACGATGTGATCGATGACACTGATGAAGACACAGTGATATCTTCAAAAGTACCAGGCAAGCAAACCCCCATTGAGCATTCCGATACAATCCCACTCTCTCGCTCCTGCTCTCCTTTACTGCATTAGGACAACAACGATTGAACCGCTTTTGCTGCAGTAGTTGAACCCCTTTCCTCTGCATGACTTGTCATTGCCACAGTAAATAGTTGAAACCCACTAGCATTAGTAGGAGTTATTTGAGCCTTGTTGTGCCTACTCATCCATGCTATCTGGTTATGCCTGCTATTGCTTAGAGTTGTGTCAGGCCTGGTTCATTGGGGATGAAATGGAATGTGGTGAACATGTCCTACTGTTGAGAGCTAAGTGTGTGAACACGTTTTGGTAAAGGTAGCGGCGAGAGGCCATGTAGGAGTACATGGTGGGTTGTCTCACTGGAATCGTCCTTAAGAACTGAGTTCTGTGTAAGTTGTCCAGTGACTAGCTACTACCACACATTGGGTTCCGGTAACTCGACCACACTTGACTTATTAATCAACTAGATCTCTGTCCAGGAGTTGCAACTAGTTTCTGGTGTTTGTTGGTAGTGCTAGTAGTCTACCAAGTGGCACCCGGTACAGGTGGGCTTGGGACAGACTAGGTGCAGTGGCACGGTGTACCAAGTGGCACCCGGATGGTGGGCTTGGGAACCCTTCTCACAGTGTTTGGGGCCGTGAGGACACCCTGGCCGGATCTCCTTACGGATGGAACCTGAATAGGCGATAAATCTGGACTAGAGTCTTGTGTGGTTAGTCAGGTCGTGGCCGACACCCTCGTCGGGCTTCCGCTTGAAGGTTGCCGAGATACACAACGTGTACATGGTGGTAAGTGGCGAGAGCGTGTGTGAAGAAGTACACCCCTGCAGGGTTAACATGATCTATTCGAATAGCCGGGTCCGCAGTTATGGACTTCTTGGATGCTTACGTGGTACATAGACAAGTGAAAGTGGATACTCTAAAATGCGCAAGACAAGTGTGAGTGCTATGGATGGCGTTCTCGTAGGGAGACGGGAGCGGATCCATAGTGGTGTCTTGATATGGTGAATATGTGGACTCGTGTGCGCCACCTCAAAAGAGTTACTTGCAATCGTAATTCAGGATAGCCACCGAGTCAAAGCTGGCTTGCTGCAGTCAAACTCCACCACCCCTTTGTTGATACTGATGCATGTGTAGCTAGTTCTGATGTAAGTCTTGCTGAGTACCTTTGTACTCACGTTTGCTTAATTTATGTTTTGCAGAGAGACTTCAGTCTCACTAGTGGTTCCGCGTGGACTTCGACGTTTAGCTTGTTACCTCAGCTACGATCTTGTGCCCTTGGGAGGGTCTTGTAGAGAGTCAGGCTTCTCAGCCTTTTTCATTTGTAGTTGTCTGTACTCAGACATGTTATGCTTCCGTTGCCTGTATGCTCAGTATGTTGGGTCATGAGACCCACTCCTTGTAATAAATGCTATGATGGCTCTTCTGGGCCTTATCTATATGAGTCATTGAGTTATGTTGTGATGCCATGTTGTACATCACATACTTGCATGTTATGCGTATGTGTAATGTGTAAGTCTATGTGTGCGATCCGACACCTAGTTGTTTACCCTTGGTAGCCTATCTTACAGGGAAATGTCTCCTAGTGCTTCCACTGAGCCCTGGTAGCTTGCTACTGCTTCGGAACACTTAGGTTGGCCGGCATGTGTCCTTCTTCGTTCCTGTGTCTGTCCCTTCAGGGAAATGTCACGCGTGGTTCCTTTAAGTCCTTGTAGCTTGCTATGACTTGGGTTCATACGTTGATGACCGACACGTTCGTTGTTGGGTCATGTATGCATGTCTCTGTAATTTAGTGCCACTTTTTGTTTAAAACTAGTCATGTCGGCTCGGGTTCTCTGTCATATGGATGCTAGCGACACTATCATATACGTGAGCCAAAATACGCAAACGGTCCCGCGCCAGGTAAGGTGGCACCCGTGGGGATACCGTACGTGAGGCCGCAAAGTGATATGATGTGTTACATGCTAGATCGGTGTGACTTAGGATCGGGGTCCCGACAACATCTCCGTCGGTCCGCTGTAGAGAAGAGAAAGGCAATTAGTGAAGAGGTGGCTCGGCTTCTGGCAGCTAAGTTCATCCGCGAGATCTACCACTCCGAGTGGCTCGCCAATGTGGTCATGGTCGCCAACCGCATGTGCATCGATTTCAAGCATATCAACCAGGCCTGCCCGAAGGATCATTTTCCTCTACCCCGCATCGATCAGATAGTCGACTCGACTGCGGGATGCGAGCGTTTGTCCTTTCTGGACGCGTATTTCGGGTATCATCAGATCTGACTATTTGGACCTGATGAAATCAAGACAGCTTTCATCACCCCATTCGGGTGTTTCTGTTATATCACCATGCCTTTCGGTCTCAAGAATGCTGGCTCTACCTTCATGCGCATGATTCAAAAGTGCCTGCTGAAACAAATCAGTCGGAACGTCGAAGCATGCATGGATGACATCATGGTCAAGTCGCGCAAAGGTTCCAACCTGCTGACTGACCTCGCTGAGACATTCGCAAATTTGAGAAGCTATGATATCAAGCTCAATCCGTCGAAGTGTACATTTGGAGTTCCGGGCGGCAAGTTACTCTATTTCCTTGTTTCCGAACGGGAATCGACGCCAACCCAGAAAAGTTCGGTGTCATCCTCCGAATGAAACGCCCCGAGCGTGTACATGACGTCCAGAAGCTAACTGGTTGCTTGGCCGCATTGAGTCGATTCATTTCTCGTCTCGGTGAGAAGGCATTACCTCTCTATCGACTGGTGTAGAAATCCGAAAAGTTCGAGTGGAATTCTGAAGCTGAAGCAGCGTTTGAAGAGCTCAAAGCCCTGTTGTCCACCCAGCCGGTGCTTGCTGCCCCAGTCAGCAAAGAGCCTCTCTTACTGTACATTGCAGCCACCGGACAAGTTGTCAGCACTGTACTCATGGTCGAGTGGGAAGAATATGGCAAGGCCTACAAAGTCCAACGCCCAATCTATTACATTTCCAAAGTATTGACCCCCTCCAAGCAAAGGTACCCGCATTACCAGAAGCTTGTGTATGGGATCTACTTAAACACAAAGAAAGTTTCCCATTACTTCTCGGATCATATAATCTCAGTCGTCAGCGACGCCCCACTATCAGAAATCCTGAATAACTGAGACGCAACCGGTCGAGTGGCAAAATGGGCGATTGAAGTCCTTCCGCTGGATATCAAGTTTGAAGCGAAGAAAGCTATCAAGTCTCACGCAATAGCAGATTTTGTGGCCGAGTGGATCGAACAAGAGCTGCCGACTCAGGTTCAGTCGGACCACTAGACTATGTTCTTTGATGGATCCAAGATGTTGAACGGATCCGTTGCAGGCGTGGTCCTGGTATCTCCCAGGGGCGACAAGCTCTGTTACATCCTTCAAATCCACTTTGACTCATCGAACAACGAAGCTGAATACGAAGCACTTTTGTACAGATTGCGTATGGCCATCTCACTCGGCGTCCGTCGCCTGATGGTCTACGGCGATTCAGACTTAGTGGTGAACCAGGTGATGAAGGAGTGGGACGTCAGAAGCCCGACAATGACCAGTTATTGCAGTGCAGTGTGGAAGCTTGAAAAAAAGTTCGAAGGTTTAGAGCTCCATCACGTGCCTAGAGCCAAGAATCAGCTTGCTCACGATCTCGCGAAGATAGGGTCCACTCGGAAGCCTATACCCAAGAATGTATTTTTGGACCATCTTCACACCCCCTCAGTCAAAGAAGACCCCTTCACGGAGGAAACCCAACAGCCAGTCAGTGCGTCTGATCCGACTGAAGTCGAAGTGCCTGCAGTAGTCGACCTGATCATGGAGATTTTAGTGATCACACCCGACTGGACTGTGCCATACATAGCGTATCTGCTCGGGCAAGAACTCCCAGAGGATGAAGAAGAAGCATGCCAGATTGTCCGTCGGTCCAAGGCTTTTTACCGTCATTCAGGGTCAGCTATACAGGGAGAGTGTCACAGGAGTCGCTCAGTGCTGCATCGCCCCAGAGGAGGGTCGACTGATTCTGAATGAAATTCACACGGGGACTTGTGGCCACCACGCTTCCTCTCGGACTATAGTGGACAAGGCGTACCGAGCTGGATTTTATTGGCCCCGAGCTAACTTGATGGCTAAGGATATCATGGACAAGTGCGAAGGCTGCCAGTTCTACTCCAACATGTCTCATAAGACGGCGTCTGCCCTGAAGACCATTCCGTTAGTTTGGCCCTTTGTTGTTTGGGGGTTGGACATGGTCGGCCCCTTCAAAACCGGCAGAAGCGGATTCACTCACCTGCTCGTAGCAGTCGACAAGTTCACCAAGTGGATCGAAGCCAAGCCCATCAAGAATCTCGGTTCGAGCACCGCCATCAGCTTCGTTAGGGGACTGATATTCAGATATGGAGTCCCCACAGCATCATCACGGATAATGGCTCCAACTTTGACTCGGATGAATTCAGAGCTTTCTGTTTCTCCCAAGGAACACGAGTCGACTACGCCTCCATGGCGCATCCGCAGTTGAATGGACAAGCAGAAAGAGCGAATGGTTTGATCCTCCAAGGCTTGAAGCCGCGGCTTATGCGTGACCTCAAGCATGCCGTCGGAGCTTGGGTGACCGAACTACCGTCTGTCTTATGGGGTCTGAGGACAAATCCGAACCGGTCGACTGACCGTAGCCCTTTCTTCATGGTCTATGGAGTTGAAGCAGTGCTGCCAAGTGATTTGTTGCACAATGCCCCCAGAGTGGAACTCTTCTCCGAAACCGAGGCAGAGCAAGCCCGTCAAGATGCAGTCGACCTCTTGGAGGAAGAACGTGAGATTGCTCTGATCTGGTCGACCATCTATCAACATGACCTGCGCCGATTCCATGCTCGCAACGTCCGAAGCCGAGCATTCCAGGAAGGAGACCTGGTTCTTCGAGCGCATTAGAAACGACCGCACAAGCTCGCCCCGGCTTGGGAAGGCCCCTTCATCGTTACCAAGGTACTGCACAATGGAGCTTATCACCTCTACAATGTCGCCAAGAAGAGAGATGAACCTCGTTCGTGGAACGCGGACCTGCTCCGTCGCTTCTATACTTAAAACACTCGAACAGTCGAGTTGTAATAAAGATTTTCCAGTTTGTTACAAAGACAAGTTCACAGCAATTCCTTAATGATTGTTGGTTTCTAAGATGTTGGTCCTCAAATTCCCCAGTGGTTGCTTAGCCGCGAACCCGATTCTCCTAAGTTACAAAAACTACTCCGAGTGAAGAGCAACCCTCTCACTCGGGGGCTTAGCCGCGAACCCGATTTGCCTAAGTTACAAAAACTACTCTGAGTGAAGAGCAACCCTCTCACTCGGGGGCTTAGCCGCGAACCCGATTCTCCTAAGTTACAAAAACTACTCCGAGTGAAGAGCAACCCTCTCACTCGGGGGCTTAGCCGCGAACCCGATTCGCCTAAGTTACAAAAACTACTCCGAGTGAAGAGCAACCCTCTCACTCAGGGGCTTAGATGCGACCCCGTAATCGCCTAAGTTACAAATACT
>LR738715.1:229696967-229713468 GCA_902687465.1 Secale cereale | reverse complement strand
GCTGTTGCCGGGGAGGTGAGTGCTTGAAGGTATATCTTTAGATCTTCCAATTGAATCTTTTAGTTTCTTGGTTTATCACTAGTTTGGTTTTATAAAGAAAAAAATGGAATTGAGGATGCATCATATTATTCATCTTTATAATTTCTTTCGTGAAAATGATGGAAAATAAAATTGTGCTCAATTGATAGAAGAAGAACGCTATAAAATGTGTGGCATAAATGATGAGCATGATTGCAATGTTGTTGGCATGAATTCTTTGAATATCCATGATGCTAATGATATGCAAAACCATAAGCTTGGGGATGCTATGTTTGATGAAGATGATATTTTTAGCCCCCCAAGATTTGATGTGGAAATTTGTTATAATGGTAGCATGCCTCCTATTTATGATGATTATATTGATAAAAGTGGATTTGGAGAGGTCATGACTTTATTTAGTGATGAATCCACTACTTTGGAGGATGTTTCAATTGACTATGATAAAAAAGTTGCTATCTATGATGATTATGGTGATGACATGTATGCTATATTGAATAATAATAACCATGAAACTTGTCATCATGACTTTAATTTTCAATCTCATGATAGTTATTTTGTTGAGTTTGCTCCCACCACTATTCATGAGAATAAATTTGCTTATGTGGAGAGTAGCAAAATTTCTATGATTTAGCATCATGAAAAGAATGATTTATGTGATGTCTATATTGTTGAATACATTCATGATGCTACTGAAAATTACTATGAGAGAGGAACTTATGCTTGTAGGTATTGCAATAATATCAAGTTTACTCTCTATGTGTTGAAAATCTTGAAGTTTTGCTTGTTTTGCCTTCCTGTGCTAGTTGATTCTTGTTCCTATAAATTATTTGCTCAAAAAATCCCTATGCATAGGAAGTGAGTTAGACTTAAACGTGCTAGTCATATTCTTTATGATGCTCTTTTTGTGTTTCAATCTTTATATTTTATGTGAGCATCATTGAATTCATCATGCCTAGCTAAAAGGCATTAAAGAAAGGCGCTTGTTGGGAGACAACTCAATATTTACCCCTACTATTTTTGTGTGTTCACATGGTTAAGCTACTGTTGTAATCATGTTATACATGTTTTGTTTCAATAAAGTGCCAAGTAAAGCCTTTGGGATAGTGTGGATGATAGTTGATTTGATTCTGTGCAAAAACAGAAAGTTTTGCTTCCAGTGCAGAAAATTCAATAAATCACTGGAATGTTATAATTAGCTGAAATTTTGAAACAAGATTGATATACAAATTGCCTACATTGTCCTAATTTTTCAGAATTTGTAGAGTTTAATAAGTATGGTGGTTGTCCAGATCATTAGAGACTGTTCTGTTTTTGACAGATTCTGTTTTCAATGCATAATTTGCTTGTTTTCTAGTTTCTATGGCTTATATTGATCAATATAAATTGTAGAAATGATACACTATAGTAGGCATTATGTGAGAAAAATTCTGAACTTTGACAGTACCCAAAGTGAATGATTTGTTTTATCATACTAACCTATCTCACGAAGTTTTGTTAAGTTTTGTGTGATTGAAGTTTTCAAGTTTTGGGTGAGATATCGATATGAGGAGAATAAGGAGAGGGAATACCCTAAGCTTGGGGATGCCCAAGTTACCCCAAGGTAATATTCAAGGAACAACTAAGCAACTAAGCTTGGGGATGCCCCGGAAGGCATCCCATCTTTCGTCTCCAACATTATCGGTAACCTCACTTAAAGCTATATTTTTATTCATCACATAATATGAGTTTTGCTTGGAGTGTCATTTTATTTTGTTAGGATTTGCTTGCTGGTATTTAGAATAATGTTTTTTATATTTTATCTCAATAAAAGTGTCAAGGATAGCCTTTGCCATGCTTATTTTGCAAGTCTACATGTTGTTGTTTGAAAACAGAGAGTTTGTCACTGTTGTAAAAATTCCCGAGAAAAGTCATAGTGTGATAAAAGGTTGAAACTTTTTGCACATCAATATAAGGTAAATTTCCTACAGGATGTTTAAAAAAATGAGTTAGGGAAGTATGGATCCTCTTGCATTCTTTACAGACTATACTGTTTTGACATATTGCTGCTATGTTTGCATTGTTTGCATATGTTTGCGTGTTTAATGATTCTATTTGAGGATAGGAGTATTAAATATGCAGAGGCATTTAGTATGCAATGTTAAATTATAATTTTAGTGATTTTGTACAGTACATGATGATAAGGTTTTGCATTGATTTATACTAACTTATCTCACGAGTTCTTGTTGAGTTTTGTGTCGATGAAGCTTTTTGAGATTTAGGAAAACCGTGATATGAGAAGAATTAAAGTGACACAAAAGCTCAAGCTTGGGGATGCCCAAGGCACACCAAGATAATATTTCAAGAAGTCTCAAGCATCTAAGCTTGGGGATCCCCCGATAAGCATCCCACCTTTCTTCATCAACAATTATCGGTTAGTATCGACTGATCCTAAGTTTTTGCTTCTTCACATGAGATGTGCTATTCTTGAAATGTCATTTTATTGTGTTTTCTTGATGTTTTCATACTATATTTAGATCTATAAGTTTTTTACTAAAATAGGGCCCCCAAATAGTTGCCAGGGAGGCTAAGTAAGCGGCATTCACATCCCGTCAACGAAGCTCTTTTATGGTGTCGTTGCTCTAGTGCTTCACTTATATATTTTTTAGCACGGTGTGCTCTGGTATTTTTGAAGAAATTCTCTATTTCTTCACTTAGATTAATTTGAGATAAGAAATATTATGCTCATGTTCTTCACTTATATTTTTTTGAGCTTATCAAAAGCAACACATGAAAATTAATCCCAAAGTGATAGATATCCGAGAAGGATATAATAAAAACTTACATGAAGATCATTGGACAAAATAAACTTGATTCCTTGTAATAGTTTTGAGATATGATGATGTCATATGAGAGTCATGTTGATGAGTAATTGTGCTTTAGTGAGAATATTGGTGTTAAGGTTTGTGATTTCCCTATGCAAGCACGAAATTCAATAGTCATGCAATGAAATTACATCCTACTTGTGGTGCATTATTCGGTGTTAATTATGCTTAATGCTCGCTTATGAGATTATTTGTTTCTTGGTTGGTCGCTTCCCAATATTTTGCTAGCCTCCACTTGTACTAAGTAGAAATACTACTTGTGCATCCAAACTCTTTAAACCCTGTTTTGCCACATGAGTCCACCATACCTACTTATATGCGGTATTCCCTTGCCATTCTAAGAAAATTTGTATGTGCCATCTCTAATTTTTAAAATAAATTTCTCTTTTGTGTGCTCGTACCGCTCACAAGACGGTGAGGGGTGGCTAATATTTTCCATACTATATGTGTTATTCTCACGAGTGTTTATTCACTTGCCATTGCACGAGAGCAATGCAAAGGTATTAGGGATGCCCAGTCCCGAAATGAAAAAATGAATTTAATTTATGTTCTCAAATAATAAATTCCTTGGAAAGTGTTGGTATGGAGGGCACCCGTGGATACGGTTAGCCATGGCTTGTGAAAATTTGGTGGAAAAAGGAATAAACTTTGTTTTATGTTTGGGAACCACATATGATATATCTAGCATGGAAAGTGTTGGGAACTCTAAGTCGTTTTCGTTGGTGGGAAAAGCATGCCACCCAAAATAATTTTATCTTTCAATTTAAGCTTTGAGCTCTGGCACCTCTACAAATCCCTACTTCCCTCTGCGAAGGCCCTTTCTTTTACTTTATGCAATTTTATTTTGAATTTGAGTCTCTATCTTCTCTTATAAAGCACCAACTAGGAGGCACTATGATCGTACTTGAGTATTGGGTGTAGTTAATATGCGAGTGTGTTTCATGAATGGATCAACGGTTAAGCATGTTGGGCTAGGGATAACTTATTTATCATTTATATTTTGAAAGACATGGTTGTTTGTTGATATGCTTGAGTATTAAAGTCCTCATGTCAAAACTAGACTATTGCTTTGAACAATATAAAAGCCCAATTGTCCATGCTATAAAGAAAAAGAATTTGGGATGATCAAGATAGGCAACATTCCACATAAAAATTTCTATTTTTATCATTTACCTACTCGGGGACGAGCAGGAATTAAGCTTGGGGATGCGGATACGTCTCCAACGTATTTATAATTTTTTATTGTTCCATGCTGTTATATTACCATTTTTGGATGTTTTACAATCCTTTTATAGCAACTTTATATATCTTTGGGACTAACCTATTGACCAAGTGTCCAGTGCAAGTTGTTTTTTTTATTGTTTTTTTACATCGCAGGAAATCAATATCAAAGGGAGTCCAAACACCACGAAACTTTTTGTGGACTTTTTTTTATGGACCACAAGACTCCCGATGGGCCAGAGCAGCACCTAGGGGGTGCCCCGAGGGGGCACAACCCACCAGGGCGCGCCTGGAGGCCCAAGCGCGTCCAGGTGGGTTGTGCCCACCTCAGTGGCCTCCCGCACCCCTTCTTTGCCGTATAAATTCCCAAATATTCCAAAACCCTTCGGGGTTAACCTAGATCATAAGTTCCGCCGCCGTAAGCCTCTATAGTCCACGATATCCAATCTAGAGCCCTTTCTGGCACTCCGCCGAAGGGGGAAACCATCACCGGTGGTTATCTTCATCATCCCGGCGGCCACCATGATGAGGAGGGAGTAGTCCACCCTCGGGGTTGAGGGTATGTACCAGTAGCTATGTGTTTAATCTTTCTCTCGCACGTTCTTGAGATGTCACGATCTTGATGTATCACAGGCTTTGTTAATATAGTCAGATCATATGGTGTTTTCCCCTCTCTATCTTGTTGTGATGAATTGAGTTTTTTCCTTTGAGATTTCGTTGTTATCGGATTGAATACTTTTATGGATTTGAGAACACTTGATATATGTCTTGCAATTGAATACTCGTGGTGATAATGGGGTGTCATATTGATTCACTTGATAGTGTTTTGGCACTCAACTTGCGGATTCCCGCGGTGAAATTAGGGGTTGATGCATGTTCTTGTCTTTTTTCTCCGGTAGAAATTTTGGGGCACTATTTGAGGTTCTTTGTGTTGGATTGAGTATTATGAATCTGAATTTGTTTCGGTGTTAGTTTAGTACAAACTCTTGATAGATCGATCGGAAAGAATAACTTGTGTTATTTTAGTACGAACTCTTGATAGATCGATCGGAAAGAAAAACTTGTGTTATTTTAGTATGAACTCTTGGATAGATCGACCGGAAAGAATAGCTACAAACAATTCCTTCTTATGTTCTCCGCTAGATAGGAAATTTGGTGTGATTCTTCATCGCACTTTGAGGAATAATTATATGATCCAATTATATTAGCATTGTTGAGAGATTGCACTAGCGAAAGTACGGAGCCTAGGCCTCATTTTCAAACATTGCAATATCATTTGTGCTGCGTTTTATCACTTGCTACCTTGCTGTTTTTTATTGTTACTATTACAAAAATCAATATCTACTATCCATATTACACTTGTATCACCATCTCTTCGCCGAACTTGTGCATCTATAAAATTTCCCATTGTATTTGGTGTGTTGGGGACACAAGAGACTTTTTATTAATTGGTTGCAGGGTTGTTTGAGAGAGCACATCTTCATCCTACACCTCTCACGGATTGATAAATCTTAGGTCATCCACTTGAGGGAAATTTGCTACTGTCCTAGAAAACTCTGCGCTTGAAGGCCCAACACAAGTCTACAAGAACAAGTTGTGTAGTAGACAAAAGCAAGCCGCACGACTGTAATGGCTCGAGGCCCGGCTCCAGCAGCACCCTGTAATGCCCAGTATGTGACTATGTCTCGCACGTGTCGAGGCACGACTTAAAGGCATAATCGCATACTAGAATGATCTCTAGTGTGGTATCTTTGCCAGACTCATGTAAAAGCAGGGATGAAAGTGTAAAATAATAGATGGCTTACACTCGCCACGTCGCACAATGTAATACATTAACATACATCATCCAGATAACATCAGAGTCCGACTACGGACGAAATCCAAATGAAAGATACAATAAATAAAACAACTCAAGGCCCGGACCGCCCCTAGTAGAAGCCACTACTGATCGTCGGGATAAGACACATAGTAACGCCCTCGCTCCGCCCGGATCCCTCCGTCCCGTCCCGCGTTGAATTTTCGCGGAGGTGAATTTCTACTAAGTCCCCGGATTCCGTAAATTTGTTGCCTCCTTTGCCATGTGATAACTTCGTGCTCGTAGCTCCGTTTTGCGCGTGTGATATGTCGAAATGTTCGTCTCGTCGTGCTCTACATGTTAGTACCAGTTTCATGCATGTTAGAGTTCATCTTGTTGACTTAATCTTCATGGCATGAGTGCATGTTGCTGTAACTTGATGTCTGTGTAAATTTGTTGCCATGTTCGTGAGTTGATAACTTTGTGCATGTTGGTCCGATTGGAGTGAATGATATGTCCAGATCTTCGTTGTGAAATGCTCTACATGATGGTTGCTGTAGCATTCATGTTAGGTCTCATCTTGACATGTATATCTCTGTTGCAAAAGTGCATTTGGCTGATAAGTTTCTGGAGTTGTTATGAGTTGATGTTTTGCCATGCTTGTGCTTATTTATCCATGTGTCATATGTGCTAGGTGTCAACATGAGTTTTGCTCTTGAGTATGTGCTCTACATGATAGATTCATTTTCATGCCATGATATGTCTTGATATGAGTGCAACAAGCTTGTTAACATGTCATCATGTTGTAAATCTTTGCTAAGTGTGAATCTGTTAAATTTATTGCTATGTATCCATGTTGCCACCGTCTTTGTTGTGCATGTTAAGGGTTGTCCAATGGATGTTCCTTGAAGTATATGTCATGCTCTATCTATCCATGCACTTGTTTGCCATGATGTCATGCTGTAGATTGTTATTATGAGGCCCTCAAGTTGCTATAAAATTTATCTGTCAGCATGCCCAGATTTTGCTAAGTCTGGATAAACTTTTGCTCTTTTGCCATGTTGTTTGGGAAATGTTCTAGTATGTTGTAGAAGTAGCCATGTGGTTATTCTTGAAGAGCATGTTATGTATGTTGTTGCCATGCTTTTTGTTTGCATGATGGCTTGCTGTAACTTGTTGTTTTCATGCTCTCAAGTGACTATAAAATGTAGTTGCCAGCATGTTATCAACAAGTTCAGTTTTGGCATGAGTGTAGCTAGTGTTTGAAGCACCCTATGAGCATGTTCTTGCTTTGAGTAGCTTCTCAAATATGTCTTCTTGTTGTTGGTTACCTTAACTTGTCATGTCATGCTTTGAGTTGAGTTGCATAAGCTTGTAAACATGCCATTCCGTTGTAATTCTGCCATGCCTTGTAATTTTCACTAAGTCTGAGAATTCTATAAATTTATTGCAACTTGCCATGCTTGGTTAATTGTGTTCCAGTAGGTTTTTGGGTGTGTTCTAAGTTCATGCTTGTTGAGTATCATGTCTATTTCACATCCATGCCCTTTGTCTCCATGTTTGGGTGCTGTAGCATGATTATTTCTTGCTCCAAAGATGTCATGTTGCTGTAAACTGCAGTTTTGCTTGAATCTTGTTTTGCTTGCCATTTGCAAACCATGCGCCCATTTCCGGTGATCTTTATATCGATTTCGACCGATATCTTCCCCTCTATCCAGTGGCTTGCTTGGTTTTCCAAGATGAGGCCTTTTCCATCATCTTCTCCTTAGGCTCAAGAGCATCCACATGCATACGCACATCATACTCGTATCCCTCGTTATGACTTGCATCATGTTGATTGTGCATTGCACCGTGTTTGATATTGTGTCCTTATTGTGTTCTTGTGTTGGGTAGAGCCGGGAGCCGATTCGGAGTTCGAGGTTACTACCGAGGCTGAGTTTGAGGATCAATGTTACGATACCACCGATGACTTAACAGGCAAGATGACCATTCCCGGATATCACTACTATCTTTGCCTATGCTAGATGTCTCGCTCTTTAGATATTGCCTCGATGCCTATGTCTGGTTGTCAGCCCTCCTATTGTTGCCATGAAACTCTCTAACCACCCTTCTAGCAAACTGTTGTTTGGCTAAGTACGCATCGCTTAGCCCCTCTTATAACGTTGTTAGTTGCAGGTGAAGATTTTAAGATCATTGCCCCGTGATGAAGTTATTGTTGGGATATCACAATATATAATCTGTTAAACTAAATCATCTATATATATTGGTAATGGGTGGAAGGCTAAGCCTCTTGCTTGGTGTTTTGTTCCACTCATGCCACCTTAGGAACCGTTAAACCGGTGTTATGTTCCTTGATTTTGCGTCCCTAACACGGTTGGGGTTTATGGGCCCCCCTCGATAACCCGCTTAGTGCTAAAGCTTTTCTAGCAAGGCCCAACATTGGTTTTACATTTTGCCTAATAACTAAAACTTGCATAGGGACTAGCTATCCCAATGACTTAATTAATAACCCCGGGCCAGTGCTCCTCATGAGTGTTGGTCCAACCTAGAGCAGCTTGCGGCACCGCCCCTTGGCAACTTGGGGTATTTTGGATGTTGTAACCATAGCTCATCCGGTCGTGGCCTGAGACTAGATACGCGCGGCTACTATCAGGGTGTCGGCACACCGGGAGGTCTTGCTGGATTAGTTTTACCTTTGTCGGAATATCTTGAGCACGGGATTCCGAGAATACTCGGGGCTTACCACCTTGGAGTTGCGACTCCGCAGATCGTGAGCTTGTGATGGGCTAAGTTGGGACACCCCTGCAGGGTTTGATCTTTCGAAAGCCGTGCCCGCGGTTATGTGGCAGATGGGAATTTGTTAATATCCGGTTGTAGATAACTTGACACCATGTTCTTGAATACACTACCTGCGTGAGTAACCGTGATGGTTTCTTTCCGAAGGGGTTCGAGAAGTGAACACGGTGGGGTTATGTTTGATCGTGAGTAGTTAGGATCACTTCGTGATCAACTTGGCGATCGTTGGCACTTGTTCTCTTCTCGCTCTAACCTCGTAAGTTAGTGATTAGTGCTGCTGCAACCTTGTTTTAAGCCTTTTCCTCACCTAAGGCTTCGATAGTCTTGTTACCCGGGAACGGGATTGCTGAGTCCTCTGTGGCTCACAGATTCAACACAACAGCAGATGCAGGTACCGTTGAGAACTATACAGGAGATGGGACAGAGCTGTACTGGGAGTTCGACGAAGAGCGTGGACGTCACTATGTGTCTTATCCCGACGATCAGTAGTGGCTTCTACTAGGGGCGATCCGGGCCTTGGGTTGTTTTATTTATGGTATCTTTCGTTTGGATTTCGTTCGTAGTCGGACTCTACCATCTACTATTTTACACTTTCATCCCTGCTTTTACGTGAGTTTGGCAAAGATACCATACTTGAGATCATTCTAGTATGCGATTATGCCTTTAAGTCGTGCCTCGACACGTGGGAGACATAGTCGCATACTGCGCATTACACGCTCGGTCTCAGTAGGAGTCCTCCTCCTACTTCACCGGGGCATGGCGGTGACGCGGCTCGCCTTCCTCCCCAGTCCTAGCCTGGCGACATGGCGGCTCGTCGTAGTCGCCGTCGCTGGTGCTCTCCCTGGAGGAGGAGGAGCCGCTGCTGGAGGTGGCACGGTCGCCGCCAAGGGCAAGCTCACCACCAGCGATGGCGCCACCCCTCCAATTGTTGTCTTCATCACCATCGTCGTCGTCACTGCCACTTTCCGGGCAGCATCCCGCACGCCGGCCGTCTTCCTCGAACATCCTCACTTAGAGAGTCGCGGCGCCGTCGTACCTGAAGTGGAGGGTACACCTCCCGTGTAGGCCCCGCACGCGGGTGAACGACTACCACCCGTGATTCAGGAACACGTTGCCCGTGATGGTGACTCCGACCTCCACCCATGAGGCCTTGCTGCAGCAGCTGTCGGCCTGCAGCCAAAGGCCATTAGGCCCCCCGGCCGGTAGCGCGCCCGCGAAGAAACGCGAGAGTTGGAACCAGATGCCCGCGGGCCTCTCCGACAACACGACAAACTCTGGGGACGCGTCGGCTAAGTGGGAGCGCGGCTGCGGTGGCCGGACGACCGCCACGTGCCTTCCCCCGTCGCCGGAGCCGCCCCGTCCACAGCAGCTCCCATCGTGGGAGGAAGCACCGCCGCGGTTTCCTGAGGCGACGCTGGCCTTCGAAGGGGTGCGCCCGCGCCCCCAGGGGGGCATCACCAGTGTTGCGGTGTACTTACGGGGGCATCTGTGGCCTCTCATGGGCGGCGGCGAACCTGGCCCCTCCTTGGGGGCCTTTCCCTTCTCTGCAGCGGAAAACCGCGTCACCGGCGCCATGGACGCTTCGACAAGACGTCGGGGCAAGGAGGAAGAAGGAGGAGCAAGTAGTGAGAATACGGAGATGAGCAAGGGGCTCCACCCCCTCTCCCATTTATAGCCACAGGGAGGCCAACCGTCGGCCTCACACGATTCCGAGTAATGATGATTTTTTTGCATGCAATAGGCTGTTGTCAAGTCGAACGGTTGCCGAGGCTGCGTGGGGAAGTGGAGACGCCCATGTCCCATCAAGCGCCACAAATCGACTCGGTCCGCAGGCGATTGGGGCCCGTGGTGCTTCACCCTTGCCTCCTGGCTTTGCCTCGAAGCCGAGTCCGAGCGCGCCTTGGGCCAGGGGCTACTGTCGGCGTTCTGGGAACCAGGGTACCCAGACTTGCCTGCCTGCGGCCCACGGCGTGGCTTCATCGACGGCCTGGTATGGCCCATCTTTAGCATCGACAAGGCAAGACCATCGCGAGGGGCCAAGCCTTGCGAGGCGGATGACGCCAAGACCTCCGCAGGGAGCAGGCTCCTAGGCTGGCTCCTGAGGAGCGGAGATTCCTATGCAAGCGCCCATCTCATGAGGATCAAGTGACGCAAGCCGTGACGACCAAGGCCAGGCGGGCGCAGAGTAGCGGGTTTCCTCTTTTGCTAGGAAGGGTGTGGAGAGGGCATTCAGAGTGCTTCAAACTCGTTGGAGAATTGTTTATGGAGCTGCAATGATGTTAGGATCGGAAATTTTGTGGCAGGCTATGACATGTTGTGTTCTTTTGCACAATATGATTGTCGAGGATGAGGGTGTTGTGTTGCCCGAACAAATGATTTTAAAGCGCTCGAAGAACAAGTTCAAATCCCGAAATATAAAGGTGCAAATCAGCTTATGAACTTTCTGCAGGTGCATTAGAATCTTCGAGATCATTAAGTGCACACACATCTGATAAATAATCTCGTGGAGCATATGTGGACTCACAATAAAAATTAAAAAGCGAATGTTCGAGTTGTGCACATAAAATACTTATATATATATATATATATATATATATATATATATATATATATATATACTATTACGTGTGATATTGACATGTATAATGGACGTGCATAGATTTAAATGTATTTGAGAGTCCGGATTTGATACATATGAATACCGGACACAAGATATAAGAGGGCATCCGGATGCGTCCGTGGTACGCACACGTTCGTGGGTCTCGCAGAGTCCGGCTGTAGATGCTATGTACGGCCAGGAAATGTGGAGGTCCATGGCCACATGCCACGTTGACGGAAATAGGCGCATTGCCTCTGACATGTGGACGCCACGATACACCAAGCACATATATATCTGTCCATCCGCTGGCCCGGCGTACGCGCAGTATGTCGATGCAACCACCCATCCTATGGAGCGTCCAGCCTCATGCGGTGGTTGGAATCCTGCGGCGCGCGTGTGAGCGCCGACGAGAGAAAAAATGGCTGTTCACGTCACGCTGCGCGCCGAAGCCGCTTCTCCCATGGGCGGCGAAGAGTCTGTGGGAAGCTCAAGATGCGCAGCCCGTCTCGCGGCCGCGCGTGCCCCCGAGCAGGGAGGGGACTTTTCGTTTCGCCTCCTCCTCCTCGTCATTATCTCTGCCCACGTCCTCCGATTTTCATGCGAATTAGCGGCCGGGCTTGTCTAACGTGAGTGCGTGGGCGACCTGGGGGCTGCGGGAGAGACAAAACGAAAAGGGAGACGGCTCCGATCCGGGACGCAACCATGATTGATCTATTTTATATTCGGTGATAAGGTCTCGGCTCTCCGGCCAAATTTGGGAGGGGGACTTGTCTCCGAGTCCACGACGCGCGAGGCCGTATCTGAGAGAGGGCGCAAGTGATCAGTTAA
The DNA here is from genome assembly GCA_902687465.1 of Secale cereale. Lineage (NCBI taxonomy): Eukaryota > Viridiplantae > Streptophyta > Magnoliopsida > Poales > Poaceae > Secale > Secale cereale. The sequence goes on along the minus strand of LR738715.1, from coordinate 229,701,329 downwards.
CGACCTCGTTAACGCTGTGTGCTTCGTCATACGTGGCCGGGGTCGTAAAAGTTGGTAGCGGAAGTGGATGATTCAGGTTGCTCACGCGGAAGAGTATACTATCGGCTGGTGCCACTACGAACTCGCCAGGAGGCGTCGCGTCCTTTCCTTTTTTCATTCGATAAGAAATATCAGATCTCTTTTGTTCATTGTTTTTGAAATAGCTTACCACTCATGCCAAGTGGTAAAAAAAATATATCAGATCTCACTGTTAAAGAAGCTAGCTAATTTGTCCGTCCGTTGCAAATAAGGGCATACATATTTTAACAGTTCACTAGCAAAATTGCTCGTGTGTTGCAACGGTAAAGAGAAGTAATTTTTTTGTGGAAAAAATTTAACTCACGTGTACCATGTCCAATGGCATATGGGGCGTGCTACGCGTTCGCCAGCTAATTTATTTAAAAGATCAGCCGGGTCGCGAGCCGTCAAATTTACTGCATCACGTGGCCGAACGTGCCTTCATACTGCAACACAGGTCTTGTTGCGTAATTATTCTGCAACACAGATCTTGTTGCGGATTATTTTGCAACAACAAGTTTGTTGCATTTTTCTGCAAATGAGGTTTTGTTGCAGTTTTTTCTTTGCAACTAAGGTCTTGTTGCAAAAAAAAATTTGCAAGAGAAGTTGTTTTGCAACGTAGAACCGTCATACAGTATTGCGACACCGCATATGTTTCAGAAGCATAGCTCCTCTTGCGGAAGTGAGTTTATTGAAGGATAGTATGCGGGACGCGTGTCACGCACGGAAGGTGGCGGACACGACCTTGTTATCCGTCGGTTGATGGTAAGTGTTTCCCTTTCTCCCAACTAGTAAATGCGCACGTGTAATCTTAAAATTTGTTCTTTTTTTGCGGGGTAAAATTTGTTCTTCTTTAGTATAATATGATCATGAACATGGGTGAACAAAATTCGAGCAATTCAAATGGCATTAATAATGGAGCTTAACTGCGGAATGTGTGCATTGAAATCACCGATTGAAGAGTTTTCTAAACTCTGTTAAGAAGCTTGATTTGGCTTCAGCTTTATCAAGTGTATACGGGGCTGCCATTTGATTTTTATCCTGTTTAGAAACCATGACAAACTGAGGTAAGTGAAACAGTTTATCTGCCCCCACAAAACATACCCCTCGATCGAAGACAGATAGCACGGTGATTTTCTTTTGAACACAGATAGCACACTGACTGGATGCACAATAATCAATATACCATATATGCCAAAACAGATAGTACGCTGTATCAATCTATCAAATCTGAAGCATAATGTCACTTAAGAAAATAAGGTGAACAAAAGAAAGCAAAAGTGAGAGACCTCCGGGCCTGTGGATGCGTGTAGTGTGAGATGACGGGGAGATGTGAACGGATGGCGGTTTAGGAGGCGTCCTCGTCGACCGGCCAGGTGGCTTAGGCGGCATCTCCGATGGCAGAGGAGACGGCGTCCCCGACGACCGGCCAGTCGGTGTAGGAGGGGCGGCGTCGGCCGTGGCCAAGCGAGGCGATGCGTTGGGGCGGCACGAAGATGTGACGCGAGGCGTCCTTGAAGGTGCGGCAGGTGGAGGCGTTGGAGGCGGCGTCATCGACCAAGGCCAGGCGAGGCAATAGTGGGGGCGGCGTCCTTGAAGGTTTGGTGGCTCAGTGTGATCCGGGTGGTGTCCTAAGGTTCGGCGGCTCGAGGCAAATGGGGCGGGGTGAGGCAGAGTTGGCGGTTTCCTTCCTTTCGCGCGAAAGGAAGGGTCGTGGGAAAGGGGGTCAGGAACGAGTCGTGGCAAAGGAAGGGGATTGATTGGCGCTAAACATGTTTAGTCGCTTACCGTTAGGACAATAATGAGTGTTGGATTAACATGAACAGATGGCCAAGATATGTTGGATCTGTCCCTTTGAGTCTTTTTATATATTCTCCCAATAGTTTCACCATAAATATCTCTCACTAATTCAGTATCTCTCATTAATTGATTTCCTTCTTTTCCCTTCCTTTTTGAGAGTAAGTTCATTCACAAATTTCTCTCACTAATTCTTCCTTTTGAGAGTAAGTTCATTCACAAATTTCTCTCACTAATTCTGTGGGTCTTCTTCTTATTTTTCGCTTTGCCAGCCGGTGGACAAAAAAAGGTGTAGACTAGGCCCAGTTCGGCCCATGCAGATGAAAAATTGTTTTCCGCTGTGTGCACGAGCCTAGTTCGGCCCATGGGGAGACAAACTAACAGAAAATTGTTTTCTATCATTTTTCTGGGTCGCATGCCAAATTTAAAAAGAACAGAGGGGGATTTCTGCAAAATTTAATGACGAGCGGGAAAAAGCACTAATCCCTTTATTAATACTAGCAAAAGAGCCCGTGCGTTGCAACGGGGAAAAAAACATAACACACGCTCTTAACCCAACAACCATCACTCAAGACCACAATAGGTCTATCTCCTTTATTTTTGTGTGGCACCATATTTGTGTTGCCGCTTATCCTCATTCTCACCCTCGCCGGCGATGGCCTTAGTGTTCACACAAAATAAAGCAAAAAAAGTGTTTAAATATGGTTAATCCTAAATCGTCTCTCTCTTCCTCTATCCTCCCTCTCTCTCTCTCTCACTCCCGCGATGAGAAATCTGTTGTTTTCCCCTGCGACATTTTTCAGAGGTATGCATGTGTAGTTATCGATGTTTTCTTTTTCCTATATGATTATAGTGGGGTGTTTATTTGCAATCCGCATCGTCGTCGGTACGGAAAAAACGGATCTTGCCCTATAAATTATAAATTTGCTTCCAAAACAATATTTTAAAAATATTTAACAGGTAAAATTAAAACCATATTTAAATTCTGCACATTTTTGTAATAAAAATTTATATACAATATGTTAAAATTGAAGTTACGGTTTAAAAGATACGTATAATTTAGAAAATCATTTATTGGACTTAAATATATTCTAAAATAATATTTAAAAATACTTAACAGGTAAAAATAATCTCATATTCATATTCTACATATTTTTATAATCAAATTTCATATATAACATGTTCAAATCAAAGTTACGGTTTCAAAGATATGGATGATTTATAAAATATTCATTTGACTTAAATTGCTTCCAAAGCAATATTTTAAAAATATTTAACAGGTAAAATTAAAACCATATTTTTTTCAAAACATGTAAAATAACGGTTCGGGTATGACTTAAATTTGGACCACGGGTTGATTTCAAGAAAAAACAAGGACTTTTGTGTAAAATAGGAAAAACGATTCGTTTTAACTTAAAACCTAACTGCGGGTTGAATTCTCGGAAGTAGAGGGACTTTTCTGAAAAAATGCCATGACGGACGAGAAGAAACCCAATTTGCTTTATTATTAGGTAAAGATGTATAGATATCAATTGGGTCTCTTAAAAAACCATATTTTACTATGTTTTCCAAGGGTAAAAGTGTTCTATTCCAGGATTATAGGGTTACAGTCTAGAGGCATAATTCATTAGTACATGGGGCCGCCCGTGTAGCCATACAACTGTGCTACGTTCGATGAAGTTGTATCTCGCCAAACAATCTGCTACTCTATTTTGACTAGGATGAATCTTTTGTGGAATAAACACCCGGTTCTCTCTTAGGGACTTGATCTCCAATCCTAGATGACTATACAAAGGGCGAACAAGTGATTCATCTCTGAAAGTCGACAGGGCCTTAGATGAATTGGACATATATGACAATGGAACAAAAATTTATAAGCAACAAAGATGATTGAGTCGTCATCGTGTAGTAGTATCACACCAGCAGCCGCCATGCCATTACTCTCTGAAAATGCCCTATCTACTGAGAGTGCAACCTGGTCCCTAGGAGGTGGAACCTAGGTTAATGAAATTTTTGCGTTCGTTGGTTTTGGCCTTTCTATTTCCAACACAAGCGGCATTTTACCCTTTGTAATGACCTCCATCGAGTATCTGTTAACTGAATCAAGCGACTGCCCATAGCTCCAAAGAAACTCGACGAAAATTTCAAGAGGGGGTATTTCCTTACCATGCGTAGCATCATTCCGTAATTGTCATATATGTCCTGGTCATAGCCGTTCGGAATAAAAGCAACCAGTCCTACTCGGGCTCACACAGTGGCTCCTTGGCTAGCATCGTCCATAGCTAGCGCATATGATTCCAAGATCCTCCGCATGATCACATGCTATTAACGCATGAAATGATGATTCATCCTCCTTTCCACATAATGGACAAACCGCACACGGCTACAAATGATGTACAATTTTGTTTGTCTCTCACGCTCCCGAGCATGCCTTCCACACATTAATTTTCATTTTCTGTTGAACTTTGGCTTGCCAAATAAGGCTCCATAGTCATGTTGACCCATGGG
>LR738715.1:229653648-229678703 GCA_902687465.1 Secale cereale | reverse complement strand
GGGGGGGAGTGTGTCTATGTATCCTCATAGACCGTAAGCGTAAGTGTTTCACAATGCGGTTGATTTAGTCAAACTTCTTCGCGCTTCAACCGATCAAGTACCGAACGCACGGCACCTCCGCGTTCTGCACACGTTCAGCTCGGTGACGTCCCTCGCCTTCCTGATCCAGCAAGACGTCAAGGTAGTATATGAGTTCCGTCAGCATGACGGCGTGGTGACGGTTATGGTGAAGTGATCTCCACAGGGCTTCGCCTAAACACTATGAAAATATGACTGGGGGTGTAAACGGTGGAGGGGGGGTGCCGCACATGGCTAACAATTGATCTTGTGTGTTCTAGGCGCCCCCTCCCTCATATATATAGGTGGGAGGGGGAGGGGACATGCCAAGGGGTGCCCCGGGTAGGTACGAATCCTACTTGGGCTCCTGCCCTAGGCCGCCTGATACGTCCATTTTGCATCATGCTTTTATATTAATATTTATTGCACTATGGGCTGTTATCGTACATTATATCACAATACTTATGCCTTTTCTGTCTTATTTTACAAGGTTTACATGAAGAGGAAGAATGCTGGCAGCTGGAATTCCGGACTGGAAAAGGAGCAAATCTGAGATACCTATTCTAAACAACTCCAAAAGTCCTGAAACTTCACAGAGAATATTTTTGGAATATAAAAAAATATTGGGTGAAAGAAGCACCAGAGGGGGGCCACCATCCATCCACAAGGGTGGGGGGGGGCGCCCTACCCCCCTCGGCGCACCCCCTACCTTGTGGGCCCCCTGGCAGGCCCCCGACGTCCATCTTCTGCTATATGATGTGTTTTGACCTAGAAAAAAAATAAAAGAAGGGTTTTCGGGACGAAGGGCCGCCGTCTCGAGGCGGAACCTGGGCAAAACCAATCTAGAGCTCCGGCAGGGCTGTTCTGTCGGGGATACTTCCCTCCAAGAGGGGGAAATCGAAGTCATCGTCATCACCAACGATCCTCTTATTGAGAGGGGGTCAATCTCCATCAACATCTTCACCAGCACCATCTCCTCTCAAACCCTAGTTCATCTCTTGTATTTGATCTTTTTCTCAAAGCCTCAGATTGGTACCTATGGGTTGATAGTAGTGTTGATTACTCCTTGTAGTTGATGCTAGTTGGTTTATTCGGTGGAAGATCATATGTTAATATCCTTAATGCTATTCAAAACCCCTCTGATCATGAACATGAACATGCTTTGTGAGCAGTTACTTTTGTTCCTGAGGACATGGGAGAAGTCTTGTTATAAGTAATCATGTGAATTTGGTATTCGTTCGATATTTTGATGAGATGTATGTTGTCTTTCCTCTAGTGGTGTTATGTGAACGTTGACTACATGACACTTCACCATTATTTGGGCCCAGGGGAAGTCATTGGGAAGTAATAAGTAGATGATGGGTTGCTAGAGTGACAGAAGCTTAAACCCTAGTTTATGTGTTGCTTCGTAAGGGGCTGATTTGGATCCCTATATTCCATGTTATGGTTAGATTTATCTTAATACTTCTTTAGTAGTTGCGGATGCTTGCGAGAGTGGTTAACCATACGTGGGAGGCTTGTCCAAGTAAGGACAACACCCAAGCACTAGTCCACCCACATATCAAATTATCAAAGTACCAAACGTGAATCATATGAGCATGATGAAAACTAACTTGACAACAATTCCCATGTGTCCTTGGGAGCGCTTTGCTTTATATAAGAGTACGTCCAGGCTTGTACTTTGCTACAAAAAGGATTGGGCCACCTTGATGCACCATGTTTACTTTTGTTACTTGTTACCCGTTATGAATTATACTATCACACAACTATATGTTACCGGTAATTTCAGTGCTTGCAGAGAAGATCTTGCTGAAAACCGCTTGTCATTTCCTTCTGCTCCTCGTTGGGGTCGACACTCTTATATATTGAAATGACTACGATAGATCCCCTACACTTGTGGGTCATCAAGACTCTTTTCTGGCGCCGTTGCCAAGGAGTGAAGCGCCTTTGGTAAGAAAACATTTATATAGTGTGCTGAAATTTATTGTCACTTGTTACTATGAAAATAATCCTTTGAGGGGTTTGTTCGGGGTATCTTCACCTCGGCCGGAAGAACAAAGAGTTGCTCCTCAACCTACTGCACCTACTGAAAAATATTTACTTTGAAATTCCTTTGGGTATGGTAGAGAAACTGCTAGCTAATCTTTATGCAGGAGATGGAACATTGCATCCCGATTTACACCTAATCTATGTTGATTATTTAAGCTTGCAGGTATATCCCAGAGGATGTTGTCAAAAAGAAGGTCTTCTCTTTATATTTTAAGAGAAAGTCATTGACATGGTATAAGCCATGTGATGATATTGGATCATGGAACTACAACCGATTGAAATTGGAATTTCATGAGAAATTTTATCATATGCATCTAGTTCACCGTGATCGGAATTATATATATAGTTTTTGGCCTCGTGAAGGAGAAAGTATCGCTCAAGATTGGGGGAGGCTTAAGTCAATGTTATATTCATGCCAAAATCATGAGCTCTCAAGAAAAATTATTATTCAGAATTTTTATGCTCGACTTTCTCATAATGATCGATCCATGCTCGATACTTCTTGTATTGGTTCTTATATGAATAATATTATTGAATTCAAATGAGATTTATTAGAAATAATTAAGCGCAACTCTAAATATTGGGATCTCAACAAAGGTGATGAGTCAGGTATAAGCCTTAAGTTTGATTGTGTTAAATCCTTTATGGATACCGATGGTTTTCATGCATTTAGCACTAAATATGGACTTGACTCTGAGATAGTAGCTTCTTTCTGTGAATCATTTGCTACTCATGTTGATCTCCCTAAAGAGAAGTAGTTTAAATATCATCCTCCCATTGAAGTTAAAGTAATTGAACCAATTAAAGTTGAAGAAGAAACTATTACTTATAATGTTGATCATATTATTCCTACTGCTTATATTGAGAAACCACATTTTCCTGTTAGAATAAAGGATCATGCTAAAGCTTCAATTGTGGTTAATAAAAGTAATATTAGAGCACCTAGACCACTTGAACAAATCAAAGTTGAACCTAATATTGCTATGGTTAAAGATCTCTTGCCTGATAATATTGATGGGCATGTTATTTTTTCTGTGATGAAGCTGCTAGAATTGCCAAACCTGATATAAAATATAAACAAAGATATCATCAACTTTAACTCCAAGCTGAGTCATGTGGTTATGGTACCCATACATTCTGAGTAAGTGCTCACTCACAGAATTGTTCTCCTCCATCTTGCAGCTAGAGAACTTGTTGGAGACTTCATATCTCTCAACTCGGGCATTTGCTTGAAATATTAACTTCAACTCTTGGAACATCTCATATGCTCCATGATGTTCAAAACGTCTTTGAAGTACCGATTCTAAGCCGTAAAGCATGGCACACTGAACTATCAAGTAGTCATCAGATCGGGCTTGCCAGACGTTCATAACATCAGGGGTTGCTCCTGCAGCACGCCTTTCACCTAGCGGTGCTTCAAGGACAAAATTCTTCTGTGCAGCAATGAGGATAATCCTCAAGTTACGGACCCAGTCCGCGTAGTTGCTACCATCATCTTTCAACTTAGCTTTCTCTAGGAACGCATTAAAATTCAAGGGAACGGTAGCACGGCCCATTGATCTATAACAACATAGATATGCAAAAAAGCTACCAGGACTAAGTTCATGATAAATTAAGTTCAATTAATCATATTACTAAAGAACTCGCACTTAGATAGACATCCCTCAAGTCATCTAAATGATGACGTGATCCAAATCAACTAAACCATGTCTGATCATCACGTGAGATTGAGTAGTTTCCAATGGTGAACATCTTGTGTTGATCATATCTACTATATGATTCACGCTGGACCTTTCGGTCTCCAGTGTTCCGAGGCCATGTCTGTGCATGCTAGGCTCGTCAAGTTTAACCTGAGTATTCTGCATGTGCAAAACGGTCTTAACCCGTTGTATGTAAACGTAGAGCTTATCACACCCGATCATCACGTGGTGTCTCGGCACGACGAACTGTCGCAACGGTGCATACTCAGGGAGAACACTTGTACCTTGAAATTTTGTAAGGGATCATCTTATAATGCTACCGTCGTATCTAAGCAAAATAAGATGCATAAAAAGATAAACATCACGTGCAATCAAAATATGTGACATTATATGGCCATCATCATCTTGTGCTTTTGATCTCCATCTCCAAAGCATCGTCATGATCTCCATCGTCACCGGCTTGACACCATGATCTTCATCGTAGTGTCGTGGTCGTCTCGCCAAGTATTGCTTCCACTACTATCGCTAACTCGTAGTGCTAAAGTAAAGCAACTACATGGCGTTCACAATTCATACAATAAAGAGACAACCATAAGGCTCCTACCGCTTGCCGATAATTTACAAAACATGATCATCTCATACAATAACGTATAACTCATCACGTCTTGACCATATCACATCACAATATGCCCTGCAAAAACAAGTTAAACGTTCTCTACTTTGTTGTTGCAAGTTTTACGTGGCTGGTTGATACGTCTCCAACGCATCTACTTTTCCTAATGCTTTTCCTCTTCTTTTGGACTCTAATTTGCATGATTTGAATGAAACTAACCCCGGACTGACGCTGTTTTTAGCAGAACTACCATGGTGTCGTTTTTGTGCAGAAATAAAAGTTCTCGGAATAAAGCAAAACTCCACGAGGATTTTTTATACAATAAAAGAAAAATACCGGAGTCAAGAACCATCGGAGGGGGGCACCTGGGTGGGCACAACCCACCAGGGCGCGCCCCCGCTCCTGGCATGCCCACGTGGGTTGTTCCCACCTGGTGGCCCCGCACACGCCAACCCTGATACTATAAGTTCACATTCATCCAGGAAAAAATCAAGGAGAAAGAATTACCGCGATTTACAAGACGGAGCCGCCGCCACCTCCTGTTCATCCTCAGGAAGCCAGATCTGGAGTCCGTTTGGGGATCCGGAGAGGGGGATGTTCATTCTTCGTCATCACCAACCCTTCTCCATCGCCAATTCCATGATGCTCCCCACCGGGAGTGAGTAATTCCTTCGTAGGCTCGCTGGTCGGTGAGAAGTTGGATGGGATTCATCATGTAATCGAGTTAGTTGTGTTAGGGCTTGATCCGACTTTGCCATGCTTAATGCTTGTAACTTTGGGCCCGGGTGCCATGATTTCAGATCCGAACCGTTTATGATATCGTCCTTATATTCATGTTTTAGATCCGATCTTGCAAGTTATAGTCACCTACTACGTGTTATGACCCGGCAACCCCGGAGTAGTCTTGGCCATGGGCAGCCTGGCCCGACGCTTGTGACGCCCGAAGACCGACGTCCCAGAAGATTCCAGAAGATTCCAGATGTTCTGGGTTGCCCGTGTGTTTCTTTGAGCTTGTGTTATTTATTTTCGCATTGCATCATGTCATCATGTCATCATGTCATTCATCTTTGCATCTCAACTTAAATAAATCGTGTGGACCTTCGGTCCATTTAAATCGAGGGAAGGTGACTTCTCTTTATAACATATAAAAGCCTCCCAATATTTTAGGGAGCTATATAATAAATATTCCATTGTTTGGAATTACCCGCAACACACGTGCATAATTTCCCCATGTCTTTTTCACTTCAAGTTCACCGTCAAAACCTTGCCAATAATTCTTTTCCGTTGTTTCGAGGTTCCTCCAAAAATCCTAAACATTTTTGGACTCTTCAAATACCCCCATTCATATTAAATCATTTGAATTTAATTCAAGTGAGTTCGATTTATCTCTTGCATTCTTGCCTCTCCTATTTTTCGTGGACCGTGGACATTTTCGCGGGTCTAGTAAAATTAACCTCTTGCCAAAAATCTTCCCCTAACCTTTCTTATCTTTCCTCTTCTTTTATTTGTTCTGCTGCATTTTTATTTAAAATCATAGCAGCCGGCCCAGCCTCCTCCAGTCTCAGGCCCAACCGCCTCCCTCCTTGGGCCCAAGGCCGTCCGTCCCGAGCCGGCCCAGCTAGGCCTAACCTAGCCCGAGCGGTGCCGATCGCTCCTTTCGATCCTTCCCAGCCGCATCCCTCAGTCCCTCCGTTCCTTCTGCGCCGCCACCCCTCGAACCATCCTCATCGAGCGCTCGCTCGCTCTGACCGAACCCCAGCTCGCCTCGTTCTCCCCTCGCTCTCCCAGACCCGCCGCCGCCCGACTCCATCGCGCGAGTCCCGCATCCCCTCGCTCTCTGGTCCTCTTCCCTCGCGACCCCGAGCTCCCTCTGCGCCTCGCCCCTCCTCTCCAGGACCAGCAGCCGGCCCTCCCGCGCCAGGGGCTCCAAGCCACAGCGGCTACGCCCGCCGCTCCCTCCGGTCGGCCAGAGGCCCTGCCGCCTCGCCACGTCTCCCTCTGGCCCCCACGCCGCGCCCCTCCACGCCGGAGCCCGCGCCCCTCCTCCTACTGCACCGTCCCAGCCGCGACCTCCCTGCGGACCCCCTTCTCCAGCCCGCCGCCTCACTGTCTCCCTCCAGCAGCACGGGAGCAGCCCGGCCGCCCCAAGCTCGACGCCCTCCAACTCCAGCGCCCGCACCCTCAGGCCGCAGCCTCGCCGTCCTGCTGCCTCGGGCCCTCCCCCCTCCGTCGATCTCCAGCAAGACCTTGCTGCCATGGCCTCTGCCTCCTTTTGGACTGACCCCTTTGCTGCCTTGCACTGTGTATTTTTTTGTTTTGTTTTTGTTTTGTGTTGCTGGTGTTGTTGAGCTTGACAGAGGACCCGTGTTCAATGACTGGAGCAACTACATAACATGTACCCCTACCGTCGCAAGAACGAGATCCCAAGTACCACGACGATGCGTCGAGTACCACTACGTCCGACGCCACGACAAGTACCCCTACACGGCAAAACGACAAGTACCACTACCGACGCCGGAGCCATCGGAACCCTCAAGTACCTCTACGGATCATGTACAACTACCGTCGCCGAGACCGCAAGTACATCTACGAACGGGAACATCTACATGATGAATCGCCAAGTACCACTACTTCCACTACCGTCGCAAAACGAGAACCCCAAGTACCACGACACCGACCCAAACATCTACGGGAAAACGAGCTCCGTGAACGTCTACCGTCGCCGAAGACACGTGTACCACTACTTCCGCTACCGTCGCCCGAGTACAACTACCGCCTCGTGAACAACTACTTCCCTCTACGGAGCGGCTACTTCCTCTCCGAACGTGAACGCCTTCTTCCTCTACGTCTCGAACCGCCCCGAAACGCACGCTTCAAAGGTATAACGAGACGACCCCGTGGATGACCCGTGGATGCTTGTTGTGTTGTATGAAATGTTTCCCGTGTGTGCACCGTGCCCGTTTCACCTTTTGTCATGTTCCTTGGTTGCCTCGTCGCCGACCCGTGGGAACCCGGTGACGGGATCGCCCCACCTCTTTCATCTTGCTCGACTCGATCACGCCACCTTCTCTTTTGCACCGGTCTCTCACCGAGTTACCGGAACCGATATGTTGCCGTTGCATCATTTTCGGATCGTTGCCGTGGCACCCTTTCTTCCACCACGGTGACAAATGCTTCATATCTTCTTCATGTCAACTTTTAATAATAATTGCATAAAACTTGATCATGTCATCCGCATCATGTTAACAACATTGATATGTTAAATTGTTGTTTGCTTATAATTACTAAAGATGCTCATGGGGTTTTTCCGGATATGTTGTTGTTATTTTCCGGCCTCATTTAAAATGCCTAGATAGTTAGTTTACTTATGCTTCACCTCTTGCCATGTTAAAAACATTTAATCTTGTCTTGTAAATAAACAAGAGTCAACTAAATAAATTCATGTGGTGTTTTGTCAATATGCAACTCGTTGCATATTGAGCTCCACTTAACTTGTAGTGTTGTTTGTGCACTTTGCCATGCCATGCATAATTAAACCGGACATGCATCATGCTTGGATGTGCATCGTATGCCATGCTTATGCTTGTGTGTTTACCGTGTTGCTTGTTTCTTTCCGGTTGCTTCTCTTGTTAGCTTCGGTTTCGTTCCGGAGTTGTGAGGATTCGCTCGACTGTTTCTCCGTCTACTTCATGGATCCGTTCTTCTCCCTTGTGGAATACCAGGCAAGATGACCGAACCCGGATACCATTACTATCTTTGCCTATTGCTAGTAGTTCCGCTCTATAGTTTTGCCTCGATGCCCATGTCTTTCTTGTCAGCCTCCTACTTGTAACCATGAACCTGTTTAACCACCCTACCTATGCAAACCGTTGCTTGGCTAAGTACGCTTCGCTCAGCCCTTCTTATAGCATTGCTAGTTGCAGGTGAAGATCGAAGATGCTCGCTTCATGTTGAAGTTTGGTTGGGTTATATCACACTATATATATGCTTAAAATTGAAATCATCTATATATTGGCAAGGGTGGAAGGCTAAGCCTTTTGCTTGGTGATTTGTTCCACTCATGCCGTTAGGAACCGTATAAACCGGTGTTATGTTCCTTGATTATGCGTTCCTAACACGGTTGGGGTGTATGGGACCCCCTTGATAAACCGCTAAGTGCTAAGTCTTTTCCAGCAAGTCCCAACATTTGGTACTATTTGCCTCATAATAACAACTTAATTAATTAATTAAATTTGCATAGGGGGTCGCGTCCCCGAGGATTCTTAATTCTACATAGCAGGGGGGCCACTGCTGATTGTGTTGGTCCCAAACGGGGGTTCTGCGGGGCCGCCTTGGGAAACCTGAGGTATCTGGTATAACCTGTAGAATCGTCCATCCGGTCGTGTCCTGAGACTTAGATACGCGCGGCTACTATCAGGGTGTCGACACGCCGGGAGGATTTGCTGGATTAGCCTTACCTTAGTTCGGTTTAACTTGAGCACGGGATTCCGAGAATACTCGGGTCTTCCCACCTTGGAGTTGCGACTCCGCGGATCGTGGGCTTGTAATGGGTCAAGTTGGAGCACCCCTGCAGGGTTTGAACTTTCGAAAGCCGTGCCCGCGGTTATGTGGCAGATGGGAGCTTGTTAATATCCGGTTGTAGATAACTTGACACAATGATTCAATACACTACCAGCGTGTGTACCGTGACTGTCAATTTCCGAATAGGGATTCGGGAGTTGAACACGGCGGGGTTATGTTTGACCGGCTTTAGTTAGGATCACTTCGTGATCATCTCTCGACCGAGGCACTTCTCTTCTCGCTCTCTTTTACATAAGTTAGTGCTAGTACTGCTGCAGACTCTTGTTGTTCCTTCACCTCTTGTTCTTTCTTCAGCCTTGTCCTCACCCAAGGCTTAAATAGTCTTGTTACCCGGGAACGGGATTACTGAGTCCTCTGTGGCTCACAGTTACTTCACCACACCAGATGCAGGTTCAGCCGAGTTTGATGCAGAAGCTGGTTCAAGTACTTCACTGGGAGCTCGATGAAGAGTGTGGCCGTTTGCTTGTGACGTTTCGACGATCAGTAGTGGTTTCTACTAGGATTCGATCCTGACCTGTGGCTTTATGTTGTTTGGTATCTTTCTTTTGGATCTTACCCTTAGATGGGCTGTGATGTTTTTGAATGATGTTATGCTTATGTAATGTATTGTGTGAAGTGGCGAGTGTAAGCCAACTATCTTCTTTTGCAATTTAATCCCTCTTTTACATGAGTCGTGCAAAGATACCAAACTTGAGATCATTCTAGGATGGGCTTATACCTTTAAGTCGTGCCTCGACACGTAGGAGGTATAGTCCCATCCTGGGCATTACAAGTTGGTATTCAGAGCATTCTCCGACCTAGAAGCCCCCACTGATTGATCGAATCGTTGACGGTTGAGTCTAGGCACACACTGAAAATGTTTTGAGTCCTATATTTATATCGGAGAGTAGGATTTCTTTGCTTCTCATCTCTTTTCACTCTGGTGAGGACTCCTGACGACTACTCTTGCCTCTTCTACTTTCAAAATTGCACCAATTTTTTTTTAGGATCTCGCGGGTATTGTTTGGATTGTTTCGATGTCTTTGTGACGAGAACATTGTTCTCGATGCCTCCTGTCATTAGGGGTTGTGGCAGTGTCCCGGGGAGTTGAGCTCCGAGGTGTTGTCGTCACAAATCCATCGCGGCAGTACTAGAATACTTAAGACGGCCGACATTGAAAACTCTCCTATGCGGTTAGTGGCAAGATAACCCCGACATCACCCAGTACTGGGAGAGTATTGCCATAGCTTGTATAGTGGATGCGTTTCGAAGGTCCGAGGTAAACGGTTTCTGGAGATAACTGGTTATGTGTTGAAGGATGGATACACCTGGATGTAGGTTTAGAGTTGATTGCGCGGTGCTTCCCGTGTATCCCCAACACCTGATTGCATAACTGGAAACTTTCGGAAATCTATAGGTGGGTTCATCCAGTTGTTCTAGGCATTCTTCCAACGGATGCACGATATGAAGTTCGGGGTTCTACATTGAGTGAAGTGGTTTATGGACTTGTTCTGATCGGGAGTTGCATCTTAAAGGGTCCTTGGCTATGCTGATCCGGGGATTGCAAAACCCTTTTGTAACACGTTCCATGAGCTTTCAGCACGAAGATGTGGAATGAAGCTTCTATCTTGTATTTGTTCTATCTGATCCTTGTTCCTTTTTATTTATTTACCTTTTCCTTCTCCTAAGTGGCTTCTCGTCTAGTTGATGTACCTGCGGAATTCATTCGTTCAAGTCTCTGTTCGAATGATATTATGAAGACTATGCTGCAACATCTATCCTTTGTTTTTGTTTTGATTCTGGTATTCGAGTTGCTTCGATGTCAAATGTTGATTCCATACCTTCCTAATCGGTGTTCTCATATTTCTATGGGAGTGCTAATCCTTCTTGATCATCAAGATGGTCATGTTAAATTCTTTTCAACCGGTGTGCCTTCTCTTCAAGTTATTCCATACAAACGCCGTTGAGAAATCTGACGATTTGTCTGTTTCATTCATCCCAAGTTGTCTTTGTTTTTCCCACCCTCCCACCCTTTTTCTTCTTGGAGCCATAATTGTTAATAAAATATCCATTTTATTCATGTGATATTTCTTCATTCTTTTCCTTCAATGTTCTTATTCGGTGATTATCGTGAAGATGCTCAAGAACTCCAAGTTCATCATTCTTTTGTTCTCAAATTCTGCCGGTGGATGTAATTCAAGATTCCAGTGTTGATCTTATCCTTTTCCTCTTTTCACAATGCTTTCTTATTCCGGTGCACCAATTAATCATTCTCCTCTTGCTATTCATATTCGGAGTGCAGAAGATATCTCAGAAGATTCATAATTCCATTCTTAATCCATTCAAGCTATTTTGAGGATTATCATCTTATTCCAGCCATTTAATTCAACCGGTTCAATATCTCTTAAGCAATCTTTTTCAACGGTGATTTCTTTAGTGGGCCCTAACCCACAGGTTTTTTCCAGGATCTTACCTGACTCTTCTTTTTCCGGAGAATTCTTTTAAAGTGTGACGTAAGAATGATTTCCATCAGTCACATGCCTTCTCCAAGCTTGTTTTCAATCATTTCCATCTTTAGCTCCACCTTCCTCTTGTCATTCGTCCGGAGTATCT
The DNA here is from genome assembly GCA_902687465.1 of Secale cereale. Taxonomy (NCBI): domain Eukaryota; kingdom Viridiplantae; phylum Streptophyta; class Magnoliopsida; order Poales; family Poaceae; genus Secale; species Secale cereale. The sequence continues at coordinate 229,667,111 of LR738715.1, read as the reverse complement.
CGATATTCTTCATGGCTTTTCTTGTCTTCTTTCTCAGTATTTGGAGACCGGAGAAGTGTTTCTCTTAAATCTTGGGCCGTTCTCTCAAGAGTTGTGGTTCTAGCTTCATGCCATCCTCATTAATGTCCGATTGTGAGGAATTCTTTTATGCCATCCGAAGCATTTCATGAATTCTTTTCTTGTGATCCTCCGAAGGCCATCATTTCAGAATATTTCTTCGTTCTCAGTTTTCAACTTCGTCCTCCAACTATTCTTCATTGATGTCTCTTCGTTCGTCTCCTAATTCTTACGGTGGTTCATTCAAGATTACTCTTCCGTTGTTATCATTTTAATTCATTTGTTCTTTTCATAATCCTACCGGTGCTTTGTTGAAGATTTACCCAAGCTTGTGCGAGATCTCTCTTTAATTCTTTCCAACGAGAATAAGTTGTATGCCAAATCCATTGGTTGTCATCAATTTAAATTGGTGAAGGATACTCACAACATAATTCTTATTCTTATTCCTTCAAGGTGATTTAATCTCTTTTTCCGGAGCTTGTTCATCATATCATATTCTTGGTTCTAAATTCTTTATCTTGTTTTCGGAGCTCCAAGTTATTTCATTTATCATTTCAAGCTCCATCTAATTCATCGCAGGCCTTGAATCTTATTCTTTTCATTTTTTCACTTCTCATGCTTTCATTACCGGAGTTCTCATGGTGGTTCATCATGTTTTAATTCATCCTCGAAGTCTTCATCAAGATTCTTGTCGGAGCTCAAGCATTCTTCATCATGCTTCCAATTGCAATCCTTTCTACCTTATCTTTTCAGATGGTGGTATGTCATTCTTGACAATTCCTTCATGTTCTATGATTCACTAGTTGTCAGGCATGAAATATTTAAATCCATCATTTTTTTTTCTTTGTTCAAGAGATCTTTTCAACCTCTTCAATTTATTTGTTGGAGTTATCTTGGGTTGTATTTCACCTAAAAGCTTTCCTTGAGAATTGTTGCGATTATGGTGCTTATTAAATGACCCAAGTTCTTCATTTATCATTCCGGTGCAATAAGTTTATCGTCTCCTTGTTGATCTCAATCCAATCAATTTTTTTTCCGTTAGTGGCTGGTTGTCACCTCTTAATTTTGAGATGTTTTCCATAAGTCCACATCAAGCTTATTCTTTTGTTGTTGATTATTTTCAACAACTCCGTTCAACCCTTCTTCGTAAGGATGCTTTTTCAAATTCAACTTTGAGAGAAGTTGTCACATTTTCACCGTTCATTTCTTTCTTTGATCTATATTATATTCTTTCATTCCGGAGGCTTTGTGATGTTGCTCTCTCCAAACCATCACCTCATTTTTATCGAGATCATGTTTTTTCCCTTGCTTATCATTAACCGGAGATTGTATTCTTCATTCTAGTTCCGTCATCTTATCAAGTTTGCCTCTCTTTTCAACCGGAGTGCTATCTGAATCTTCCTTACCCCTTGTGCCATTCTTTTAATTGTTCCGGAGGCTGTGTGTTGTTGTTTTCATCAAGTATCACTCCATCTTCTCTAGTTCTTGTCCAATTCCTTCCATTTTCAGACGGAGTGCTATCCAAATTATTTCATTCTTATTCCTTCTCAATCTTGGTTAACCGGAGTGGTTTTGAAATTCTTTCGTCATCCGTGAGCTCTTGTTTCATGTCTTTCAACCTTCAAGGTTCTCATAGTGCTCCTTGTTCCTCCTTTTACCGGAGTGCTCTTAACTTCGTTCATCTCCGTTGTATTCTTCTTCCATTTTGGTCAACCTCTCAAGGTTCTTTGGTTTCACTCGTCTGTCAAAGAAGCAACTTTGTTTTACCTCTTCCTCTTCCGTTTTTACCCGGTGCTATCTCTAGGATCTCGGGTCGAGATCCTCTGTTAGTGTGGGAGAGTTGTGACGCTCGAAGACCGACGTCCCAGAAGATTCCAGAAGATTCCAGATGTTCTGGGTTGCCCGTGTGTTTCTTTGAGCTTGTGTTATTTATTTTCGCATTGCATCATGTCATCATGTCATCATGTCATTCATCTTTGCATCTCAACTTAAATAAATCGTGTGGACCTTCGGTCCATTTAAATCGAGGGAAGGTGACTTCTCTTTATAACATATAAAAGCCTCCCAATATTTTAGGGAGCTATATAATAAATATTCCATTGTTTGGAATTACCCGCAACACACGTGCATAATTTCCCCATGTCTTTTTCACTTCAAGTTCACCGTCAAAACCTTGCCAATAATTCTTTTCCGTTGTTTCGAGGTTCCTCCAAAAATCCTCAATATTTTTGGACTCTTCAAATACCCCCATTCATATTAAATCATTTGAATTTAATTCAAATGAGTTCGATTTATCTCTTGCATTCTTGCCTCTCCTATTTTTCGTGGACCGTGGACATTTTCGCGGGTCTAGTAAAATTAACCTCTTGCCAAAAATCTTCCCCTAACCTTTCTTATCTTTCCTCTTCTTTTATTTGTTCTGCTGCGTTTTTATTTAAAATCATAGCAGCCGGCCCAGCCTCCTCCAGTCTCAGGCCCAACCGCCTCCCTCCTTGGGCCCAAGGCCGTCCGTCCTGAGCCGGCCCAGCTAGGCCTAACCTAGCCCGAGCGGTGCCGACCGCTCCTTTCGATCCTCCCCAGCCGCATCCCTCAGTCCCTCCGTTCCTTCTGCGCCGCCACCCCTCGAACCATCCTCATCGAGCGCTCGCTCGCTCTGGCCGAACCCCAGCTCGCCTCGATCTCCCCTCGCTCTCCCAGACCCGCCGCCGCCCGACTCCACCGCGCGAGTCCCGCATCCCCTCGCTCTCTGGTCCTCTTCCCTCGCGACCCCGAGCTCCCTCTGCGCCTCGCCCCTCCTCTCCAGGACCAGCAGCCGGCCCTCCCGCGCCAGGGGCTCCAAGCCACAGCGGCTACGCCCACCGCTCCCTCCGGTCGGCCAGAGGCCCTGCCGCCTCGCCACGTCTCCCTCCGGCCCCGACACCGCGCCCCTCCACGCCGGAGCCCGCGCCCCCTCCTCCTACTGCACCGTCCCGGCCGCGACCTCCCTACGGACCCCCTTCTCCAGCCCGCCGCCTCACCGTCTCCCTCCAGCAGCAAGGGAGCAGCCCGGCCGCCCCAAGCTCAACGCCCTCCAACTCCAGCGCCCGCACCCTCAGGCCGCAGCCTCGCCGTCCTGCCGCCTCGGGCCCTCCTCCCTCCGTCGATCTCCAGCAAGACCTTGTTGCATGGCCTCTGCCTCCTTTTGGACTGACCCCTTTGCTGCCTTGCACTGTGTATTTTTTTGTTTTGTTTTTGTTTTGTGTTGCTGGTGTTGTTGAGCTTGACAGAGGACCCGTGTTCAATGACTGGAGCAACTACATAACATGTACCCCTACCGTCGCAAGAACGAGATCCCAAGTACCACGACGATGCGTCGAGTACCACTACGTCCGACGCCACGACAAGTACCCCTACACGGCGAAACGACAAGTACCACTACCGACGCCGGAGCCATCGGAACCCTCAAGTACCTCTACGGATCATGTACAACTACCGTCGCCGAGACCGCAAGTACATCTACGAACGGGAACATCTACATGATGAATCGCCAAGTACCACTACTTCCACTACCGTCGCAAAACGAGAACCCCAAGTACCACGACACCGACCCGAACATCTACGGGAAAACGAGCTCCGTGAACGTCTACCGTCGCCGAAGACACGTGTACCACTACTTCCGCTACCGTCGCCCGAGTACAACTACCGCCTCGTGAACAACTACTTCCCTCTACGGAGCGGCTACTTCCTCTCCGAACGTGAACGCCTTCTTCCTCTACATCTCGAACCGCCCCGAAACGCACGCTTCAAAGGTATAACGAGACGACCCCGTGGATGACCCGTGGATGCTTGTTGTGTTGTATGAAATGTTTCCCGTGTGTGCACCGTGCCCGTTTCACCTTTTGTCATGTTCCTTGGTTGCCTCGTCGCCGACCCGTGGGAACCCGGTGACGGGATCGCCCCACCTCTTTCATCTTGCTCGACTCGATCACGCCACCTTCTCTTTTGCACCGGTCTCTCACCGAGTTACCGGAACCGATATGTTGCCGTTGCATCATTTTCGGATCGTTGCCGTGGCACCCTTTCTTCCACCACGGTGACAAATGCTTCATATCTTCTTCATGTCAACTTTTAATAATAATTGCATAAAACTTGATCATGTCATCCGCATCATGTTAACAACATTGATATGTTAAATTGTTGTTTGCTTATAATTACTAAAGATTCTCATGGGGTTTTTCCGGATATGTTGTTGTTATTTTCCGGCCTCATTTAAAATGCCTAGATAGTTAGTTTACTTATGCTTCACCTCTTGCCATGTTAAAAACATTTAATCTTGTCTTGTAAATAAACAAGAGTCAACTAAATAAATTCATGTGGTGTTTTGTCAATATGCAACTCGTTGCATATTGAGCTCCACTTAACTTGTAGTGTTGTTTGTGCACTTTGCCATGCCATGCATAATTAAACCGGACATGCATCATGCTTGGATGTGCATCGTATGCCATGCTTATGCTTGTGTGTTTACCGTGTTGCTTGTTTCTTTCCGGTTGCTTCTCTTGTTAGCTTCGGTTTCGTTCCGGAGTTGTGAGGATTCGCTCGACTGTTTCTCCGTCTACTTCATGGATCCGTTCTTCTCCCTTGTGGAATACCAGGCAAGATGACCGAACCCGGATACCATTACTATCTTTGCCTATTGCTAGTAGTTCCGCTCTATAGTTTTGCCTCGATGCCCATGTCTTTCTTGTCAGCCTCCTACTTGTAACCATGAACCTGTTTAACCACCCTACCTATGCAAACCGTTGCTTGGCTAAGTACGCTTCGCTCAGCCCTTCTTATAGCATTGCTAGTTGCAGGTGAAGATCGAAGATGCTCGCTTCATGTTGAAGTTTGGTTGGGTTATATCACACTATATATATGCTTAAAATTGAAATCATCTATATATTGGCAAGGGTGGAAGGCTAAGCCTTTTGCTTGGTGATTTGTTCCACTCATGCCGTTAGGAACCGTATAAACCGGTGTTATGTTCCTTGATTATGCGTTCCTAACACGGTTGGGGTGTATGGGACCCCCTTGATAAACCGCTAAGTGCTAAGTCTTTTCCAGCAAGTCCCAACATTTGGTACTATTTGCCTCATAATAACAACTTAATTAATTAATTAAATTTGCATAGGGGGTCGCGTCCCCGAGGATTCTAAATTCTACATAGCAGGGGGGGCCAGTGCTGATGGTGGTGGTCCCAAATGGGGGTTCTGCGGGGCCGCCTTGGGGAAACCTGAGGTATCTGGTATAACCTGTAGAATCGCCCATCCGGTCGTGTCCTGAGACTTAGATACGCGCGGCTACTATTAGGGTGTCGACACGCCGGGAGGATTTGCTGGATTAGCCTTACCTTAGTTCGGTTTAACTTGAGCACGGGATTCCGAGAATACTCGGGTCTTCCCACCTTAGAGTTGCGACTCCGCGGATCGTGGGCTTGTAATGGGTCAAGTTGGAACACCCCTGCAGGGTTTGAACTTTCGAAAGCCGTGCCCGCGGTTATGTGGCAGATGGGAGCTTGTTAATATCCGGTTGTAGATAACTTGACACAATGATTCAATACACTACCAGCGTGTGTACCGTGACTATCAATTTCCGAATAGGGATTCGGGAGTTGAACACGGCGGTGTTATGTTTGACCGGCTTTAGTTAGGATCACTTCGTGATCATCTCTCGACCGAGGCACTTCTCTTCTCGCTCTCTTTTACGTAAGTTAGTGCTAGTGCTGCTGCAGACTCTTGTCGTTCCTTCACCTCTTGTTCTTTCTTCAGCCTTGTCCTCACCCAAGGCTTAAATAGTCTTGTTACCCGGGAACGGGATTGCTGAGTCCTCTATGGCTCACAGTTACTTCACCACACCAGATGCAGGTTCAGTCGAGTTTGATGGAGAAGCTGGTTCAAGTACTTCACTGGGAGCTCGATGAAGAGTGTGGCCGTTTGCTTGTGACGTTTCGACGATCAGTAGTGGTTTCTACTAGGATTCGATCCTGACTTGTGGCTTTATGTTGTTTGATATCTTTCTTTTGGATCTTACCCTTAGATGGGCTGTGATGTTTTTGAATGATGTTATGCTTATGTAATGTATTGTGTGAAGTGGCGAGTGTAAGCCAACTATCTTCTTTTGCAATTTAATCCCTCTTTTACATGAGTCGTGCAAAGATACCAAACTTGAGATCATTCTAGGATGGGCTTATACCTTTAAGTCGTGCCTCGACACGTAGGAGGTATAGTCCCATCCTGGGCATTACAACGCTGCTCCCGAGCCGGGCTCGGGCCTAGATTTTGAGCCCGATGGCCTGGCCAGGTCGGCCCCGGGCCTGTCTTTTTTGCACTTTCCTGAAGGGGCCCGACCCGTGGCCCAGCGGGCTTTTATGTGTTCGGGCCGGGCTTGGCCCCAAAAAACAGGCCTGATGGCCGGGCTGGGCCGGGCTCGGGCCTAGGTTTTTTGGCTCAGGCTTGGCTAGGCCCGGCCTGGCCCGAGGTTTGGCCAGGTATACCCCGGAGTGACAACAACCAGAACCACTCCAAGGAGGCCTTAATATCCCTTAGTTTCCAATATGGACCCCGCTGCCACAGGAGGGTAGGACAAAAGATGTCATGCAAGTTCTTTTAATAAAGCACGTATGACTATTTACGGAGTACATTCCTACATTATATCGATGAACTAGAGCTAGTGCTGAATCGCCCTAGGTTGTAACTGTCTCATGATGAATATCATCCAACAAATCACCGATCCAATACCTACGAATTTGTCCCACATTGATCTTGCTAAGTTACTATTGTTGCTTCTACTGTTACACTTGCTACAAAATTACTGCTATCACTGTTACTATTACTACTGCTGATGTCACTACTATCAAAACTATCAAACTACTTTGCTACTCATCACTTTGCTGCAGATAATTAATCTCCAGCTGTGGTTGAATTGACAACTGAGCTGCTAATACCTTCAAATATTCTTTGGCTTCCCTTGTGTCGAATCTACAAATTTGGGTTGAATACTCTACCCTCGAAAACTGTTGCGATCCCCTATACTTGTGGGTTATCAAGACCTTTTTCTGGCGCTATAGCCGGGGAAGCATATCTATATTTGTTGAGTTACTTGGCATTATTATCAATTTATCACTATGAAGAATACAAAGGATGCTAAGACTAAGATTTATCCCTCTAAGACGAGGGGAGGTAAGGAACTGCCATCCAGTTCTGCTTTAGATTCACCTTCTTTTATAAGTAAACTTTCAACACCACAACATGCTATTATTTCTGATATGTCGCAAGTCATTGATGATGCTACTTCTACTAAGAATGATACCTATGATGATGCTAGAACCTTGCATGATGATGATGTGCCACTTGGTGAATTTCTTGATGAACAAATTGCCAGAGTAATACAACATGATGTTGTTGAATCTGATGATGAGCTTGAAACTGAAACTCCTGAAACACCTGCTAGAACTAGCCTTCCTAAATATGAATTGCCTAAGGTACCATAAGGTTATGTTATGAGTGAAGAAGCAACTAGTGATATTCTTGCTTGTAATGATAAATATGATCTAGAGAAATTACTACACAAGTATAAAGAAAAATCTCTGAATGCTAGAATGAACTGTGATCCTAAGTTTGCTACTTCACCTATCTTTATTGATGATAAGGATTATGAATTCTCTGTCGACCCAGAGTTAATCACTTTGGTTGAATCTGATCCTTTTCATGGTTTTGAAACTAAAACTGTTGTGGCACATCTTACTAAGTTGAATGATATAGCCACCCTTTTTAGTCACGATGAGAAAACTCGTTACTACTTTATTCTCAAATTATTTCCGTTCTCATTAAACGGTGATGCTAAAGCTTGGTACCATACTCTTGCTCCTGGTTGTGTGCGTAGTCCCCAGGATATGATTTATTATTTCTCTGAAAAATATTTTCCTGCTCATAAGAAACAAGCTGCCTTACAGGAAATATTTAACTTTGTGCAAATTAAAGAAGAGAGTCTCCCACAAGCTTGGCGGAGGCTTTGCGAGTTACTTAATGATCTGCCTGATCATCCTCTCAAGAAAAATGAAATACTTGATATCTTCTATAATGGACTAACTGATGCTTCTAGGGACTTCCTAGATAGTTGTGCTGGTTGTGTTTTCAGGGAACAAACTGTTGAACAAGCTGAAGAATTATTGAATAATATATTGAAAAATTATGATGATTGGACTCTTCCTAAACCATCGCCTAAGCCTACTGCAAAGAAGAGGGGTATATTATATCTCAGTCCCGAAGATATGCAAGAAGCAAAGAAATCTATGAAGGAAAAAGGTATTAAAGCTGAGGATGTTAAAAATTTACCTCCAATTGAAGAAATACATGGGCTTAATGCACCACCACTGCCAAAGGTGGTAGAGGTAAATTCTCTAATGAAGTTCAATGACAATGATCATCCTCACAATGCATCCTAGCCAATGCCTTTATGAGTTCGAAAATTATATTAGAAAGCAAGATCAGTTCAATGCCAATGTTATGAAACAACTGAAATACAATTCTGATATGATTGCTCGTCTGAGTGACTTGTTATTTAGAATTTCAAATGATGTTAGAGGTGTGGGGAAACATGCTTCTATGGTTCAAACTCAATTAGAGCAAGTTGCTAAATCTCAAAGAGAATTTCTTTATGAAATGAATCATAATATACATGACTTTGTTGTTAGAGTTGCAACTAGAGGAGGTAAAATGACTCAGGAACCACTTTATTCCGAGGGACACCCAAAAAGAATTGAACGGGATTCACAAAGAAACAACACCACCGCACCTGGTCCTCCTAAAAAGAAAAAAGAAAACTGATAGGACTTTGCATGCCACTAGTGAACCTAAAATAGAAAAACCTCCTGATAGTGATAATGAAACTTCTATCTCTGATGCTGAAACTCAATTTGGTAATGAACACTCACCTAGTGATAATGAAAAAGATAATGATGAGGTTCATGAAGACTCTCAACCAAGCAATGATAAGGAACTATACAATGATGTTGAGATAGAACCACCTGTTGATCTTGATAACCCACAACCTAAGAATAAAAGGTATGATAAAAGAGACTTCATTGCTAGAGAACAACGGTAAAGAAAGAGAATTGTGGGTTCAAAAACCTATGCCTTTTCCACTCCAGTCAACTAAAAAGAAAGATGATGAAGAATTTGAACGCTTTGCTAAAATGCTGAGGTCAGTCTTTTTGCGTACTCGTTTAACTGATATCTTGAAAATGCCTCCTTATGCAAAGTATATGAAAGACATCATTACAAATAAGAGAAAAATACCGGAAGCTGAGATCTCCACTATGCTTGCCAATTACACCTTTAAAGATGGAGTACCTAAAAACTTGGAAATCCGGGTATACCAACTATACCTTGCTTTATAAAAAGGAATTCTGTGAAAACTGCTTTGTGTGATTTAGGAGCTGGTGTTAGTGTTATGCATTTCTCTTTATATAAAAGACTTGACTTGAATAAACTCACTCCTACTGAAATATCTTTGCAAATGGCTGACAAATCAACTGCCATACCTATCGGTATATGTGAGGATGTGCCCGTTGTTGTTTCTAATGTTACTATTTTAACTAACTTTGTTATACTTGAGATGCCCGAGGACGACAACATGTCGATTATCCTTGGTAGACCCTTCTTGAATACTGCAGGGGCTGTTATTGATTGTATAAAAGCAAGGTCTTTTCATATTAATGGTAATGAACATATGGTGCACTTTCCGAAGAAACCATTCCAAGTGAATGGTATTAATGTTATTGAAAAATCTCCGACAATCACTATTGGAAGTTTTCAAATACTTCTACCTACTGTCAAAAAGAAATATGAAATGCTTATTGTTGGGGACATTCATATCCCCATTGAGGTAACTTAGTGATTTACGAAAGTTCTTCGGTTTCATGCTAATCGAAAGTGGTTGTTAATAAGACCTGATCAACCTTATTAATGACTCATTATTGAGCAGTATGAAGTTGATGAACTTAGTAAGCACTACGTTCTGTCCCTATCCTTAGTTTTCTGTTTTTATTAGTTAAATAAAATAAAATGCCATGCTTTGTCTGTTTTCTGATTTTTTCCATGCAATAAAAATGACCCAAAAATAAGAGTTCTCGGAATGCCCTAAAAATTTAACACGATATTTTTCTGAATATTTAAGAATTTTTAGTGCAAATAATACCAGAGGGGGGGGGGTGCACCAGGTGGGCACAACCCACCTGGGCGCGCCAGGACCCCCAGGCGCGCCCTGGTGGGTTTTGGGCCCTCTCACTTACCTCTTTAGCCCACATCATCACTTACCTCCAGAAAAAAAATCTCTATTACCATCTCTCCCGTGTTCTTGAGCTCAAACCCGCGGATTTCGATCTCTTTGCTCGTAGCTTTGTTTCTGAAACTGTTTCGGGGGATTGTTGCTTGGTATGTGACTCCAGTAATTGTCCAATTAGTTTTTGTTTTAGTGGTTCATAATTTGAATAAGTAGCTACTCTTGGTGATGCTGTAGATGTGCTTGCATGTTGAATTCTTAGTGTTCTAAGTAGTTTGAATGCTTGCGATGGCTTTTATGTATCCCTATGAGTAGTTGCTATCAATTTTATAAAGTTTTATTGACAAATTTTTGTTACCCCAAATTTTTCATTTTCCATAAAATTGTACGTGAACATGAATATATTCAGGAAGTTTGGCTCTAGGAAGAACTCCAAGGGTGTTATTGGGGAATCATCTGACAGTGATCTCCACCCTCGGAGATTGGCAGAGGTACGGCCGTGCGAATGGCCGCATACCCCGTTCCTGGAAGAGGCCAGAATCCTTCAGGAGTTCAAACAACATGTTGCAAAGGCCGGCCTCACCAACTTCATTGCAGATGAGTGTGACCAGCATCAAATCCTCACAAATATCTTTGTTCAAAGTTTTACTTTCCTGCCTAGGAATAATGTCCCTGAAGTGAGCTTTGATTTATATGCTGAAAACCATCAGATACCACCTACTGAATTTTGTGACACATGTTTGATCCCCTCTGATGGGAGCTCAGCCGAGCCTAGGCCGACTGGGTTTGAGGATTTTTATCGCACTTTGGTAGTGGGAGATGAGAGAGGGGTGTCACCCACCACGGCTGCTAGCATACACTTTCCTGCCATACATTATTTTGCTTTATTAGTTTCTAAGTGCTTGCTTGCTAGAAAGAAAGTGGGTGTGCTAAGCGCACCCGAGTTTGTTATTTTACACCGAGCACTAGAGGGCGACAACACTCATAGCTTGGGAGCTATTGTGGCTCATCACCTCCATCTTAATAAATCTCACAGTGAAATACATGGAGGGATTTTTGCTACTCGTTTAGCGGCTCACTTTAATGTTGGGACATGCTCTCATGATTACCCTCTGACCAAGGTTTATTTAGACCGTGCAGCCATGGAATACCATCATTTCCTTGCATGAGAGTATCCTAACATCCCCATTCCTTTTAACCTGGTCTTCAACGTTAAAACTCGTGATATTATTCCCTTGCCTGCACCTCCTTTGTTTGATTCTGTTACCAGGGGAAGATATAGGATTATGCCTGCAGACATCATCACATATCGAGACGCTCAGGCTGCTGCGGAGGTAGCACATGAGGAGCCTCAGCAGTGGGATGAGTGGACGCCTGCCCCTCAGGATCCCTACTACCCTCCAGGCTACTGATCGACTGCCAACTTAGGCCAAAAGCCTAAGCTTGGGGGAGTACGTGTTTCTCACCGACATTACATTCACGACTACTTATCATTCTATTTGTCGGTGTTCACACTCTTTCCTTGTATCGTCCATGCTTAGATTTACTTTCTTGCTTGTCTCTTATGAGTTTGAAAAACCTTAGAAAACCAAAAAAAATAGTTGTAGTCAATTTTCTCTCTATGCATGCTTAGTAGTAAGTTTAAAAAGAAAATCCAAAAAGATTTCCTTGTTCTTCTTTTGCTTGTTGGGAGCTTTCATGTGTAAATAGTTTTTCTCGTTTTTTGCTTTCCCTCTTTTATTTAGCTTGTTCTAGAAAGCCAAAAACTCCAAAAATATTTCAGTGTGTTTTTCTGAACTTCTTTTCTTTTTATTCGAGTTGTAACAAGAAGAAGACCACGACGAAAATGTTGAGTGGCTCTCATATGAATAATTGTTGAACTAATAAAGAGCACATTTACCTTGTCTTCTCCTGTTGAATAAAATGTTTGCACATCCCAGCTTAGTCCATCACATTCTTGCACTAATTATTATTTTTACACCGTTCGATCATGCAAGTGAAAGGCAATAATGACGATATTCGATGAACTGGTTGTGGTAGAGAGAAACTGGTATGAAGTCGACTTGTTCTGTTTGTGTAAATATGTTTAACCTAGTATTCATGATTCCGCCCATTATGATTAAACATGTTTCCAATGACAATTAGATATTATAGTTTCCCATGCCATGCATAAGTAGCTAAGAGTTAATAATGATTTATCTTGGATATCAACATTGCGTTAAAATGATAGTGATTGTCAGGACCGGTTTTCCAATAAAATATTTACTGAGAAACCGACCTTTTTATCGGACCAGTGTAGAAGAATCCTTCTTACTGATAGACAAATCCTTGATGTAGAATTCCAGAGTACTAAATATTATACAAGGTTGAGCTGAGGCTGCTCAACAATTTATTACAAGCACGCCGATATTATACATAAAGGCGGATATGACACAAGGGTATGGTGGCATAACTACTGACTCGTAATAAAAGTGGTGGTGGATATGTCACGGTGTAGTGGGTGACACGACTCCAATATCATACAACTCATCGAGCGTCGGAGTGAGACTCGATGAAATTATTTGGGTAGCGGAAGCGTATATAATACAGTGACCAACTCCAGGATCGCAAGAGACTAACTGGGACTCCTCTAGGTGTCGGACTTGCTATCGAACTCTTCATCCATGAGATCGCATTCATCAACATCTGGCCAAATCAACAGGCCAGGTGAGTACTTTGAATGTACTCGCAAGACAGTTCGGACATAAGATATAACAAATGCAAACATGATGCATATGAGCAGACTAGTAATGCGCATTCAGATAATAAATTTGCATATGCTGAGTAAAAAGGAAGTCAGGCGGTAGTCCTCCCGAAATCCCAAAGAAATAATGGAAGACCGATCGGGTGTCTAAAGCGACGCCTCGAAAGGTAAAATGAATAAACCTGCCACAGTCGGGCGTCTGGGCAACACCACATAAAGGGCTTATATCGAAAGTAAATGACAATGATGCCACAGTCGGACGTCTGAGTGACATCACATAAAGGGCTTATATCAAAAGTAAATAACAATGATGCCACAATCGAACGTCTGAGCGACATCACATAAAGGGCTTATATCAAAAGTA
>LR738715.1:229623871-229643264 GCA_902687465.1 Secale cereale | reverse complement strand
CATAAAGGGCTTATATCAAAGGTAAATAACAATAATGCCATAGTCGGACGTTTGAGCGACATCACATAAAGGGCTTATATCGAAAGTAAATAACAATAATGCCATAGTCGGACATTTGAGCGACATCGCATAAAGGGCTTATATCAAAGGTAAATAACAATAATGCCACAGTCGGACGTCTGAGCGACATCACAAAAAGGGCTTATATAATCATTCGAAATCATGTAGCTCGTGAAAGTAAATCATCTCAAGGAAATACTCAGTATAGAATAAACTGGTTAACCCATCCACCGGGATAACATTCGGCCGGTTTACCACTCTTAGCGCTATATTTAATCACCAGAGACTATCACTGAGACTGACACATAGACTGACGCTTGGCCATAGACATGAATACTCGAATGGGTTTTGACTCTACAGAGTTTGTACTTTTTAACCACAGTCAACGGATTTCGGTAGTCACAAGGGACTAGTTCCGTTTACGGTATTTTAGTAGAAACACAACTATCCAGTACACACCCATTCCATATCCCGCTGCCAGGAATCACCCTAGGCAACGTTCACGAAAAACTTTAAGACGGGGAGGCTACAACCTCGAATAGCATGGGATTGAATTTATATCACGCTCTCTAAGGGGTGCCCCCCTCTCGGTCCCAACCGGAAACACCCATGCCCCCTGACCGGATGACGGGCTTTAATCCAGGGCCATGGAACTCTCATCCCGGCCCCTCTATTTGGTGTGTACAAGGAAAGAGGTTTGCAGCCGACTAGGCCGTATTCTTTGCAGAAGACATGTGGCAGCACAACAAAAAGGGGACGAACGGGAACATGACTTGATCCATGTTAACACTGGAGTTAAACGGTTGACTCGCATGCTTCAACAATACCAGCTTACAACCTATCATGTCACCACATGATCACGTTGGCTCACCATCAACTTTCGAAGCTCACACGTAGCTTGTCTTGCATGTAATATCACACCCACAAAGTGATTATATAAACATGCCCGGAGAAAACTACTCAAGCAAACGTGCAAAGCACTCATCATATCAAAGGTTCAAACATGCTTGCCTGGTTCGGAGTAGTCGGAGTCTAGCTCGGTGAAGTTTGCGGCTCCGTCACCTCCTTCGGTATCTACGGATAAAATAAATCGGATAGTAACATAAATACCGTGTCGCATAAAAATTGTCCCAAATATTTTTCAAATAAATATGATAAAAAAACTAGATAGAAAAATAGAGATGACAGAAAAAGAATCAACTCAAAATCATCTTTTGTTTAAAGGTTATTAAGGTTTTTGCCCAGGGACTTGTCTGTAATGAAACAGAAAGTTTCCAGGGGTTTGTTTATAAAAACAGAAAACGTTTCAGTAAGAAGTACGCTAGCTCAAAAGGGAAAACGTACTTTGCCCGAAGGCGTTTTCCAGGAAAACGGTTCAAAAAGAACAGAGAGGCTGACGAGGGGGTCCCACCCGTCAGGTTTGAATATTTGAACAGGAAAAACAGAGTACGCCAGCGTCCGAGGACCGCGGTGGTCGCCGGCGCCGATCCACAGCGAGGTAGGGGGAAGGGATGGTACCTACGGATTCACGGTGCTCTTCCGCGTCTGTGGGTGGTGGAGTTGGACATCGGCGAGCACCACATCGACGGCGGCCTTCACTCTAGCGGACGGTGGTTCGGGCGGTGGTGGATCTCGCTGGGGAGGGCTGCACAGGCCAAATTGAAGCGCGAGTTAGGTATTTAGGTGCACTAGGAGGCTACTGGCACGACTAGGGAGGCGGAGGTGCTCTCATCAGAGAGAGACTTGCCGGAGCCCGAAGCGGATCGGGACGGCCGGAGCTGGGGAAGAAGGACTCATCGAGGCCGTTCTAGTGGCTGAGCGTGGTCTGGTGAGGTGGAGGAGACGCGCGGGGTCGAAGGCGAGCTCGGGGCCATTATTTATAGCCGGCCCGAGGCGGTTGCCGCAAACCGGATAATTCCGGCGGGTGATTACGGCGAGGCCGTGGTCGAACATGCGGTTTAAGTGACTGGGCATCGACGTGATGGTCCACTGGTTCCATCGAGAGGCTGAGCTTGGCAAGACTTGGGCGATACTTCACGTTCTCCACGGAACGGCTACGCGGGCACGTCGGCGGCAGAGAGCGCGCTCTGCGCCTCTCAGGCCACGGTGACGATGCTGCAGCGTGCACAGGGGAGGGGACGGCCACGCGGAGCCCTCTGGTGGTTTGGGCGGTGCCGAACGGCGCCGTTCTGCAGGGTTGGCCCCTGTTGGCCGCCATGGGTGGCTCTGCCACCGTGGAGGACGCCGACGCACGCGGGACACGTCGCCACCGATGCTCGCAACCGGCCAAGCAACTGTGCGGCGCTCAGGATAAGGAGGGGAAGCAGTGAGCAAGGCGCCAACGCGGGCACTGGTGAGATTGGCGCGGCTGTCTGAAGAAAACGACACTGTCGACTGAACCTAACACTCAATCCTGAACTTTACTGAATTTGAACAGCAACAATGTATGCCAACTGTTCGATGAAATGATTCAGGCACTTGAATTTTTTTCTAGAGCTGATCTTTGGTGAGGTGGTCTCTTGATGCATCTAGAGGCTGACTGAATTTCCACAGATTTTTAGGAAGAGAAAAAGTATGAATTTCACCAAAAATGGCAAATCTGGTCCAAATTTGCAGCAAGCAAATTTTAAAAAATTTGAACTATGGACCAGCAGATCTTGATGGATCTAGGTTGAGGTTACTAAGGACTAGTGAGAGGAGTTTGTTTGGAATCAAAACTCAAAGGGAAACCAGTAGTTCCTTTGTAAATCACTAAGGTCCAAATTAGAAGACAGAAAATGTTTTGAGGTTAAAATAAATAGGAATCAAATCTAAAGGAGGTTGAAACCTGCTGGAATTTGATGTTAGACTTGACCCAAATTAGGGAGGTGGGTTTTGGAAGAAAGTCCTCAACATAGGTCATGGTAAAAGAGAAATTTTTGAATGGTAAAGGATAAGCCCATAGTTTTATAGGAATGGTTTTTAGTAAAAAGAAATAGTCAAAACCTTTCAAACTTATTTGTGTTGAGCCAACACAAGGTGAAAACTCCCAAGACCAAAGATCAAGGTTGAGAAGGACATAAAAAATCTTTTTTCATAAAAGATTTGAGAAGGAGGGGTTTTAAGAAAAATTTAAATAACCTCCTTCCAAGAGAATAAAGAATTTGATGAAAACAAATCCAATTTTTTTTGGAGTGTTACAGTGATGTAGTATGATGATATGTTATCCTCCTCTGAATGTTCGAGTGGCTTGACTTGGCACATGTTTATGCATGTAGTTGAATCAAAACCAACATAGCTCTATGATATTTATGTTCATGGTGTCCATATCCTACTCATGCGGGTGTCCAATGTTTATTATGCATGATGCATGTTCATGACCATTGTTGCTCTCTAGCTTGCAGCTTCCCAACCTATTTGCTAGCCTTCACCTATACTAAGCGGGAATACTGCTTGTGCATCAAATTCTAAAACCCAAAGTTATTCCAGATGAGTCCACCATACCTACCTATATGCGGTATTACTCTGCCGTTCTAAGTAAATTTGCATGTGCCACCTCTAAAAACTTCAAATAAATATCCCTTTTGTGTTTCTGGATCGTTCATGGAACGACGTGAGGTGGTTGGTATTTTCCATGCTAAGCTGGTTATTCTCAGGCTGAGTGTTTATTCAGTCGCCATTGCACGAGAAAAGGGCGGTAATAGGGATTCCCAACCCCAAATTACAAAAAGAAAAAGCTTACAAATAAACAAACAAAAACTCCCAATGGAGTTTAAACATTTACTTTCATGCTTGGGAACCGCCACTAGCTCGTTTAGCATGGGAGATATCGATAGCTGATAGTCGTGAAGTGAATGAGAAGGGTGCACCTCTCAAAATCTTATTTACCTCTGTTTTAAAAACTTAAGCTCTGGCACCTCTGCAAATCACTGCTTCCATCTGCGAAGGGACTATCTATTTACTTTTATGTTGTGTCATCACCTTCTCTAATAAGCGCTAGATCTGAGAGCACTGTTGTCATGCCTATGCATTGTGTGTAGTGAATGTTGGCTGTTATCATGACTGGGTCTTTTCTACCATGAATTAAAATGTTAGTCACTACTCGTACTTTGGAGGTGCTTTGCATTTTGTTTTGCGGTCTCAGAAAGGGCTAGCGAGATACCACTATTGTCATATTATAGCATGGTTGTTTTGATAACGTGTTGCTTTCTGAGATATCTTATTATTGCTCGTTAGCTGATTATGTCATTGATATGAGTCAATATAATCTTTAAGAGTTATTGTTGACATGGTTAGATATAATGTTGGCTGAAAACCTGAGTGTTGTTTAAGCCTATTTATGCAAACAAGAGTAAAAGAGTTTGCAAAAGTTTTTCTTTCTCACTTTCAGTTTATCAACTGAATTGCTTGAGGACAAGCAAAGGTTTAAGCTTGGGGGAGTTGATATGTCTCCAACGTATCTACTTTTCCTAACGCTTTTCCTCTTGTTTTGGACTCTAATTTGCATTATTTGAATGAAACTAACCCCGGACTGACGCTGTTTTCAGCAGAACTACCATGATGTTGTTTTTGTGCAGAAATAAAAGTTCTCAGAATAAAGCGAACTCCACGAGGACTTTTTATACAATAAAAGAAAAATATCGGAGTCAAGAACCATAGGAGGGGGGCACTTGGGTGGGCACAACCCACCAGGGCGCGCCCCGCTCTCCTGGCGCTCCCAGGTGGGTTGTCCCCACCTGGTGGCCCCACAGACGCCAACCCTGATTCTATAAGTTCACATTCGTCCAAAAAATCAGGGAGAAAGCATTATCAAGATCTACGAGACAGAGCCGCCGCAACCTCCTGTTCTTCCTCGGGAGGCCAGATCTAGACTCCGTTTGGGGCTCCGGAGAGGGGGATCTTCATTCTTCGTTATCGCCAACCCTTCTCCATCGCCAATTCCATGATGCTCCCCACCGGGAGTGAGTAATTCCTTCGTAGGCTCACTAGTCGGTGAGGAGTTGCATGAGATTCATCATGTAATCAAGTTAGTTTTGTTAGGAGCTTGATCCCTAGTATCCACTATGTTCTTAGATTGATATTGCTATGACTTTTCCATGCTTAATGCATGTCACTTTGGGCCCGGGTGCCATGATTTTAGATCTGAACCGTTTATGATATCGTCATTATATTCATGTTTTAGATCCGATCTTGCAAGTTATAGTCACCTACTACGTGTTATGACCCGGCAACCCCGGAGTGACAACAACCAGAACCACTCTCGGAGATGACCGTAGTTTAAGGAGTTCATGTATTCACTATGTGTTAATGCTTTGTTCTGATTCTCTATTAAAAGGAGGCCTTAATAGCCCTTAGTTTCCAATATGGACCCTGCTGCCACGGGAGGGTAGGATAAAAGATGTCACGCAAGTTATTTTAATAAAGCACGTATGACTATTTACGGAATACATGCCTACATTATATCGATGAACTGGAGCTAGTGCCGAATCGCCCTAGGTTGTAACTGTCTCATGATGAATATCATCCAACAAATCACCGATCCAATGCCTATGAATTTTTCACATATTGATCTTGCTAAGTTACTACTGTTGCTGCTACTATTACATTTGCTACAAAATTACCGCTATCACTATTACTGTTACTATTTATGTTGTCACTACTATCAAAACTATCAAACTACTTTGCTACTCATCACTTTGCAGCAGATAATTAATCTCCAGGTGTTGTTGAATTGACAACTCAGCTGCTAATACCTTCAAATATTCTTTGGCTACCCTTGTGTCAAATCTATATATTTGGGTTGAATACTTTACCCCCGAAAACTGTTGCGATCCCCTATACTTGTGGGTTATCACTTGTACGGGCTTCTAGCAAGAACCGTTCTTACCTACGCATCAAAACCACAACGATTTTTCGTCAAGTGTGTTGTTTTAACCTTCATCAAGGACCGTCCTTTGTCATAGTTGATTCAACTAAAGTTGGAGAAACAGACACCCGCCAGCCACCTGTGTGCAAAGCACATCGGTAGAAGCAGTCTCATGAACGCGGTCATGTAATGTCGGTCCAGGCCGCTTCATCCAACAATACCGCCGAATCAAAGTAAGACGTTGGTGGTAAGCAGTATGACTATTATCGCCCACAACTCTTTGTGTTCTCCTCGTGCATATCATCTACGCATAGACCTGGCTCATGATGCCACTGTTGGGAATGTAGCATGCAATTTCAAAAAAAAATCCTACGCTCACACAAAATCTATCTAGGAGATGCATAGCAACGAGACGGGGAGAGTGTGTCCACGTACCCTCATAGACCGTAATCGGAAGCGTTATGTTAACGTGGTTGATGTATTCGAACATCTTCACGATCCAACCGATCCAAGTACCGAACGTACGGCACCTCCGTGTTCAGCACACGTTCAGCTCGATGACGTCCCTCGAGCTCTTGATCCAGTAGAGGGTCGAGGGAGAGTTCCGGAAGCATGACGGCGTGTTGACGGTGATGGTGAAGTGGATAGTGGGCTTCGTCTAAGCACTACGACAATATGACCTGAGGTGTAAACTGTGGAGGGGGGCACCGCACACGGCTAAGAGAATAACTTGTGTGTTCTAGGGTGCCTCCCTGCCCTTGTATATAAAGGAGGAGGGGAGGGGTCAGCCGGCCTAGGGGGCGCGCCATGGGGAGGAGTCCTACTAGGACTCCAATCCTAGTAGGACTAGGATTCCTCCTTTTTTTCCCTTTTGTGGAGAAGGAAGGAAGGAAGGGAGAGGGAGATGAAGAAGGAAAGGGGGGCCATGCCCCCTTCCCCTTGTCCAATTCGGGCAGCCCATGGGGGGGAACCACCCCTTGTGGGCTCCCCTCTCTCTCCCCTATGGCCCATGTAGGCCCAATGCTTCCCCGGGGAGGGGGGGGGTACCGGTAGCCCCTCGGTACTCCGATAAATATATGAAACGTCTCGAAACCTTTCCAGTGTCCGAATACCATCATCCAATATATAGATCTTTACCTCTCGACCATTTCGAGACTCCTCGTCATGTCCGTGATCTCATCGGGGACTCCGAACAATCTTCGGTCACCAAAAACACAAAACTCTATAATACAAATCGCCATCGAACGTTAAGCGTGCGGACCCTATGGGTTCGAGTACTATGTAGACATGACCGAGACACTTCTCCGGTCAATAACCAATAGCAGAAGCTGGATGCTCATATTGGCTCGTACATATTCTACGAAGATCTTTATCGGTCAAACCATAATGACAACATACATTATTCCCTTTGTCATTCGTATGTTACTTGCCCGAGATTCGATCATCGGTATCATCATACCTAGTTCAATCTCGTTATTGGCAAGTCTCTTTACTCGTTCCGTAATGCATCATTCCGTAACTAACTCATTATTCACATTGCTTGCAAGGCTTATAGTGATGTGCATTACCGAGAGGGGCCAGAGATACCTCTCCGACACTCGGAGTGACAAATCCTATTCTCGATCTATGCCAACTCAACAAACACCTTCGGAGACACCTATAGAGCATATTTCTAATCATCCAGTTACGTTGTGACATTTGATAGCACACAAGGTGTTCCTCCGGTATTCGGGAGTTGCATAATCTCATAGTCAGAGGAATAAGTATAAGTCATGAAGAAAGCAATAACAATAAAACTAAATGATCAATATGCTAAGCTAAAGGATGGGTCATGTCCATCACATCATTCTCCTAATGATGTGATTCCATTCATAAGATGACAACACATGTCTATGGTTGGGAAACGCAACCATCTTTGATTAACGAGCTAGTCTAGTAGAGGCATACTAGGGATACTCTGTTTTGTTTCTGTATTCACACATGTATCAAGTTTTCGGTTAATACAATTCTCGCATCAATAAAAGACATTTATCATGATATATAAGGAAATATAAATAACAACTTTATTATTGCCTCTAGGGCATATTTCCTTCAACTATTAAAAACTCTGAAGAAAAACCGTGCTGCTATTGGATATACTCTTGATGATCTTAAGGGCATTATTCCCACTTTATGCCAACACAAAATTAAGTTGGAACGAGATACTAAACCAGTTGTTGATCACCAACGCCGATTAAATCCTAAGATGAAAGAAGTGGTAAGAAATGAAATACTAAAGCTTCTGGAGGAAGGTATTATTAATCCTATTGCTGATAGTCAATGGGTAAGTCATGTTCATTATGTCCCCAAGAAGGGAGGCATCACTGTTGTTCCTAATGACAAAGATGAATTGATCTCGCAGAGAATTGTTACATGTCATAGAATGGTAATTGATTTTCACAAATTAAATAAAGCTACTAAGAAAGATCATTACCCTCTACCTTTTATTGATCAAATGCTAGAAAGACTATCCAAAGATACACATTTTTCCTTTCTAGATGGTTATTCTGGTTTCTCTCAAATACCTATGTCAAAAGAGGATCAAGAGAAGACTACTTTCACCTGCCCTTTCGGTACTTTTGCTTATAGATGTATGCCTTTTGGTTTATGCACTGCACATGCTACCTTTCAAAGATGTATGACTGCTATATTCTCTGACTTTTATGAAAAGATTGTTGAGGTTTTAATGGATGATTTCTCTGTTTATGGAACTTATTTTGATGATTTCTTAAGCAACCTTGATCAAGTTTTGCAGAGATGCGAAGAAACTAATCTTGTCTTTAATTGGGAGAAGTGCCACTTTATGGTTAACGAAGGCATTGTCTTGGGGCATAAGATTTCTGAAAGAGGTATCAAAGTTGATAAAGCTAAAGTAGATGTTATTGAAAAGATGTCGTGTCCTAACGATAACAACGGTATTGGAAGTTTTCTTGGTCATGCTGGTTTCTATAGGAGGTTTATTAAAGACTTCTCTAAAATTTCTAGCCCTCTCACTAATCTCTTGCAAAAAGATTTTCCTTTTGTTTTTTATGATGATTGTGTAGAAGCATTTCAAATACTTAAGAAAGCCTTGATTTCTGCACCTATTGTTCAACCACCTGATTGGAATTTACCATTTGAAATTATGTGTGATGCGAGTGATTATGCTATTGGTGCTGTTCCAGGACAAAGAGTTGATAAAAATTGAATGTCATACATTATGCTAGTAAAACTCTAGACATTACCCAGAGAAATTATGCTACTACTGAAAACGAATTCTTAGCTGTTGTTTTTGCGTGTGATAAGTTCAGATCTTATATTGTTGATTCTGAAGTAACCGTTCACACTGATCATGCTGCTATTAAATATCTTATGGAAAAGAAAGATCCTAAACCTAGACTTATTAGATGGGTTCTCTTGCTACAAGAATTTGATTTGCATATTATTGATAGAAAGGGAGCTGAGAACCCCGTTCCAGATAATTTGTCTAGGTTAGAAAATGTTCTTTATGACCCACTACCTATTGATGATAGCTTTCCTGATGAAAAATTAGCTGTCATAAATGCTTCTCGTAATGCTCCCTGGTATGCTGATTGTGCTAATTACATTGTGATACATCCATTTTGCATTATGTATTTATGTTGATATTTATTGCACTATGGGCTGTTATTACACGTTATGTCACAATACTTATGCCTTTTCTCTCTTATTTTACAAGGTTTAGATGAAGAGGGAGAATGCCGGCAGCTGGAATTCTGGGCTGGAAAAGGAGCAAACATTGGAGACCTATTCTGCACAAATCAAAAAGATCCGAAACTCCACGTAACACCATTTCAGAAAATATAAAAAATATCTGGCAAAAGAGATCTGCCAGGGGGCCTGCACCTGTCCACGAGGGTGGGGGGCGCGCCCCCTGCCTCGTGGGCTAGCCAGTGACCCCCCGATGCCCATCTTCTCCTATGAGGTGTTCTGACCTAGAAAAAATAATAAGGAGGCTTTCGGGACTAGACGCCACCGTCTCGAGGCGGAACCAATCTAGGGCTCCGGCGGAGCTGTTCCGCCGGGGATACTTCCCTCCGGGAGGGGGAAATCGTCACCGCCGTCATCACCAACAACTCTCCCATCTTGGGGAGGGTTATCTTCATCAACATCTTCACCAGCACAATCTCCTCTCAAACCCTAGTTCACCTCTTGTGTCCAATCTTTGTACCAAAACTCAGATTGGTACCTGTAGGTTGCTAGTAGTGTTGATCACTCCTTGTAGTTGATGCTAGTTGGTTTACTTGGTGGAAGATCATATGTTCAGATCCATTATGCATATTAATATTCCTCTGATTATGAACATGAATATGCTTTGTGAGTAGTTACGTTTGTTCCCGAGGACATGGGAGAAGTCTTGCTATAAGTAGTCATGTGAATTTGGTATTCGTTCGATATTTTGATGAGATGTATGTTGTCTTCCTCTAGTGGTGTCATGTGAATGTCGACTACATGACACTTCACCATTGTTTGGGCCTAGAGGAAGGCATTGGGAAGTAATAAATAGATGCTGGGTTGCTAGAGTGACAGAAGCTTAAACCTTAGTT
The DNA here is from genome assembly GCA_902687465.1 of Secale cereale. NCBI lineage: Eukaryota > Viridiplantae > Streptophyta > Magnoliopsida > Poales > Poaceae > Secale > Secale cereale. Next base: position 229,632,755 of record LR738715.1, on the reverse strand, counting down.
TATGCGTTGCTTCATAAGGGGCTGATTTTGATCCATATGTTTCATGATATGGTTAGGTTTACCTTAACAATTCTTTTGTAGTTGCGGATGCTTGCAATAGAGGTTAATCATAAGTGGGATGCTTGTCCAAGTAAGGGCAGCACCCAAGCACCGGTCCACCCACATACCAAATTATCAAAGTAACGAACGCGAATCATATGAGCGTGATGAAAACTAGCTTGACGATAATTCCCATGTGTCCTCAGGAGCGCTTTCCTTCATATAAGAGTTTGTCCAGGCTTGTCCCTTGCTACAAAAAGGATTGGGCCATCTTGCTACACCTTATTTACTTTTACTATTTGTCACTTGCTACCAATTATCTTATCACAAAACTATCTGTTATCGATAATTTCAGTGCTTGCAGAAAATACCTTACTGAAAACTGCCTATCATTTCCTTCTGCTCCTCGTTGGGTTTGACAAACTTACTTATCGAAAGGACTACGATAGATCCCCTACACTTGTGGGTCATCAAGACTCTTTTATGGCACCGTTGCCGGGGAGTGAAGCGTCTTTGGTAAGTGGAATTTGGTAAGGAAAATTTTATATAGTGTGCTGAAATTTACTGTTACTTCTTACTATGGCTCATAATCCTTTGAGGGGCTTGTTCGGGGTATATTCACCCCGACCAGTAGAGCAAAGAGTTGCTCCTCAACCTACTGAACCTACTGAAAATGTTTGCTTTGAGATTCCTTCGGGTATGATAGAGAAACTGCTAGCTAATCCCTTTACAGGAGATGGAACACTGCATCCCGATTTGCACCTAATCTATGTGGATGAAGTTTGTGGATTATTTAAGCTTGCAAGTATGCCCGAGGATGTTATCAAGAAGAAGGTCCTACCTTTATCTTTGAAGGGAGATGCATTGACATGGTTTAGGCTATGCGATGATATTGGATCATGGAACTACAATCGATTGAAGTTGGAATTTCATCAGAAGTTCTATCCTATGCATGAGGTCCATTGTGATCGTAATTATATATATAATTTTTGGCCTCACGAAGGATAAAGTATCACTCAAGCTTGGGGTAGGCTTAAGTCAATGTTATATTCATGCCCCAATCATGAGCTCTCAAGAGAAATGATCATTCAAAAATTTTATGCTCGGCTTTCTCTCAATAATCGCTCCATGCTCGATACTTCTTGTACTGGTTCTTTTATGATGAAGACTATTGAATTCAAATGGGATTTATTGGAAAGAATTAAACGCAACTCTGATGATTGGGACCTCGATGAAGGTAAGGAGTCAGGTATAACCCCTAAGTTTGATTGTGTTAAATCTTTTATGGATACCGATGTTTTCCGTGAATTTAGCACTAAATATGGACTTGACTCTAAGATAGTAGCTTCTTTCTGTGAATCATTTGCTACTCATGTTGATCTCCCCAAGGAGAAGCGGTTTAAATACCATCCTTCCATTGAAGTAAAATTAGTTGAACCTGTTAAAGTTGAAGAAAAGACTATCACTTATAATGTTGATCCTATTGTTCCTACTGCTTATATTGAGAAACCACCTTTCCCTGTTAGGATAAAGGATCATGTTAAAGCTTCAACTATGGTTCATAAGAGTAATACTGGAACACCTACACCCTCTGAGCAAATTAAAGTTGAACCTAGTGTTGCTACGGTTAAAGGTCTCTTGGTTGAAAATTTAGATGGACATGTTATTTACCTCCAAGAGGAAGCTGATAGAATCAACAAACCCGATACTAGAAATAAACATAGACCTTTTGTAGGCATGCCTGTTATTTCTGTTAAAATAGGAGATCATTGCTATCATGGTTTATGTGACGTAGGTGCTAGTGCGAGTGTAATACCCATTTCCTTATATAAAGAAATTATGCACGATATTGCACCTGCTGAGCTAGAAGGTATTGATGTCACTATTAAGCTTGCCAATAGAGACACTATTTCACCAATGGGAATTGTTAGAGATGTTGAAGTCTTTTGTGCGGAAGTAAAATACCCTGCTGATTTTCTTGTTCTTGGTTCCCCACAAGATGATTTTTGTCCCATTATATTTGGTAGACCCTCTTGAATACTGTTAATGCTAAGATAGACTGCGTAAAAGATATTGTTACTGTTGGATTAGGGGATATGTCTCATGATTTTAACTTTGCTAAATTTCGTAGACAACCCCGTGATAAAGAATTGCCTAGTAAGGATGAAATTATTGGTCTTCCTTCTATTGTTGTGCCTCCTAACGATCCTTTAGAACAATATCTGCTAGACCATGAAAATGATATGTATATGAATGAGAGAAGGGAAATAGATGAAATATTCTTTAAGCAGGGACCCTTATTGAAAAACAATTTGACTGTTGAAATTCTAGGGGATCCTCCTCCACCCAAGGGTGATCCCGTGTTTGAACTCAAAACATTACCTGATACTCTTAAGTATGTTTATCTCGATGAAAAGAAGATATATCTTGTTATTATTAGTGCTAACCTTTCAGAGCAGGAAGAAGAAAAATTATTGAAAACTCTAAAGAAGCACCGTGCTGCTATCGGATATACTCTGGATGATCTTAAGGGCATTAGTCCCACTCTATGCCAACACAAGATAAAGTTGGAAGTGGACGCGAAACCGGTTATCGATCACCAATGACGGTTAAATCCTAAGATGAAAGAAGTGGTAAGGAAGGAAATACTCAAGCTTCTAGAGGCAGGTATAATCTATCCAGTTGCTGATAGCCAGTGGGTAAGTCCTGTTCATTGTGTCCCTAAGAAGGGAGGTATGACTGTAGTTCCTAATGATAAAGCTAAATTGATCCCGCAAAGAATTGTTACATGTTATAGAATGGTAATTGATTTCCGCAAATTGAATAAAGCCACTAAGAAAGATCATCACCCTTTGCCTTTTATTGATCAAATGCTAGAAAGGTTATCCAAACACACCCATTTTTGCTTTCTAGATGGCTATTCTGGTTTCTCTCAAATACCTGTGTCAAAAGGGGATCAAGAAAAGACCACTTTTACTTGTCCCCTCGGTACCTTTGCTTATAGACGTATGCCTTTTGGTTTATGTAATGCACCTGCTACCTTTCAAAGATGCATGATGGCTATATTCTCTGATTTTTGTGAAAAGATTGTTGAGGTTTTCATGGATGATTTTTCCGTTTACGGAAATTCTTTTGATGATTGCTTGAGCAACCTTGATCGAGTTTTGCAGAGATGTGAAGAAACAAATCTTGTCTTGAATTGGGAGAAGTGCCACTTTATGTTAATGAAGGCATTGTCTTGGGACATAAAATTTCTGAAAGAGGTATTGAAGTTGACAAAGCTAAAGTTGATGCTATTGAAAAGATGTTGTGCCCCAAGGATATCAAAGGTATAAGAAGTTTCCTTGGTCATGCCGGGTTTTATAGGAGGTTCATTAAGGACTTCTCCAAAATCTCCAGGCCTCTGACTAATCTCTTACCAAAAGATGTTCCTTTTGTCTTCGATGATGATTGTGTAGAAGCATTTGAAATACTTAAGAAAGCATTGATCTCTGCACCTATTGTCTAGCCTCCTGACTGGAATTTACCCTTTGAGATTATGTGCGATGCTAGTGATTATGCTGTAGGTGCTGTTCTAGGACAAAGAGTTGATAAGAAATTGAATGTTAACCAATATGCTAGTAAAACTCTAGACAGTGCCCAGAGAAATTATGCTACTACTGAGAAGGAGTTTTTAGCAGTCGTATTTGCTTGTGATAAGTTTAGACCTTATATTGTTGATTCTAAAGTAACTATTCACACTGATCATGCTGCTATCAAATACCTTATGGAAAAGAAAGATGCTAAACCTAGACTTATTAGATGGGTTCTCTTGCTGCAAGAATTTGATTTGCATATTACTGATAGAAAGGGAGCTGAGAACCCCATTGCAGACAACTTGTCTAGGCTAGAGAATATTCTTGATGACCCACTACCTATAGATGATAGCTTTCCTGATGAACAATTAGCTGTCATAAATACTTCTCGTACTGCTCCATGGTATGCTGATTATGCTAATTACATTGTTGCTAAGTTTATACCACCTAGTTTCACATACCGGCAAAAGAATAAGTTCTTCTATGATTTAAGACATTACTTCTGGGATGACCCACACCTTTATAAAGAAGGAGTAGATGGTATTATTAGACATTGTGCACCTGAGCATGAACATGAACAGATCGTACGCAAGTGCCACTCCGAAGCTTATGGAGGACACCATGCTGGAGATAGAACTTCACATAAGGTATTGCAATCTGGTTTTTATTGGCCTACTCTCTTCAAGGATGCTCGTAAGTTTGTTTATCTTGTGATGAATGTCAAAGAATTGGTAATATCAGTAGACGTCAAGAAATGCCTATGAATTATTCACTTGTTATTGAACCATTTGATGTCCGGGGCTTTGATTATATGGGACCGTTTCCTTCCTCTAATGGGTATACACATATTTTAGTTGTTGTTGATTACGCTACTAAGTGGGTAGAAGCTATTCCAACTAGTAGTGCTGATCACAACACCTCTATTAAGATGCTTACAAAAGTTATTTTTGAAGGAAATATGCCCTAGAGGCAATAATAAAGTTGTTATTTATATTTCCTTATATCATGATAAATGTTTATTATTCATGCTATAATTGTATTAACCGGAAACTTAGTACATGTGTGAATACATAGACAAAAAAATAGTGTCCCTGGTATGCCTCTACTTGACTAGCTCATTGATCAAAGATGGTTATGTTTCCTAACCATAGACATATGTTGTCATTTGATCAGCGAGATCACATCATTAGGAGAATGATGTGATGGAAAAGACCCATCCGTTAGCTTAGCACTATGATCGTTTAGTTTTACTGCTATTGCTTTCTTCATGACTTATACATGTTCCTCTGACTATGGGATTATGCAACTCCCGAATACCGGAGGAACACCTTGTGTGCTATCAAACGTCACAACGTAACTAGGTGATTATAAAGATGCTCTACAGGTGTCTCCAAAGGAGTTTGTGGTGTTGGCGTAGATCAAGAATAGGATTTGTCACTCCTAGTGTCGGAGAGGTATCTCTGGGCCCTCTCGATAATGCACATCATAATAAGCCTTGCAAGCAAATGACTAATGAGTTAGTCACGAGATGATGTATTACGGAACGAGTAAAGAGACTTGCCGGTAACGAGATTGAACTAGGTATGATGATACCGACGATCGAATCTCGGGAAAGTAACATACCGTTGACAAAGGGAACAACGTATGTTGTTATGCGGTTCGACCGATAAAGATCTTCGTAGAATATGTAGGAGCCAATATGAGCATCCAGGTTCCGCTATTGGTTATTGACCGGAGATGTGTCTCGGTCATGTCTACATAGTTCTCGAACCCGTAGGGTCCGCACGCTTAACGTTCGATGACGATTTGTATTATGAGTTATGTGATTTGATGACCGACGTTTGTTCGGAGTCCCGGATGAGATCACGGACATGACGAACAATCTCTAAATGGTCGAGACGTAAAGATCGATATATTGGAAGGCTATATTCGGACATTGGAAAGATTCCGAGTGATTCGGGTATTTTTCGGAGTACCAGAGAGTTACGGGAATTCGTATTGGGCCTTAATGGGCCATACGAGAAAGGAGAGAAAGGCCTCAAGGGTGGCCGCGCCCCTTCCCCATGGACTGGTTCGAATTGGACTAGGGAAAGGGGGTGCCCCTTCCTTCCTTCTCCTTCTCCCTTCCCCTTTTCCTATTCCATGTGGGAGGTGGAATCCTACTAGGACTAGGGAGTCCTAGTAGGACTCACGCTGCCTATGAGGGCCGGCCTCCTCCTCCCTCCAACCTTTATATACGTGGCCAGGGGGCACCCCATAGACACACAAGTTGATTTCCAAGCCGTGTGCGGTGCCCCTCTCCACAGTTACACACCTCGGTCATATCATTGCAGTGCTTAGGCGAAGCCCTGCACCGGTAACTTCATCATCACCGTCACCATGCCGTCGTGCTGACGAAACTCTCCCATGACGCTCAACTGGATCAAGAGCTCATGGGACGTCATCAAGCTGAATGTGTGCTGAACCCGGAGGTGTCGTACATTCGGTGCTTGGATCGGTTGGATCGTGAAGACGTTCGACTATATCAACCACGTCACTAGACGCTTCTGCTTTCGGTCTACGAGGGTACGTAGACACACTCTCCCCACTCGTTGCTATGCTTCTCCTAGATAGATCTTGCGTGATCGTAGGATTGAAATACTACGTTCCTCAACAGTGTCATCATGAGCCAGGTCTATGCGTAGATGATATGCACGAGTAGAACACAATGAGTTGTGGATGATAATAGTCATACTGCTTACCAGCATGTCATACTTTGATTTGGCGGTATTGTGAGATTAAGCGGCCCAGACCGACATTACGCGTACGCTTACGCGAGACTGGTTTCACCATTACGAGCACTCGTTGCTTAAAGGTGACCGGCGGGTGTCTGTCTCTCTCACTTTCGTTGAATCGAGTGTGGCTACGCCCGGTCCTTGTGAAGGTTAAAACAACACATACTTGACAAAAAATCGTTGTGGTTTTTGTATGCGTAGGTAAGAACGGTTCTTGTTAAGCCTGTAGCAGCCACGTAAAACTTGCAACAACAAAGTAGAGACGTCTAACTTGTTTTTGCAGGGCATGTTGCGATGTGATATGGTCAAGACGTGATGAGTTATAGGTCATTTTATGAGATGATCATGTTTTGTAAAGTTATCGACAACCGGCAGGAGCCTTATGGTTGTCTCTTTATTGTATGAATTGCGAAGGCCATGTAATTGCTTTACTTTATCACCATGTGTTAGCGATAGTAGTAGTAGCAATAGTTGGCGAGACGACCACGATGCTACGATGAAGATCATGGTGTCAATCCGGTGACGATGGAGATCATGACGATGCTTTGGAGATGGAGATCAAAAGCACAAGATGATGATGGCCATATCATGCCACATATTTTGATTGCATTTGATGTTTATCTTATTATGCTTCTTATTTTGCTTAGTGCGGTGGTAGCATTATAAGATGATCCCTTACAAAATTTCACGGTACAAGTGTTCTCCCTAAGTATGCACCGTTGCGAAAGTTTGTCGTGCCGAGACACCACGTGTTAGTACGAAACGACACCCATGGGATCACTGGAATCCCTTCTACGGTTGGCGGGCGCGAGGTTGTGCAAAGAGCACGTCTAAGAGTCAGCACAACAATCGTTTACCCAGGTTCGGGCCGTGAGGATGCGTAATACCCTAATCCTGCTTTGGTGTATATTTGAGTGTTCTTGAGTTCTTGAGCTAGCTACGGTGCCTGTCCAGCTTTCCAGGATCCGAATCCCTCTTCAGTATGTCGTGGGCCTCCTTTTATAGTCTAAAAGGGGCTGCCACAGTGGCACACAGGAGGTGGAAAGGTGTACAGTGCAATGTTGAGGATATCGCTTATCGTTATCGTCTCGGTCACCTGGGGAATAGAGATTAATCGGAAATCGGCCGATTAATCGATTTTATCGGTCGACTATTAATCGGCCATTTTTTTCAAATCCCAGGTTCTCAACACTAAAATATGCTATATTCAACACCAAAACAATATTAGACAGAAGTGTTACCTTGAATCCTAGCCTTTGAATCCTGATATAATTACAAACAAAATAGAAAAACATTACATATCGCGTAACAAGGTCTATAAAACACAAATAAGCATAGTTCTTGCAAACATAGTGCTACGAATAGGCCCAATTTATCGGTAGATTCCCGATAAATCGCTTGTCATAGCGATAAATCGGCCCAAATGATAAATGATGAAGATAAGGCAAAATCTTATCGGTCACCCCAAGAGTAGCGATAAATCGGACGATAAATCGCTGAATCGGAAGATTTCTTGAACAGTGGTACAGTGTATAGGCTTATCCCATGCCATTACGGGACAATGCGCATTAAATGCGCTGCTTATTTGTCTATTTACTTTATCAGGGACAGAAAAGAAGCCCGTCCTGTCCGTGGCCGCTCTGTCTGGTCGCGACGCGCGTCCAGGCCAGTGAGGCAGGCATCTGAGGTGGCGCGGTGGTAGGGTCTTCACGAAGATCTTCATGCCGCCACGCAGGTGCTTGATTAGCTGGCCCAGGAACCATGTATTGCCACGTGGGTGCCCGCCTGGGCCAGCGGGTCGGCTACCGAGCCGGGGTGGCGACGGGGCGGCAAGGGCTTGTCGCGGTCTTGCTTCTGTTCCCGGCAAGGGTCTTGCCGAGACCTCCGTGAGCATCCCGTGGCAAGAGGCTTGCCGGGGTTCCGGGGTGTCTTCGGCAAGGAGCCTTGCCGGGGCCTCGTGGGCGTCCTCGGCAAGGAGCCGTGCGATCGCCATGTCTTCTGGTTCTTATCTTGCGAGTCATAGACCTTTGTCTTCACAAAGATCTGCATGCCATCACGCGGGTGCTTCCCGAGCCTTGGCTCCAAGGGTGGCCGTGACAGAGGCATTTTGGCGAATCGCCCCGGCAAGAGCTCTTGCCGGGGGCGCGCAGGCCGCCCCGACAAGAGTCCTTGTCCAGGGAGAGCCTGTCTCTTCGATTGGTCTTCTTGTGTCACCGTCTTGGCGTTTGTTCTGGCAACTCTGTGTCTCTAGCTTCCCCCCTCTGCTCTGTTATGTATGGCCACAGGTGTAGCTCTGACTTCCCGTGCACAAGTAAGGGGTAAAAAAGAGAGCCCCTACTTTTGTACACCGACAGGAGCCCCCGGGCCTGGGCCATTCATAAGGGCAACGTGTTATTGGGCTAGGCCCAGAACGGTGCGCGGGCAGTAGGGTTAGATTCTTTTATCGCAGTAATTCCTCCGACAGTTGCGTTTCCCCATGATCTGCCCTGACCTGGG
>LR738715.1:229523451-229623761 GCA_902687465.1 Secale cereale | reverse complement strand
GGTGTGATCGCAGCATGCTTGCGTCATCTCGTGGTTCCAAAAAATAGTAAAGAGGTGGTTCGCACCCTCCTCACAAAGAATAGAGGAAGTCGTGGGGGCGTGACCCATTTACTAACTGGACTCGGGTCGCTCCACGATCACGGGGCGCGAAACGGTCATACCATGTGTCCTTCGATTCCCGATCTGCCCGCTACGTACCCCTCATGCATTGGAATGGGCAAGCGGTGGACGTAGAGGGCGCGGGCATTAACGCTGAGGGAGGGGGCGCCGCTGATTGGAGCAGCGGGTCGGTCATGTTTCCTTATGCCTCCGGCGTTTGGACTGGTTGATCCGGGCGGTCGCCCTTCAATAAAGAGGGGAGGAGTGGAACGACGCTTCTCACCCCTCCACTCATCTTCTTCCTGTTTGATTCCTTCTCTCCCCAAGGTATGGCGAGAGGGCACGGTCATGGCTATACCTCCAAGGAAGCAACCAGGTCGTCTTCTCGTCAGAGGGCGGCGGTGGTCAAAGAGGAGCCGGATGCCCCAGATGTGGGGCATGCTGGAGGCAGAGGCGCCGGCGGGGGTCATGGTCGACGAGGCGGTCGAGGCAGAGGCAGACGAGGCCGAGGGACACCCGCACTGTCATCGTCTCCGCCTTCATCTCCTTCATCGTCTCCTCCTGCCTCCCCACGCGACCATGTCAAGGACACGGCATTGGAGTTCATCTTACAACTGCGCGAGCCGCCGCGCAATCGCCTCCGCCTTCCTGGAGCGTTCGCGAGGGTGCTGGAGGTCAATCAACCATCGAGGCTGAGGCTTCACATGGAGGGGTGTTGCCATGGCGTCATGTGGGTAAACACCAAGTTTCCCACCCCTCACGTGATGCTCCTTCGTAGGGGGTGGAAGACCTTCGCGCGTGCCCACTGCTTGGTGAAGGGGCACGTCCTCTAGTTCAGGTTAGCGAAGAGCGATCTGCTCTCTGTCAAAGTCTTCGGGCGCTCGGGACACAGGCTAGGGTGCTATGTGGAGAGCTCGACCGACAATGAAAACTGCTCCCCGAGCGAATGAATTGTTACTTTAACATAAAGACCCATATGACAAGTTGTGTTGCTGTTCTAAAGATGATCATGATGCCCTCATGTCCGTATTTTATTTTTATCGACACCTCCATCTCTAAACATGTGAACAAATTTTTTGATATCAGCTTTTTGCTTGAGGACAAGCGAGGTCTAAGCTTGGGGGAGTTGATACGTCCATTTTGCATCATGCTTTTATATTGATATTTATTGCACTATGGGCTGTTATTACACATTATATCACAATACTTATGCCCTTTCTCTCTTATTTTACAAGGTTTACATGAAGAGGGAGAATGCCTGCAGGTGGAATTCTGGACTGGAAAAGGAGCAAATCTGAGATACCTATTCTGCACAACTCCAAAAGTCCTGAAACTTCATGGAGAATATTTTTGGAATATATATAAAATATTAGGCGAAAGAAGCACCAGAGGGGGGCCACCATCCATCCACAAGGGTGGGGGCACGCCCTACCCCCTGGGCGCGCCCCCTACCTTGTGGGCCCCCTGTCAGTCCCCCGACGTCCATCTTCTGCTATATGATGTGTTTTGACTTGGAAAAAAATAAAAAGAGGGTTTTTGGGACAAAGCGCCGCCGTCTCGAGGCGGAACCTAGGCGAAACCAATCTAGAGCTCTGGCAGGGCTGTTCTACCGAGGATACTTCCCTCTGGGAGGGGGAAATCGAAGCCATCGTCATCACCAACGATCCTCTCAACGAGAGGGGGTAAATCTCCATCAACATCTTCACCAGCACCATCTCCTCTCAAACCATAGTTGATCTCTTGTATCTGATCTTTGTCTCAAAGACTCGATTGTTACCCATGGGTTACCAGTAGTGTTGATTACTCCTTGTAGTTGATGCTAGTTGGTTTATTCGGTGGAAGATCATAAGTTCAGATCCTTAATGCTATTCAAAACCCCTCTAATCATGAACATGAACATGCTTTGTGAGTAGTTACTTTTGTTCTTGAGGACATGGGAGAAGTCTTGTTATAAGTAATCATGTGAATTTGGTATTCATTCGATATTTTGATGAGATGTATGTTGTCTTTCCTCTAGTGGTGTTATATGAACGTCGACTACATGACACTTCACCATTATTTGGGACTAGGGGAAGGCATTGGGAAGTAATAAGTAGATGATGGGTTGCTAGAGTGACAGAAGCTTAAAACCTAGTTTATGTGTTGCTTCGTAAGGGGCTGATTTGGATCCCTATGTTTCATGCTATGGTTAGAGTTATCTTAATACTTCTTTCGTAGTTGCGGATGCTTGCGAGAGTGGTTAATCATAAGTGGGAGGCTAGTCCAAAGAAAGATAGCACCCAAGCACCGGTCCACCCACATATCAAATTATCAAAGTACCGAACGCGAATCATATGAGCATGATGAAAACTAACTTGACAACAATTCCCATGTGTCCTCGGGAGCGCTTTGCTTTATATAAGAGTACGTCCAGGCTTGTCCATTGCTACAAAAAGGATTGGGCTATCACACAACTATCTGCACTGTGTTTACTTTTGTTACTTGTTACCCGTTACGAATTATACTATCACACAACTATCTGTTACTGATAATTTTAGTGCTTGCAGAGAAAACCTTTCTGAAAACCACTTGTCATTTCCTTCTACTCCTCGTTGGGTTCGACACTATTACTTATTGGTAGGACTACGATAGATCCCCTACACTTGTGGGTCATCACCGCCCCCCTTTCCTTCTTTTGGTGAGCGGCGAAAGGCAGGGAGGGAGGCCTCCCCCTTTCCTTTCTCCCATGAGAAGGGGAAGGCAGGAGGGGCTAGCTCTCCTCCCTTTCCTTCCCTAGGGCCGGCGGCCAGGGAGTGGGGTGCGCCAACCCACTTGTGGGCTAGTTTGTCCCCCCCTTGGCCCATTAGGCCCATACCCTCGCCAGGGATGCCCGGAACCCCTTCTGGTGACCCGATAAGTACCAGATACCCTCCGGGACACTTTTGGTGTCCGAATACCATCGTCCTATATATCAATCTTTACCTCCCGACCATTTAGAGACTCTTAGTCATTTCCGTGATCTCATTCGGGACTCCAAAAAACATTCGGTCACCAAATCACATAACTCATATAACACTATATCATCAACGAACGTTAAGCGTGCGGACCCTACGGGTTCGAGAACTATGTAGACATGACCGAGACACCTCTCCGGTCAATAACCAATAGCGGAACCTGGATGCCCATATTGGCTCCTATATATTCTATGAAGATCTTTATCGGTCGAACCGTTATGACAACATACACAATTCCCTTTGGCCGTCGGTATGTTACTTGCCCGATATTCAATCATCGGTATCTCTATACCTAGTTCAATCTTGTTACTGACAAGTCTCTTTACTTGCTCCGTAATACATCATCCCATGACTAACTCATTAGTCATTTGCTTCCAAGGATTATTATGATGTGTATTACCGAGAGGGCCCAGAGATACCTCTCCGATACTCGGAGTGACAAATCCTAATCTCGATTCATGCCAACCCAACAAAACACCTTCGGAGATACCTATAGAGCATCTTTATAATCACCCAGTTATGTTGTGACATTCCTCCGGTATCTGGGACTTGCATGATCTCATAGTAAAAGGAATATGTATTTGACATACATGAAAGCAGAAGCAATAAACTGTACGATCAAATGCTAAGCTAACAAATGGGTCTTGTCTATCACATCATTCTCATAATGATGTGATCCTGTTATCAAATAAAAACTCATTCCCATGGTTATGAAACCTTAACCATCTTTGATTAACGAGCTAGTCTTGTAGAGGCTTACTAGGGACACAATATTTGTTTATGTATTCATACATGTATTTAGGTTTCTAGTCAATATAATTCTGTTGGAAATATGCCCTAGAGGCAATAATAAAATGGTTATTATTATATTTCCTTGTTCGTGATAATTGTCTATTGTTCATTCTATAATTGTATTATCCGAAAACCGTAATACATGTGTGAATGCATAGACCATAATATGTCCCTAGTGAGCCTCTAGTTGGCTAGCTCGTTGATCAATAGATGGTCACGGTTTCATGACCATGGACATTGGATGTCATTGATAAAGGGATCACATCATTGGGAGAATGATGTGATGGACAAGACCCAATCCTAAGCATAGCACATGATCATGTAGTTCGTATGCTAAAGCTTTTCCAAATGTCAAGTATCTTTTCCTTAGACCATGAGATTGTGCAACTCCTGGATGCCGTAGGAATGCTTTGGGTGTACCAAACGTCACAACGTAACTGGGTGGCTACGAAGGTGCACTACGGGCATCCCCGAAAGTATCTGTTGGGTTGTTACGAATCGAGACTAGGATTTGTCACTCCGTGTGACGGAGAGGTATCTCTGGGCCCACTCGGTAAGACATCATTGTAATGATCTCAATGTGAATAAGGAGTTGGTCACGGGATGATGTGTTACGGAACGAGTAAAGAGACTTGCCGGTAACGAGATTGAACAAGGTATCGGAATACCGACGATCGAATCTCGGGCAAGTACTATACCGGTAGACAAAGGGAATTGTATACGGGATTGATTGAGTCCTTGACATTGTGGTTTGCCGTGGTTTTGTCACGGCAGATGTCCTAACATAAGGACTTAGTCATGGAGCCATCGCTATGGGTTAGCTTAAAGGGGTTAAAGCGGACAAGGACACAAGGGATTTTATACTAGTTCGGGCCCTTCGATGAAGGTAAAAGCCTACGTCTAGTTTGGTGTAGTATTGCTAGGTTTTCGATGACCAGGGAGCGAATCCGCTTTGCTTGTGTCTCGAGTTGTTGTTCTCCGTCCCTGAACCACCGCCGGGTCGTCCCTTTATATACACAGGATGAAGCCCGGTCCGGTTTAAAGAATCCCGAGGCCGGCTCATAAACGTGCCTGGCTCGGTCTCTATCTTTTCTATCTTACAATACAAGTTACACGTCGTATGGTGGTTTACATTTACGGGCCCTAACACCTTTTGGGCCCTGGATCTTTTGTCTTCTGCAATAAAGCGCCATATTCTATGTCTTGCTGGGCTTCAGTAGAAGTAATGCTATATGGGCATAAACCGACCCCTCCTGGGCGGTTTATACCCGATAGTTATATCCCTGACATTAGGCCCCATATTGATTAGAACCTGTCATGTCAATCTTCAACACTCCGGAAAAGTTTGGTCCTTCGTGGCTTCAAATGATCTTGTAAATCGCCATGACGTCTGGATTACGTTGAACCGCCATGACATCACCTGCTCATTTAATACTTGGACCTGTTTTATCCTTTATTTATTAAAATCTCCGAAGATCGAGGCGACAGTGCCATCCCATATCTACTTTTCGGGCTCCTTGATTCCCGCACCTGCCGTTTAACCTTTCGGCTTATAAATAGGGCGAGGGGTCATTTCTCCCCCCCCTCGTCTCTTCGCTCCTTCTTCCTCGCGCTCGTCCGTGCCTAAGCACCGCCGCCGCCATCGACCTTCACCTCTTCTTCAACCCAGGTCGCCGCATCAACCTGTTCGGACCAAAGCTTCGCCAGCGCGCTTCCGCATCCGACAACTCCGGTAATTCCTTTCCTTACTTTTCATATAGATCTCATTCAGGTTTCTCCCGCAGGTTTATCACGGTTAGGGCGATGTTCTTCGCTGTTCTTCCATGTTCTTCGTCATAGCTCCGACGACTAGTATAGATCTGATGCTTTTGCCTGCGACTATAGTAATAACTCCGCTCTTTTAACGTACTTATCCTTCTTAAAAGTACTCCCCAATCTAGGTTCATTTGAACTGCTGCAGTATCCGTTCCGTGTTGATTCTGAATATTTCTGAACTTTTTTGACATGTCGTAGATCTGTGATTCTGTTGCTGATTTGCGAAACCTGTTTTTCCATAATTGTAGATCTGCACCTTTCATATTCTCACTGGCGGTTTAAATTTAGAAAAATCATAACCCGGTAGGTATCATTAGGCCCCGCTTAAACCGCCGTTGCAGTTGCCCTCGTAACACTTCCGATGGTTAATTCTGGTTTATTATTGCATATTTCTCAATACCTGCCAGACATAAATCATAAATCGTCCCTTCACTGTATTTTCAACTTTTCCTTCAAAATGGCAAAGCAAGCCAAGCAATTTACTTCCTACAACTGGGTTCCATCTCAGGTTACCGAAGAGGAACTGAATGGTTGGGCTGAGGTTGGCGCTTTAGGCAAGAAGGATGTCATCCATTGGAGAGTCCCTGGGCCGGAATGTCCTCCGGAGCCCAAAGATGGAGAAGTGATTGTATTTGTTGATCATTTATCCCGAGGGTTCAGCCCTCCTGGATCAAAATTCTTTCGTGATGTATTGACTAGCTTCCAACTCCACCCCCAAGATATTGGGCCAAACTTTGTGTCCAATATTTGCAATTTTCAAGTATTTTGTGAAGCTTACTTGCAAGAGGAACCTTCAGTTGAACTGTTTAGGGATTTCTTCCACTTAAACCGCCGCACAGAGTTTAAGGACGGTCCCAACACTGAACTTGGCGGAATGTCCATCAAAAAAAGGAAGGATGTCAGCTTTCCTCACGCCAAGCACCATAGTCATCCTAAAGATTGGAACCAGACTTGGTTTTACTATTTAGACACATCTCCAGCCGATGGAAATCCTCTGCCGGGTTATCGTTCTCATCGGCTTCCCGAGAATCATCCTTTCCCCAATGGCTAAGTGCTCAGGAGCGATCCCAATATGCACCGCAGCTTTCAAAGCTCCAGGCCTTTACCGCAAACGGATTAACATGCATTGATTTTGTTCGATGTTGGATTTCTTGGAGCATTCTACCGCTAAGCCGGTGTTCCAGGTTTATGTGTGAATACATCGGAGATCCCAAAGATCCTCTACTCCATACTGAAGTTGTGCTGTCAGAGAGTGAAATCAACGAGTCTGTTAAGAAAATATTGAGTGAACCGGTGGACGTCTGCAGCAGAACTGGACTGGCTCCCTTCTATGAATCCAATAAACTGCCAGCGGTAAGTCCTCTTATATATTTATTTTTTGCTTTATTTCAATCTGTTTAAGTATCCTTTTTGAAAAACCCCTCAACCTGTGTCAGGATAATGATCCGTTTTGGAAGAGGAAACCCCAGGATAAACTGGCGAAGGCAGCTCGCCTTAACACCAAGACTGTTAAGAAAACTGCAAAAAGGAAAACCACTGAGACCTCCGATTTAAACCTTGATGATGATGAACCGGCCTCAGAGGTATCACTTGACTCCCTTGGCTCCCCTTTCTTACATCTTATTGACAATGATTATACTCAGGAAAACGCTGAAGGCAGCCGAGCTGATGGTGTTCAGGTAATTACCCTTTCCTCCGGTTCAGATCCTCTGCCAACACGGAAAATTCGTCAAGCAAGCTGGAAAGTACGATTTTCTCACCCTTTAGCTTACTTGGACCCAAACTTTATTTTGAAGAAACAGCAACATGAAGCTCGCCGCACAACACGGCACAGCGATCAAGTAATCACATCCACCGGTTTACCACGTACTCCGGCCCGGAAACGTCGATCAGAGGTCTTGTATAGTCCAGATGCTCTTTATCCCAAAGCGGGTCATTTCCGCCAGCCTCTTAATCCGCCTGGTTCAAATTATCAGGACACTCCTCGTTCGTCATCTGGCGAGTCAACAGCCACACAGCTTCCTCCTCTCAAACTGTTCCTGGGTGAGTTCTTATTTTCCTGTTAATCCTTTTCTTTTACTCCACTGACTATCTTTACCTTTATCTTTTGCAGTAAGCCAAAGCCTAGCAAGAAGGCTAAATTGAGTAAACCGACAGGTGATGATATAAACCCTGAACCGGAAAAGACTCAAGAGCCAGCTGAAGAAAATGCTGATGCCTTGCATGATGATCCCCCTCCATTGGATCATGAAACTTTTACTGAACAAGAAGCTGCGCCAATGGACCTTGGTGATAATCAAACTAGCCCAGTCCGGGCCAGTAATACTTTGGCCAGCCCTGCCAGAGCCGCCGCTGCTTCAACGGAAGATGTCCTAATTACCGGTTTTGGCCACACCACTCCTGGTGAACCTGTTACCTTGTCAAAACATAATGCTAAGGAAAAAAATTGGTGGCATGGACAAAGGTAAATGGAATGCTGATTTGTCAAGCTATGCTCAACTCAGCGCCCAGGACCTTTATTTCGGCTATCTGAACCGGATGTATACAAGCCGTGATTATGAAGCCGGTTTAGTAGGAACGATATGAGGTAAACTTCTTCTTAACTTCTGCCATATTATTTCTGCCTAAGCCCAATAGCTTGTCTCGACTCCACCATATCCCCCAAGGGCCGGTTTATCTCTTCAGGATGAACCAGGACTTCAGAATACCAAATATGTAGCTTTTCACCTGTGTAGTCCCCAAGGGCCGGTTTATATATTGAAGATGAATCGGGACTTTTATTTTGTAACCTTCTTTTGAACGATAACGCATTAGCCCCCAAGTGCCAAGTGTATAACTTGTCATGTGCTTGGGACTTTGATAAAGATGCCTGATAACTGCAAATATGCATTAGCCCCCAAGTGCCAAGTGTATAACTTGTTATGTGCTTGGGACTTCCAATATGCTTTACCAATGTATGATGTGTGTATCTCTTTGCAGGCTGACCTAAACCAAAAAGAATCTCAAGTGGCCGATCTTCAAGAAAACCTAAAATTCCAACAAATAGCCGCTTCCAAAGCCAAGGATGTGATGACCAACGCTTTAGCAAGCATGGAAAAAATTAAAGAAAGACTTCCAGAAGGAAGATGCGGATTGGGAGACGGAAAGAGCTGCTTTGGAGAAAAGGGCCGTTGACGTAGAGGCCGCCCTTAATCCGGTGTCAGAAGAGCTATCTGGCCTAAAGCGCCAAATAAACGCTATGACCACTGTTGTCTTTTGTAAGCACCCTTATCATAATTCTAAATATGATATCTCTACAATCTTCCGGTTTAACGCTAGTTCCATTGATGTAGGAAAACGTACTGCTCATCTTGGCGCTGATACGCAGAAGAAGCTGAAGGCTGCCTATACCCTTATAAAACAGCTTTATACCGGCGCCCAAAGGATTATTTGTGCCGCTTCTCATAACAAACCGGCCCAACATTGACCAAGGAGACATTGGAAAAGCTGTCAGTGCTACCAGCCCGGTTTGAAGAACTGAAGAAATCGGTTGCGAGGGCGGGCGCTTTAACTGCATTAACTCGGGCAAAGGCATGGGTACCTGATCTTGATCCGGCCGACGTAATAAACGGCTATCCAACATGAAAGAGGACGGATCAGAATTTCACCAATGAAGATCTGCGAGCTTTGACAAGAGAAATGCGACCCTTGGCTAGCAAACTAGCCGATGAAGCTGATCTGTCCCACTATCAGGCGGGCTTTGATGCTGACAATCGTCGGGTTAACACGCCGATCCATGATGTGGAGGATCTCATCCCGCCCATCCGTAAGCACACTTATGCCCCTGATGTTGAACCGTCTGAGCTTATAAGCGATGAAGCTGTTTTCCACGCTTTGACAAGGATCAATTGGGCAACCACTGACTTCCAGCTGCTAGATGGAAACAAGGAAGAGACGGCGCAGGATGATCCACAACCGTCTGGCCGGGCTGACGAGGAGGCATGAACTGGTGCCAGTTTAACTTTTAATATGTCGCAATACTTGACGAGGAACTGATATTCTTTTGGGCTGTAAAACGCCTTGTAATAGGCTAGCTGAAAAATTTGGTCTGTCGTGTCATCATGCATATTACCTCTGCTTAATAGTGCTTAGTCCGGCAGCTTCATAGTATTTTGGCTTATTCTGCTGAACAACTTTACTCAATCTGTTTCTGCATAAGATAAAATTTAAAATGTCCTGGCGGTCTATTGCCGGACGAGTCATAATGCCCAAATACATGACCTAGGTTTATAACCTGAGCTGCATTAAAATACGAACACGTATCATACCTGTGATATCAAATCGTACTGTTGGCTTTACCAACTTTTTGCAGTAAGGGTGATGATCCCGGATTGTAAGTATTGATGACTCCTGCAATATTTTGCCGGTTCATGATGAAACCTTACCGGATTGTGATAAACACCAGCTCAGCTGCAGACAATACTGGCGATTTATAATCAAACCAGACCGTGTTTAGTAAACACTGATTTATTAACGGCGGTGACCTGTAGTCAACCACTAGGCCGAATCAATAGATATCGGATGAATACCAACAATATCATTGAGAAGTAAAAACTTGGCAAACAAAGCAAATAAAAACTTGTAGTCAAGGCTTTTTACGAGCTGCCAGGCTCCAAATTCGAGGCTTTTCATGGGCTGCCAGGCCGCTGAGTTAAACCATTTCGCAAAGCCTGTTAAGATGGACCTCACATTAACCAATCGTCGTTTTAACGTTGACAAGTTCAGGGTCTATATAAGATTGACTTGTTCAATCATTCGACGGGTCATACCAGGTTTACCTGGACGGAGTGACTTACTTGATGCAGGCAGGTTAACCTGGGGTTTTATGTGTATACACCAGGCTTCCAAGCCATGGCTTGATAGCCTATTACAAGGGCCTTAAAAGCTTTTTGTCGCTGTGCGACAAGAGCCCCCAAGTAACATTGTGAGATGTGCTGATCGGGTGCCTATGTTTGAGTTGTGCTATGCATCAAACTCTCTTTTGCCCCTTACCATCATGTTGGCTTGATAGCCGGATTACTGAAGTAATCAGAATTGTGCTCTTATGATGATATTGGCTTGATAGCGGGTCTAAGAGGGCCATAGGAACTCCGTTTTATACACAGAAGCCCCCATGTGATAAACTCTTATGGAAAAAGCAGCAGATACCCCGCTTTAACGGGGATGCCGGTTTATTATATTGATCATAATATATACATTGTAAATATATGTACATAAAGAGGAGCCTATGGCTCGGGTATAATAAGGCGGAAGATGAGCAATATTCCATGGCTGTTGGGTCTCCTCCTCCGCGGTGCGTGAGTCCTTGTGCTCTCGCACGTCGATGAGGTAGTATGACCCGTTGTGTAGATTCTTGCTGACCACAAAGGGTCCTTCCCAAAGAGGGGATAGCTTGTGCATATCTGTCTGGTCTTGGATGAGCCGGAGCACTAGATTGCCTTCTTGAAACGTTCTGGTTTTAACTCGGCGACTATGGTATCGACGCAGATCTTGCTGGTAAATCGCCGATCAAGCCGCTGCAATGTCACGCTCCTCATCCAACCGATCAAATGGTTCTTGCCGCGCCTTCTCGTTATCAGCTTCAGCGTAAGACGCCACCCGAGGCGAATCATGAGGGATGTCACTAGGGAGAACCGCTTCAGCTCCATATACCATGAAAAAAGGCGTGAAACCCATAGATCTGTTGGGCATGGTGTTTATGCTCCATAACACAGAGGGTAGCTCCTCCACCCAACAACCCAGCGTTCTCTACAAAGGAACCATGAGCCGGGGCTTGATGCGTCTCCAGATCTCTTGATTGGCTCTCTCAGCTTGACCATTGGACTGGGGGTGAGCCACTGAAGATATGTCAAGCCGGATGTGCTCTCGTTGAAAAAAATTCTTTCATAGCCCCCTTGGACAGATTGGTGCCATTATCAGTTATAATATGTTGGGGAACATAGTATTTTAAAATTTTCCTACGATCACACAAGATCTATCTACCAGATGCATAGCAACGAGAGGGAAGAGTGTGTCTACGTACCCTCGTAGACCGGAAGCGGAAGCGTCAAGTGACGCGGTTGATGTAGTCGAACTTCTTCGCGATTCAACCGATCAAGCACCGAACGTACGGCACCTCCGCGTTCAGCACACGTTCAGCTTGATAACGTCCCACGAGCTCTTGATCCAGTTGAGCTTCACGGGAGAGTTTCGTCAGCACGACGGCGTGGTGACGGATATGATGTATTTACCGGCGCAGGGCTTCGCCTAAGCACTGCAACGGTATGACCGAGGTGTGTTTCTGTGGAGGTGGGCACCGCACACGGCTGGAACAATTCAACTTGTGTGTCTTTGGGTGCCCCCTGCCCCCGTATATAAAGGAGCAAGAGGGGAGGGCCGGCCGGCCTCCTATGGTGCGGCTAGGGCAATCCTACTAGGAATAGGATTGCAATCCTATTCCTAGTAGGAGTCCACCAAGAAGGAAGAGAGGGAAAGGAAAAGAGGGAGAGGTGGCGCCCCCCCCCCCCCAATCCTAGTCCAACTAGGATCCCTAGGTGGGGCGCTGGCCAGCCTCTATGGGCTGCCTCTCTCCTTTCCTCAAGGCCCACTACGGACCATCCCCCTCGTAGGGGGTTCCGGTAACCCCCTCCGGCAATCCAGTTAAATCCGAAACTTTTCCGGAACACTTCTGGTGTCCGAATATAGTCGTCCAATATATCAATCTGTATGTCTCGAACATTCCGAGACTCCTCGTCATGTCCGTGATCTCATCCGGGACTCCGAACTACCTTCGGTACATCAAAACTCATAAACTCATAATACCGATCGTCATCAAACGTTAAGCGTGCGGACCCTACGGGTTCGAGAACTATGTAGACATGACCGAGACTCATCTCTGGTCAATAACCAATAGCGGAACCTGGATGCTCATATTGGTTCCTACATATTCTACAAAGATCTTTATCGGTCAAACCGCATAACAACATACGTTGTTCCTTTTGTCATCGGTATGTTACTTGCCCGAGATTCGATCGTCGGTATCTCCATACCTAGTTCAATCTCGTTACCGGCAAGTCTCTTTACTCGTTCCGTAACACATCATCTCGTGACTAACTTATTAGTCTTTTGCTTGCAAGGATTATTGTGATGTGTGTTACCGAGAGGGCCCAGAGATACCTCTCCGACACTCGGAGTGACAAATCCTAATCTTGATCTATGCCAACACCACGAATACTTTCGGAGACACCTGTAGAGCATCTTTATGATCACCCAGTTACGTTGTGTCGTTTGATAGCACACAAGGTGTTCCTACGGTATTCGGGAGTTGCATAATCTCATAGTCATAGGAACATGTATAAGTCATGAAGAAAGCAATAGCAGTAAAACTAAACGATCATAGTGCTATGCTAACGGATGGGTCTTGTCCATCACATCATTCTCCTAATGATGTGATCCCGTTGATCAAATGACAACTCATGTCTATGGTTAGGAAACATAACCATCTTTGATCAATGAGCTAGTCTAGTAGAGGCATACTAGGGACACTCTGTTTTGTCTATGTATTCACACATGTACTAAGTTTCCGGTTAATACAATTCTAGCATGAATAATAAACATTTATCATGATATAAGGAAATATAAATAACAACTTTATTATTGCCTCTAGGGCATATTTCCTTCATAATACTGTGTGGAAAGCCAAACCAGAAAATCACCTTTTTGATGAATTGAGCCACCGTTGCTTCATCACACTTGCTGACCGGCTCTGCCTCGACCCACTTGGTAAATTTGTCAACCGCCACCAGAAGGTGGGTCTTCTTATCTGGAGATCTCTTAAAGGGCCCAACCATATCTAGCCCCCAAGTCGCGAATGGCCAAGTAATTGGAATCATCGTCAATTCCTGAGCCGATATATGAGCACGTCGTGAGAACTTCTGGCAAGCATCACACTTTTTGACTAAGTCCTCCGCATCAGCATGAGCTGTCAGCCAATATAACCCATGACGAAAAGCTTTAGCTACCAAAGACTTTGAACTGGCGTGGTGACCACAATCTCCTTCGTGTGTCTCTCGAAGAATCTCACAGCCTTCCTCTGGCGACACGCAATGTTGAAATGCCCCGGATACACTGCAATGATGCAGTTCCCCATTGACAATAGTCATCGACTTGGATCGCCGGATTATCTACCTGGCCAAGACTTCATCCTCTGGTAATTCGCCTCGGTTCATATACGCCAGGTACGGGACTGTCCAATCTGGAATAGCGTGAAGCACCGCTACCAATTGAGCCTCTGGATCAGGAACAGCCAAGTCTTCTTCTCAAGGTAATTTCACCGATGGATTATCCAATACGTCCAGGAAGACATTAGGTGGAACCGGTTTACGCTAGGAAGCCAGACGGCTTAATGCGTCAGCCGCTTCATTCTTTCGCCGGTCCACATGGTCCACCTGATAAACCTTGAAGTGCCCAGCGACAGCGTCCACCTCTCGACGATATGCCGCCATAAGCGGGTCCTTGGAATCCCAAGTACCAGATACTTGTTGGGCCACCAAGTCTGAGTCACCGAAGCATTTAATCCGGCTTAAATTCATCTCCTTAGCCATTCGCAGACCATGGAGGAGAGCCTCATATTCAGCTGCATTGTTAGTACAAGGGAACATTAAACGGAGGACATAACAAAACTTATCATCTCGTGGGGAAGTTAAAACGACTCCGGCCCCCGAGCCCTCCAATTGCCTGGATCCATCGAAGTGAATAGTCTAGTACGTGTGATCCGGTTTCTCCTCCGGTGCTTGTAACTCCGTCCAATCGTTGATGAAATCCACCAGTGCTTGCGATTTGATTGTAGTACGAGGCACATATTCTAGCCCGTGAGGACTAAGTTCAATGGCCCACTTGGCAACCCGGCCAGTTGCTTCTCTGTTTTGGATTATATCTCCCAGAGGAGCAGAACTGACCACAGTGATGGGATGACCTTGAAAATACTGCTTAAGCTTCCGGTTTGCCATGAAGACTCTGTATACCAGTTTCTGCCAATGTGGGTATCTCTGCTTCGACTCAATGAGCACCTCACTGATATAGTAAACCGACCTTTGAACCGGATATTCCTTCCCCGCCTCCTTGCGCTCCACTATAATGGCAACACTTACAGCTCGGGCATCAGCAGCCACGTATAATAACAATGGCTCATTATCAACTGGTGCGGCAAGGATAGGCGGCTCTGCCAGCTGCTTCTTTAAGTCCTCAAACACAGCATCAGTAGCATCACTCCAGACAAAGCGATCTGTCTTTTTCATCATCTGGTAAAATGGGATGGCCTTCTCTCCCAAGCGGCTGATAAACCGGCTCAGTGCCGCAATGCGGCCTGCTAGGCGCTGAACATCGTTGATGCACGCCGGTTTAGCCAAGGACGTAATAGCCTTGATCTTCTCCGGATTAGCTTCAATTCCCCTGTTTGACACCAGGAACCCTAGGAGCTTGCCTGCTGGTACACCAAAAACGCATTTGGCTAGATTAAGCATCATCTTATAAACCCGAAGGTTATCAAAAGGTTCCTTCAAGTCAGCTATCAACGTCTCTTCCTTCCTGGATTTTACCACAATATCGTCCACATATGCATGAATGTTTCGCCTAATCTGCTTATGAAGACAATTCTGTACACAACGCTGATAGGTCGTCTGGGCACTCTTGAGCCCAAAGGGCATGGATACATAGCAGAAGGCTCCAAAGGGAGTTATAAAAGCTATTTTCTCCTCGTCCTTAACCGCCATCTTGATCTGATGATAACCGGAATATGCATCCAAAAAACTTAAGCATTCACAACCCGTCGTAACATCAATGATTTGATCAATATGGGGGAGAGCAAAGGATCAGCCGGGCAAGCCTTGTTCAAGTCTGTGTAATCAACACACATTCGCCAGGTGCCATTCTTTTTTAGCACTTGCACCGGATTAGCCAACCATTCAGGATGAAAAACTTCAACGATAAAGCCTGGCGCCAAGAATCTGGCTACCTCTTCACCAATAGCCTTGCGCCTTTCTTCATTGAAGCGGCGGAGAAACTGTTTAACCGGTTTGAACTTGGGATCAATGTTAAGGGTGTGCTCAGTGAGTTCCCTCTGTACACTTGGTATGTCAGAAGGTTTCCATGCAAAGATATCCCGATTCTCATCGATGAACTCGATGAGCGCGCTTTCCTATTTCGGATCCATGTTAGCGCTGATGGTAAACTGCTTGGATGAATCTCCAGGAACAAAGTCAACCAGCTTGGTCTCATCAGCTGATTTAAATTTGAAGGCCGGATCATGCTCTATAGTCGGCTTCTTCAATGGAGACATATCCGCCAGATCAACATTGTCCTTGTAAAATTTCAACTCCTCGGTTGCGCAAACCGCCTCAGCATAGGCGGCATCACCTTCCTCGCATTCTGAAGCAATTTTACGGCTCCCATGGACCGTAATAGTTCCCTTATGACCTAGCATCTTGAGCTGCAGATAAACGTAACAGGGCCTCGCCATGAACTTAGGATAAACCGGCCGCCCGAACAGGGCATGATACGGGCTCTTGATTTTTACCACTTCAAAGGTCAAAGTTGGTGCATTTTTGAGAGTAGAAGAGGCAAGAGTATTTGTCAGGAGTCCTCACTAGAGTGAAAAGAGATGAGGAGCAAAAGAAATCCTACTCTCCGATATAAATATAGGACTCAAAACATTTTAAGTGTGTGCCTAGACTCAACCGTCAACGATTCGATCAATCAGTGGGGGCTTCTAGGTCGGAGAAGGCTCTGGTACCAACTTGTAATGCCCAGGATGGGACTATACCTCCTACGTGTCGAGGCACGACTTAAAGGTATAAGCCCATTCTGGAATGATCACAAGTTCGGTATCTTTGCACATCTCATGTAAAAAATGGGGATGAAAGGGAAAAAGATAGTTGGCTTACACTCGCCACGTCACACAATTCATTACATATCCAAACATCATTCAAATAACATCACAACCTGTCTACGGGTGAAGATCCAAAAGAAAGATACCAAACATACATAAAGCCACAGGTCTGAATCGCCCCTAGTAGAAACCACTACTGATCCTCGGGATAGTGCACATAGTAACGGCTACGTTCCTCGTCGTACTCCGAGTATAGCTCGGAGCCGTCACCTGAGTAGCTCACCATAGTACCTGCATCTGGTGTGGTGTAGAATCTGTGAGCCACAGAGGACTCAGCAATCCCGTTCCCGGGTAACACGACTATCTAAGCCTTGGGTGTGGAACAAGGCTGAAGAAAGAATAAGAGGATGCAGCAGCACTAGCACTAACTTACGTAAAAGAGAGCGAGAAGAGAAGTGCCTCGGACGAAAAGGTGATCACGAAGTGATCCTAACTAAAACACGGCAATCATAACCCCACCGTGTTCACTTTCCGAACCCCTTTCGGAAAATGACCGTCACGGTACTCACGCTGGTAGTGTGTTCTGAACATTGTGTCAAGTTTTCTACAACCAGATATTAACAAATTCCCATCTGCCACATAACCGCGGGCACGGCTTTCGAAAGTTCAAAACCCTGCAGGGGTGTTCCAACTTGGCCCATGACAAGCCCACAATCCGCGGAGTCGCAACTCCAAGGTGGGAAGGCCCGAGTATCCTCGGAATCCCGTGCTCAAGATACTCCGACTAAGGTAAGACTAATCCAGCAAATCCTCCCGGCGTGCCGACACCCTGACAGTAGCCGTGCATATCTAGTCTCAGGCCACGACCGGATGGGCGATTCTACTGGTTATACCAGATACCTCGGGTTTCCCCAAGGCGGCCCCGCAAAACCCCCGGTTTGGACCAACACTCATGTGGAGCACTGGCCCGGGTTGTTGATTAATAAAAGGGGATAGCTAGTCCCTATGCAAGTTTTAGTTATTAGGCAAATAGTACCAATGTTGGGACTTGCTGGAAAAGCCTTAGCGCTAAGCGGTTTATCGAGGGGGTCCCATAACCCCAACCGTGTGAGGAACGCAAAATCAAGGAACATAACACCGGTTTATACGGTTCCTAGGGCAGCATGAGTGGAACAAAACACCGAGCAAGAGGCTCAGCCTTCCACCCATTACCAATATATAGATGATTTCATTAAGATTTAATATAGTGTGATATCCCATCAAGCTTCAACATGAAGCAAGAATCTTCAAATCTTCTCTTGCAACTAGCAATGCTATAAGAGGGGCTAAGCGAAGCTTACTTAGCCAATCAAAGGTTTGCATAGGTAGGGTGGTTAGACAGATTCACGGTTACAATAGGAGGCTGACAGGAAAACATGGGCATCGAGGCAAAAGCTATAGAGCGAGACTTCTAGCAATAGGCAAAGATAGTAATGATATCTGGGTCAGGTCATCTTGCCTGTTGAGTCGTCGATGGGATCGTAAGAGGGCTCCTCGTTCTCAACCTCGGTAGTAACCTCGTTCTCGTACTCGTTCTCGGCTTCTGGCTCTACTCAACACAAAACACACGAGGCACGAAATCAAACAAGATGCAATGCGCAAACCACAGGATGCATGGCTGATGCACTAAGGAAGCACTGTTGATGCACTAAGGATGCACAGAAAGACAACATAGGAAACACAGAGATACAGCACAAGGAACATGACAATATGCTACAAGCAAGATACTTCAAAACATGCTAACAAGGTGATATTATGAATCTACATGCAAAACCACACAAGTTTCATATAGGACTTGCTCAAAACGGAGCAACGGGCTAAAAGATACACCCGAAACAATAAACAATGTCAGGCTGAAATTAACAGCCACGTAGCAACTTCGGAGCAAGAAATATATATTCTACAGCACTCAAACATCAAGACAAGAAGCATGGACATGAAGTAGACATATCCTACAGCAAACAATTCCATTGGAGCATCTCCATAGGAGGTATGGATCAATAGCAACAAGCTACAACATTTTGAACATGACAACAAAAACCTGACAGCAGTATTTTATAGCAACTTGGGAGCAAAAGTTAAATATGCTACAGCCACCCAAAGGAGCGTGTGAGGGTATGAATGGATAGCCAACAACATATACAACAAGGAATCACCAAAATTCACCCCAAAACTAGCATGAATTTGCCTAGAACAACAAGCAAACATGGCATCTGGAAATTACGGATTCCAGACTTAGTGAAATTTCACTAAGTGTTAAAACAGCAGTATTATCATGGCATGTTTGTGAGCAAGTTTAAGTCACCTCAAAGCATAACATGGCAAGTGGTTTGCACCACAGCAAAGTACACATGATGGGGAGTCTAATACATATAAGCATGCAACAAGGGGACAACCACATCAATAGCAACGAGCTCCTCAACTAGGCATCTCGTAACAAATTTAACAACCTAACAATCACAAACACTTTTGCAAAGGAGATAAACATGTCAATATGAAATCTATCATGCAAGCTAAAGCAACCAACATGTAGAGAATCTCATGATGAACATGTGGACATATCATTTGCTTCATTTGGATAAACATGCATCAAGTTATCACATCTCAAACATGGCATGAAAACAACTAATAGCAGCAGTTTATAACAAGTAGCACTCTTCTCATGAAGATTAAGACATCTAGATGACCTCAAACATGCATGGCACAATAGAACAAAACATAGTACATGTCACCACGATCATTTTGACATATCATACGCACAAAACGGACATGCACAGTATAAGTTATCCTCATCACAAAAATACATCAGACACTGAAAAATCTAACACTTAGACAAAAAAACGAAGTCAACCTCCTGAAGCGGGTCGGGTCTGGCCGGGAAGCGGGTCGGAGCAGACCGGAAGCGGGTCCACCGGATCGGTCAAACGGGCGGCCGGGTCAACGGGCCCGCGCCCGCTAGGGTTGCAGGCGCCCGATCTGGAACCCTCGATCGGATCGGGGCCGGCGCTGGATCGGGACGATCCCGACGGGGCGGCTCGCTCCCTTCGATGCGGCGGTCGGCGGCTTCGATCCCGCCGGCGGGAAGGAGGCCGGGCGGCGAGGGGCGACTGGGAGCCCGGCGGCGAGGGAGGAGGCGGCGCAGGAGCCCGACGCGGCGGCGCTCTCCTGGGAATGGCGGCGGAGGGCGAGAGGAGCTCCGGGCTGCTGGGAGCTCGAAGGGGCGGCGGCCTCCGACCAGCGGCGGTGATGCGAGCTCTGGCGGCGGGTTCGGCGGAGGAAGACGAAGAGCGACGCTGGGGACTCGGCCCAGATCTGCGCGGCGGCGGGCCGGCGCTGGGCCCCACGGGCCCGCGCGGTGGGAGATGGAAGCACGGTGTGGCGAGGTGGAAGCACAGTGCGGCGAGGGTGGAAGCACAGCGCGGCGACGGTGGAAACACTAGGGTTTTGGACGCAAAAATTGGAGGGGGTGGACGTTTATATAGGCACAAGGAGCTAGGGTAGTCCAAAAGAGGAGAGGTTTTCGGCCACGAGATCACAATTGAACGGCCTAGATGATGGGAAGGATTTGAGCTGGGTTGGTGGGCTGTTGGAGGGGGGTCTTGGGCCTCAAAGAGGAGGTACTTTTAGCCCACGATGATACCCGTTGGAGTACCAAACGAACTCCAAACGTGACAAAACTTGACAGGCGGGTTACACGTATCAAAACAACATCGCACGACAAGTCTCACGCCAAACCGGAAATGTTACACGGCCAAACACAAAAGAAGGACTCGGGGAAGCCACGGGCACGTGTGAGAGCGTCGGAACTCGAAACGGACAACGGGAGGAACGAGTGGGACCGGATGCAAACGACAACACAAATGCAATGCAATGGACATGACAACATGACATGGATGCATGCACACACGCACACGACAAAACGATGAAAACCCGAAAAGACGAAGAACCCGGAATGGAACTAATGAAGCCAAAGTTATATATTGCCAAAAAGGGAAAGTATTACATCCGGGGCATTACAAACTCTCCTCTACTATGAAAAGATCTCGTCCCGAGATCTAGGACTGGAAGAAGGAAGGGTACTCGGAACGAAGGTGATCTTCTCGTTCCCATGTAGCTTCTTGGTCGGTATGGTGTGACCACTTGACTTTCAAGAACTTGATTGACTTGTTGAGGGTCTTGCGCTCGGTTTCTTCGAGAATAGCAACGGGGTGATCTCGGTACGACAAGTCTTGTTGAAGATCAATCTCCTCAAACGGAATGGTGCGTTCAGGTGTCTTGAAGCACTTGCGGAGTTGAGACACATGAAACACATCATGAACATTAGCGAAGTTGGAAGGGAGCTCAAGTTGATAGGCTAGATCGCCTCTTTTGCCAAGGATCTTAAAAGGGCCCACGTATCTAGGAGCAAGCTTTCCTTTGATACCGAATCTTTGGGTGCCTTTCATAGGAGAAACACGAAGATAGACATGATCCCCAATGTTGAAGGCCAAATCTTGATGCTTGCCGTCATAGTAGCTCTTCTGACGCGACTGAGCGGCCTTGAGATTCTCACGTATGACTTTGCACATCTCTTCGGCTTCTGAGATCAAGTCATTGCCAAGAAGTTGACGTTCACCAGTCTCGGACCAGTTGAGAGGGGTACGGCACTTTCTGCCATATAGGATTTCAAACGGAGCTTTGCCGGCACTTGCTTGGAAGCTGTTGTTGTAAGAGAACTCGGCAAACGGAAGGCAATCTTCCCACTTCATGCCAAAAGATATGACACAAGCTCTGAGCATGTCTTCTAGGATCTGATTAACTCTCTCGACTTGACCACTAGTCTGAGGGTGAAAAGCAGTGCTGAAACGGATCTTAGTGCCCATGGCAGACTGAAAGGAGTCCCAGAACTTGGAAGTGAACAAACTTCCACGGTCTGAGGAGATAACTTGAGGAATGCCATGTAAGGACACAATTCTGGAAGTGTACAACTCTGCCAGTTGAGCTGCATTGATGGATTCTTTGACTGGAAGGAAGTGAGCGACTTTGGTAAGCTTGTCAATCACCACAAAGATAGAATCATTCCCTTTCTTGGACTTAGGAAAGCCTGTGATGAAATCCATTTCAATGTGGTCGAATTTCCACTCGGGAATAGGAAGAGGTTGGAGAAGACCGGCTGGACGTTGATGCTCTGCCTTCACTCTTCTGCAGACATCACATTCATTCACGAATTGGGCAATCTCCCTTTTCATGCGAGTCCACCAGTAAGATTGCTTGAGATCTTGGTACATCTTGGAACTACCAGGATGAATCGACAGTAGGGATTCATGTGCTTCGTTCATTATGAGCTTCCTGAGATCACCCTTGGGAACCATAAGTCTATCCTCAAAGAACAAGGTATCTCTCTCATCAATGCGATAGCACTTGTATTTGGGAGTACCGTTTGCAATACCATGCTTCACTTTCTGCACCATAGCATCACTGAGTTGGGCCTCACGAATCTGATCTTCCAAGGTAGGAGCAACTTGAAGATTTGCAAGAAAGCCTTGCAGAACAACTTGGAGGTTGAGCTTCCTGAATGCTTCACAAAGCTCAGGCTGAAACGGCTTGATAAGGAGACTGTTGCAATATGCCTTTCTGCTCAAAGCATCTGCAATGACATTGGCCTTGCCAGGTGTGTATTCGATGCTTGGATCATACTCTTGGATCATCTCAACCCAACAAGTCTGGCGGAGGTTCAGGTTCGGCTGTGTGAAGATGTACTTCAAGCTCTTGTGATCGGTGAAGATGTCGACTTTTCTGCCCAACAGAAGGTGTCTCCACGTAATCAAAGCGTGTACCACAGCTGCTAGTTCGAGATCATGTGTGGGGTAGTTCTTCTCACTTGGCTTCAGTTGACGAGAAGTGTATGCCACAATCTTCTTGTCCTGCATTAGCACACCACCAAGTCCTTGAAGAGAAGCATCACAGAATACTTCGTAGGGCTTGGACTCATCTGCAGGGGTAAGAACTGGAGCAGAGATGAGCTTTTCTTTGAGAGTTTTGAATGCCACATCACAATCCGGAGACCAGTTGTACTTGACATTCTTCTGCAGCAAGTTGGAAAGAGGCTTGGCAATCTTGGAGAAGTTCTCAACGAACCTTATGCAATAGCTAGCAAGACCAAGGAAGCTTCGGAGTTGCTTGACGTTCTGAGGAGGTTCCCAGTTGACAATCGCTTCAACTTTCTCGGGGTTCACATCAATACCGTCAGCGGAGATGATATGGCCCAGATACAAGACCTTATCGAGCCAGAACTCGCACTTGGAGAACTTGGCATAGAACTTATGTTCACAGAGTCTGTCGAGAACCAGACGGAGGTGCTTTTCGTGATCCTCTTCGTTCTTGGAGAATACCAAGATGTCATCCAGATACACAAGCACAAACTCGTTGGTGTAGGGGTTGAAAATGTAGTGCATCATTCTCGAGAAGGTAGGTGGAGCATTAGCGAGGCCAAAGGACATGACTGTATACTCATAGGAGCCGTAGCTCGTTCTGAAGGCAGTCTTGTGGATATCTTCTTCACGAATGCAAATTTGGTGATAACCCATTCGGAGATCGAGCTTTGAGAACACTTTAGCTCCTTTGAGCTGCTCGAACAATTCATTGATGTTGGGGAGCGGATACTTGTTTTTTATTGTCTTCTTGTTCAATGGCCGGTAATCAACACAAAGGCGCTCCGTGCCATCCTTCTTCTTGACAAATAAAACACCACAGCCCCAAGGAGACGTACTAGGCCTGATCAGACCCATACGCTCCTATTCATCAAGCTGTTTCTTCAACTCCTTCAACTCTTCAGGGGAGAGCTTGTATGGACGCCGGCATGCTGGCTCAGTACCAGGCTCGAGTTCAATGACGAATTCAACTTGACGATGTGGAGGCATGCCTGGAAGCTCTTCAGGAAAAACGTCTTCGTATTCGTTAACCACCGGAATTTGAGAGATGGCATTAATCTCGCCCTTGTCATTGAGAGAGAAAAGCTTGATTGTGTTATCCTGAGAGGCGAAGATAATCACGTCTTCGTTAGGATGAGTAATCTTGACTTCCTTATTTGCACAATCAATGTGAGCATCATGCTGAGAAAGCCAATCCATCCCGAGAATTAAATCAATGTCGGAGTTGCCAAGAACCACCGGAGAAGCGAGAAAGCGATAATCGCCCATGCGAATAGATACATCCGGAGCATACAAGCTAGAATGCATCTGTTTTGCCGAAGAAGAAATTGCTAATTGCCTTGGTAAAGTTGCTGTTTTCACATTATGCTTGGATGCAAATGGATATGACTTGAAAGAATGTGATGCACCCGAATCAAACAACACTTTAGCAGGCTTGAGATTGACTGGAAGATTACCAAGTATCACATCTGAAGAATTCTCTGCTTGAGGTGCATTCATCAGATTCACTCTTGCAACCTTGGGATCATGCTTGACAATAGCATTGCTGACAGGTGGAGAAGGCGGAAGGCGCCTTTGAGTACACTTGTTGGCATAGTGACCCTTCTTGCCACACTTGTTGCAAACCACTTCTGAGAGAGGACGGTAATGAGGAGCACTTGACTTGGAAGCTTGAAACTTATTCTTTGACTGGTTGCTTGGGTTGGGTGGGTGGGAGAAACCATGGCCACCAGAGTTCTTGTTGTTGTTGTAGGGAGCTCGGATCACTGGAGGAGGTGGAAGCCAAAACTTCTGTTGCTTCGCGACCACTTGAGAAGATGAGGAGGAGTGAACAGCGTCTCTGATCCTCTTTTTGGAAGCTTCCATCTTGAGCTGGGCTGCCTCTTGCTTAAGCGCCATATTATAGAATTTGTCAAACTCATCAGGCTCGAACAAGGTGAGAGCAAGTTGGAGTTCATCCTTCAGACCACCACGGAACTGATAGATCTTGCTCTTGGCATCTGGGATGTCTTGCTTGGCATAGCGGGCAAGGTTCTGGAACTTGACATTATATTGGTAGACAGTCATTGAGCCTTGCTTCAGGTTGCGGAATTGCTCACGCATACCCTCGATGACACTTGTCGGAATGTGGTGAGAACGAAAGTCCTTGCAGAAATCATCCCAGGAGATTACACACCCTTCTCTGGAGTCTTTGTACTGCTGCCACCAATCAGCTGCTTGGTCCTTGAGTTGGAAGGCTGCAAACTTCACATAGTCCTCGGGCCTGACGTTACTGCACTCAAAATGCTTCTTGATATCTGTTATCCAGTCTTCAGCATCGAGAGGGTCCACACAGTAACTAAAAGCCTTTGGTTGATTTGCCAGGAACTGGTTGAGCGTAGCAAAGTGCTGTTGGTTGAACAAATTGCCTTGGTTCCCATGAGCACCCTGATTTGCTTGATTTGCTTGAATTTGCTGCATCATCTGCATAAGCATCTGGGTGTTCTGATTCGTAGTTTGCATAATTGCTCTCCAGGCCTCAGACGGAGGAGGAGGGGAAGGAGGATGATCAGGAACCTCTTCACCCTCTGGGTTAGCGTTGGGAACCCTTTTAGGAGCCATCCTGAAAGAGATGACCACTATTAGACATTTGATTGAAAGAAGATATAAGCTGAATCAACGGCTAGAAATTGCAACATAGCCTTCACAAGAATCATTCGAACAAGAGGAACGAATGAAATTCTCAGTTTAATGATAACAACAATCTTCACGAGAAGCCACTTGGGAGACAAAAGGTAAAAAAAACAAGGTGCAGATAGAACAAATACAAGATAGAAGCTTCGTTCGACATATTCGTGCTGAAAGCTTATGGAACGTGTTACGAAAGGGTTTTGCAATCCCCGGATCAGCATAGCCAAGGACCCTTTAAGATGCAACTCTCGATCGGAACAACGGCCATAAAACCACTTCACTCAATGTAGAACCCCGAACTCCATATCATGCATTCGTTGGAAGAATGCCTACGAGCTACTAGATGAACCCACCTATTAATTTCCGAAAGTTTCCAGTTATGCAATCAGGTGTTGGGGATACAGGGGAAGCATCGCGCACTCAACTCTAATCCTACATCCAGCTGTATCCATCCTTCAACACATAACCAGTTATTTCCGGAAACCGTCTACCTCGGACCTTCAAAACGCATCTACTATACAAGCTATGGCAATACTCCCGAACTACCTCCCCAGTACTAGGTGATGTCGGGGTTATCTTGCCACTAACCGCATAGGAGAGTTTTCGATGTCGGCCGTCTTAGGTATTCTAGAATTGCCGCGATATGTTTGTGACGACAACACCTCGGAGCTCAACTCCCTGGGACACTGCCACAACCCCTAATGACAGGAGGCATCGAGAACAATGTTCTCGTCACAAAGACATCGAAACAATCCAAACAATACTCGCGAGATTCCTAAAAAAAATTGGTGCATTTTTGAGAGTAGAACAGGCAAGAGTAATCGTCAGGAGTCCTCACTAGAGTGAAAAGAGATGAGGAGCAAAAGAAATCCTACTCTCCGATATAAATATAGGACTCAAAACATTTTAAGTGTGTGCCTAGACTCAACCGTCAACGATTCGATCAATTAGTGGGGGCTTCTAGGTCGGAGAAGGCTCTGATACCAACTTGTAATGCCCAGGATGGGACTATACCTCCTACGTGTTGAGGCACGACTTAAAGGTATAAGCCCATTCTGGAATGGTCGCAAGTTCGGTATCTTTGCACATCTCATGTAAAAATGGGGATGAAAGGGAAAAAGATAGTTGGCTTACACTCGCCACGTCCAATTCATTACATATCCAAACATCATTCAAATAACATCACAACCCGTCTACGGGTGAAGATCCAAAAGAAAGATACCAAACATACATAAAGCCACAGGTCTGAATCGCCCCTAGTAGAAACCACTACTGATCCTCGGGATAGTGCACATAGTAACGGCTACGTTCCTCGTCGTACTCCCAGTATAGCTCGGAGCCGTCACCTGAGTAGCTCACCATAGTACCTGCATCTGGTGTGGTGTAGAATCTGTGAGCCACAGAGGACTCAGCAATCCCGTTCCCGGGTAACACGACTATCTAAGCCTTGGGTGTGGAACAAGGCTGAAGAAAGAATAAGAGGATGCAGCAGCACTAGCACTAACTTACGTAAAAGAGAGCGAGAAGAGAAGTGCCTCGAACGAAAAGGTGATCACGAAGTGATCCTAACTAAAACACGGCAATCATAACCCCACCGTGTTCACTTCCCGAACCCCTTTCGGAAAATGACCGTCACGGTACTCACGCTGGTAGTGTGTTTTGAACATTGTGTCAAGTTTTCTACAACCGGATATTAACAAATTCCCATCTGCCACATAACCGCGGGCACGGCTTTCAAAAGTTCAAAACCCTGCAGGGGTGTTCCAACTTGGCCCATGACAAGCCCATGATCCGCGGAGTCGCAACTCCAAGGTGGGAAGGCCCGAGTATCCTCGGAATCCCGTGCTCAAGATACTCCGACTAAGGTAAGACTAATCCAGCAAATCCTCCCGGTGTGCCGACACCCTGACAATAGCCGCGCGTATCTAGTCTCAGGCCACGACCGGATGGGTGATTCTACAGGTTATACCAGATACCTCGGGTTTCCCCAAGGCGGCCCCGCAGAACCCCCGGTTTGGACCAACACTCATGTGGAGCACTGGCCCGGGTTGTTGATTAATAAAATAGGATAGCTAGTCCCTATGCAAGTTTTAGTTATTAGGCAAACAGTACCAATGTTGGGACTTGCTGGAAAAGCCTTAGCGCTAAGCGGTTTATCGAGGGGGTCCCATAACCCCAACCGTGTGAGGAACGCAAAATCAAGGAACATAACACCGGTTTATACGGTTCCTAGGGCGGCATGAGTGGAACAAAACACCGAGCAAGAGGCTCAGCCTTCCACCCATTACCAATATATAGATGATTTCATTAAGATTTAATATAGTGTGATATCCCAACATGATTCAACATGAAGCAAGAATCTTCAAATCTTCTCCTGCAACTAGCAATGCTATAAGAGGGGCTGAGCGAAGCTTACTTAGCCAATCAAAGGTTTGCATAGGTAGGGTGGTTAGACAGATTCACGGTTACAATAGGAGGCTGACAGGAAAACATGGGCATCGAGGCAAAAGCTATAGAGCGAGACTTCTAGCAATAGGCAAAGATAGTAATGATATCTGGGTCAGGTCATCTTGCCTGTTGAGTCGTCGATGGGATCGTAAGAGGGCTCCTCGTTCTCAACCTCGGTAGTAAGCTCGTTCTCGTACTCGTTCTCGGCTTCCGGCTCTACTCAACACAAAACACACGAGGCACGAAATCAAACAAGATGCAATGCACAAACCACAGGATGCATGGCTGATGCACTAAGGAAACACTGCTGATGCACTAAGGATGCACAGAAAGACAACATAGGAATCACAGAGATACAGCACAAGGAACATGACAATATGCTACAAGCAAGATACTTCGAAACATGCTAACAAGGTGATATTATGAATCTACATGCAAAACCACACAAGTTTCATATAGGACTTGCTCAAAACGGAGCAACGGGCTAAAAGATACACCCGAAACAATAAACAATGTCAGGCTAAAATTAACAGCCACATAGCAACTTCGGAGCAAGAAATATATATTCTACAGCACTCAAACATCAAGACAAGAAGCATGGACATGAAGTAGACATATCCTACAGCAAACAATTCCATTGGAGCATCTCCATAGGAGGTATGGATCAATAGCAACAAGCTACAACATTTTGAACATGACAACAAAAACCTGACAGCAGTATTTTATAGCAACTTGGGAGCAAAAGTTAAATATGCTACAGCCACCCAAAAGAGCATGTGAGGGCGTGAATGGATAGCCAACAACATATACAACAAGGAATCACCAAAATTCACCCCAAAACTAGCATGGATTTGCCTAGAACAACAAGCAAACATGACATCTGAAAATTACAGATTCCAAACTTAGTGAAATTTCACTAAGTGTTAAAACAGCAGTATTATCATGGCATGTTTGTGAGCAAGTTTAAGTCACCTCAAAGCATAACATGGCAAGTGGTTTGCACCACAGCAAAGTACACATGATGGGGAGTCTAAGACATATAGGCATGCAACAAGGGGACAACCACATCAATAGCAACAAGCTCCTCAACTACGCATCTCGTAACAAATTTAACAACCTAACAGCCACAAGCACTTTTGCAAAGGAGATAAACATGGCAATATGAAATCTATCATGCAAGCTAAAGCAACCAACATGTAGAGCATCTCATGATGAACATGCAGACATATCATTTGCTTCATTTGGATAAACATGCATCAAGTTATCACATCTCAAACATGGCATGAAAACAACTAATAGCAGCAGTTTATAACAAGTAGCACTCTTCTCATGAAGATTAAGACATCTAGATGACCTCAAACATGCATGGCACAATGGAACAAAACATAGTACATGTCACCACGATCATTTTGACATATCATACGCACAAAACGGACATGCACAGTAAAAGTTATCCTCATCACAAAAATGCATCAGACACTGAAAAATCTAACACTTAGAAAAAAAAACGAAGTCAACCTCCTGAAGCGGGTCGGGTCTGGCCGGGAAGCGGGTCGGAGCAGATCGGAAGCGGGTCCACCGGATCGGTCAAACGGGCGGCCGGGTCAACGGGCCCGCGCCCGCTAGGGTTGCAGGCGCCTGATCTGGAACCCTCGATCGGATCGGGGCCGACGCTGGATCGGGACGATCTCGACGGGGCGGCTCGCTCCCTTCGATGCGGCGGTCGGCGGCTTCGATCCCGTCGGCGGGAAGGAGGCCGGGCGGCGAGGGGCGGCTGGGAGCCCGGCGGCGAGGGAGGAGGCGGCGCAGGAGCCCGGCGCGGTGGCGCTCTGCTGGGAACGGCGGCGGAGGGCGAGAGGAGCTCCGGGCTGCTGGGAGCTCGAAGGGGCGGCGGCCTTCGGCCGGCGGCGGCGATGCGAGCTC
Source organism: Secale cereale (assembly GCA_902687465.1). Taxonomy (NCBI): domain Eukaryota; kingdom Viridiplantae; phylum Streptophyta; class Magnoliopsida; order Poales; family Poaceae; genus Secale; species Secale cereale. Next base: position 229,594,170 of record LR738715.1, on the reverse strand, counting down.
CGGCGGCGGGTTCGGCGGAGGAAGACGAAGGGCGACGCTGGGGACTCGGCCCAGATCTGCGCGGCGGCGGGCCGGCGCTGGGCCCCACGGGCCCGCGCGGTGGGAGATGGAAGCACGGTGCGGCAAGGTGGAAGCACAGTGCGGCAATGGTGGAAGCACAGCGCGGCGACGGTGGAAGCACAGCGCGGCGGCGATGGAAACACTAGGGTTTTGGACGCAAAAATTGGAGGGGGTGGATGTTTATATAGGCACAAGGAGCTAGGGTAGTCCAAAAGAGGAGAGGTTTTCGGCCACGAGATCACAATTGAATGGCTAGATGATGGGAAGGGTTTGAGCTGGGTTGGTGGGCTGTTGGAGGGGGGTCTTGGGCCTCAAAGAGGAGGTACTTTTAGCCCACGAGGATACCCGTTGGAGTACCAAACGAACTCCAAACGCGACAAAACTTGACAGGCGGGTTACGCGTATCAAAACAACATTGCACGACAAGTCTCATGCCAAACCGGAAAAGTTACATGGCCAACCACAAAAGAAGGACTCGGGGAAGCCACGGGCACGTGTGAGAGCGTCGGAACTCGAAACGGACAACGGGAAGGAACGAGTGGGACCGGATGCAAACGACAACACAAATGCAATGCAATGCACATGACAACATGACATGGATGCATGCACACACGCACACGACAAAACGACGAAAACCCGAAAAGACGAAGAACCCGGAATGGAACTGATGAAGCCAAAGTTATATATTGCCAAAAAGGGAAAGTATTACATCCGGGGCATTACAAGTAGACTGCGGCGCTTTATCGTTCTTCTTTCCCTTCCCTGACTTCTCGTCATTAGACTCTGGGTATTTTGTGTTATCTGAACCGGCATACTTCACCAAAGCGGCCATGAGTGTTCCCATGTAATGCCCAGGATGGGACTATATCTCCTACGTGTCGAGGCACGACTTAAAGGTATAAGCCCATCCTAGAATGATCTCAAGTTTCGTATCTTTGCACGACTCATGTAAAAGAGGGATTAAATTGCAAAAGGAGATAGTTGGCTTACACTCGCCACTTCACACAATACATTACATAAGCAATACATCATTCAAAACATCACAACCCGACTACGGGCGAAGATCAAAAGAAAGATACCAAAAACAACATAAAGCCACAGGTTAGGATCGAATCCTAGTAGAAACCACTACTGATCGACGAAACGTAACAAGCATACGGCCAAACTCTTCATCGAGCTCCTGGTGAAGAACTTGAACCAGCTCCTGCATCAACTCGGCTGAACCTGCATGTGGTGTTGTAGTAACTGTGAGCCACGAGGACTCAGCAATCCCATAACCATGGGTAGCAAGACTAGCAAAGCTTTGTGGGTAGGAAGAGGTAAAGTGGTGAGGTTGCAGCAGCGGCTAAGCATAATATGGTGGCTAACTTACGAGTACCAGAATAAGAAGAGCATCTACGCAAACGGTCGCAAAAGTAGTGATCGCTAAAGATCCTGAACTACATACGTATCAAACATAACCCCACCGTGTTCTTTTCTCAAAGTGAAAAGAGACAGTCACGGTTACTCACACAGTTGAGTGTTTTACTTCGGATCCTCTGTCAAGTTTTCTACAACCGGACATTAACAAATTCCAATCTGCCACATAACCGCGGGCACGGCTTTCGAAAGATCATAACCCTGCAGGGGTGTCCCAACTTAGCCCATCACAAGCTCTCACGATTAGCTGAAGTGATAAATATAATATCATCACCCCTTATCTTAGGGAAAATCCGATCAGGCTCGGCATCCCGGTAGCACAAGTCATTTCGACAATGGTAAAACAAGTCCAGCAAGACCTCCCGGCGTGCCGACACCCTGATAGTAGCCGCGCGTATCTCGTCTCAGGCCACGACCAGATGAGACATCCTACAGGTTATACCAGATACCTCGGGTTTCCCCGAGGCGGCCCCGCAGTCCGCTCGTTTGGGACCAACACCATCAGCACTGGCCCCCTTGCTATGTAGAATTAAGAATCCTCGGGTAGCGCTAACTCCCTATGCAATTTAATTATTTAATTAAGTTGTTATTATGAGCAAATTAAAACCAATGTTGGGCCTTGCTGGAGGAGTTTTATTCAAAGTCGAACTGTCAAGGGGTCCCCATCCACCCATCGTGTAAGGAACGCAAAATCAAGGAACATAATGCCGGTTTATCGGCGCCTAAGGTGGCATGAGTGGAACAAAACACCGAGCAAAAGGCCAAGCCTTCCACCCATGCCCAGTATATAGGTGTGTTATTATATAAAAATAGATATTGTGATATGACAACAACAACAAGTTCCCACCTGGAACGATCTTCATCTTCACCTGCAACTAACAACGCTATAAGAGGGGCTGAGCAAGCGGGTAACATAGCCAAACAGTGGTTTTGCTAGGAAGGTGTCAAGGTTAGAGGTTTCATGGCAACAAGGAGAGGGCTGACAATAAAAGATGGGTAGCGCGACATGTAATGATAGCATCGAGACAACTAAGCATGGCAATGGTAGTAAAGGTATCCAAGGGTATGATCATCTTGCCTGGAATCCACAAGGGAGAAGAACGGGTCCATGAAGAAGATGGAGCAACAGTCGAGCGAATCCTCACAACTCCGGAACGAAACTGAAGCTAACAAGAGAAGCAACCGGAAAGAAGCAAACAATACAGTAAACACACATAGCATAAACATGGCATAAGATGCACATCCAAGTATGATGCATGTCCGGTTTAAATATTCATGGCATGGGAAGTGCACAAACAATACTACAAGTTAAGTGGAGCTCAATATGCAACGAGTTGCATATTGACGAAACACCACATTTACTTATTTAATTGATTCTTGTTTATTTACAAGACAAGATTAAATGTTTGTTAACATGGCAAGAGGTGAAGCAAAACAAACTACCTATTAAGACATTTTAAATGAGGCCGGAAATAACAACAACATATCCGAAAAATCCCCATGAGCATGTTTAATAATTATAAGCAAACAACAATTCACACATTTTATTGTTGTTAACATGATGCGGATGACATGATCAAGTTTTATGCAATTATTATTAAAAGGTTAACAAGAAGATGATATGAAGCATCGTCACCGTGGTGGAAGGAAAAGGGTGCCACGGCAACGATCCGAAAATGATGCAACGGCAACATATCGGTTCCGGTAACCCATTGAGAGACCGGTGCAAAAGCAAAGGCGGAGTGATCGAGTCAAACGAGATGAAAGGTGGGGCGATCCCGGCTTCCGGGTTCCCACGGGTCGGCGACAAAAGAGGGCACAACGGACACGGTGCAAACAAGGGAAACATCTCATACAACACAAACAAACATTCATTCACGGGCATGTCTCGGTATACCTTCGAAGCGTGCGTTTCGGGGCGGTTCGAGATCGTAGTGGAAGTAGTGGTACACGGTCGTAGAGGAAGAAGTCGTTCACGTTCGGAGAGGAAGTAGTCGTTCACGAGGTCGCCAACGAGTAGTCGTTCCGTAGAGGGAAGGAGTGGTACACGGGGCGACGGTAGACGTTCGGGCATCGAATTCGTAGATGTACTTGGCGCATCCATCGTTTCCGGGCGACGGTAGTGGTACATGCCGTAGAGGGAAGTAGTTGTTCTCGTTCATCGGTAGGGGTACTTGTCGCGGCACCGGACGTCTTCGGGGCGACGGTAGTTGTACTTGGCAAGCGATGGTCGTCGTGGTACTTGTTGTCAGGTACTCGTCGAGTCGTCGTTCTCGTATCATAGATGTTCAAGTCATCGTAGCCGTTCGGTCGTCGTGGTACTTGTCATAGGGTCGTCGTGGACGTAGTGGAACTTGGTCGGGTTCTCGTTGTAGTCGAACTTGACGGGCTGTCGGCGAGTCTTGACTGGAACCACCGTACCGAAGACGACCGTACGTAACTTGGCGTTCTGCAACTGATGGAACGTCCCCTGCAGCAAAACTAGACAGTGCCGGTGCTGTTGCTGGTCACCGGCAGGACTCGCCGGAGAGGACGGGGCGCGGGCCTTGGTGCCGGCTGGGGCGGCACCCAGCGTGGAGGAGGGAGGCCGTGGCGCGAGTAGGAGGTACGGGGCGCTGCTGGAGAGGATGCAGGGTGGCGCCGTACTTGTTGGAGGAGCTCGGGGCGACGAGGCCATGGCGCTGGAGGACGGGGCTCGGGGCACTGGACGAGGTAGAGGAGATGGGAGGCCGCGGGGGCCGGCGCTGCTGCTGCGTCGGGGGCCCGACCTTGGCGCGTGGAGGACGGAGCCGAGGCCCTGGATCGGGGAAGGGCGCTCGGGGCCAGGCCGATGGAGGTGCGGTGGTGGAGGCCCGAGGCGCGGCGGCCTGGAGACGTAGGCGGCGCCTCGGTGCTGGAGTGCCGCGAGGCGGGGCGGCCTGTACGGACGGCTTCGAAGGACGGTGCGCTGTGACCTGGCTCGCGGGAAGGGAGGGGCGACGGCCTGGGGCTGGTCGCTGTACTTGACGAGGCCGAGGCGAGGAAGGAGCGAGGCGCACGGGGGGGGGCGCTCGGGCGCTGGGATCGAGAGGAAAACGGGGCGTTCGGGCAAGCGATGGGATGAGTGGTCGAGAGGAGGGAGAGGGTGTCGGGGCACCTGGTGGGAGAGGGAGTGAGCGAGAGGGATCGAGAGGAATCGCCTGGCGGCGGACGACGGAGAGCGAGGGGAGATGGGGATGCGTTCGCTAGGGAGCTAGGGTTCGGTCGGCTGGGCCGAGGAGGCCTGGAGGGATGGAGGGCCAGCAGGCTGGGCCTTGGGCCTAGGAAGGTTCGGCTAGAGTGGGCCTAGAGGCCTGGCTGCTTTCTTTTAAAACTGCTACTGTTTTCCCAAAAAGAAACAGAAAACAGCAAGGAGAAAGAAAAGGAAGGAGGAGATCTAAATAGGATTATGGCATAGGGTAAAATCCCTGGACTCAAAAAAAATGAGTTGATCATAGAAAAAAATAGAAGTGGCAGGATTGGAAATTAAATTCAAATACCTTGAATTTAATTCAAATGGCTTGATCAAAGACTAGGATTTTGAAGGGTCCAAAAATGTTCGAATTTTTGGAGGAATCTCGAAACAACGGAAAAGAATTATTGGCAAGGTTTTTGAAGGAGAAACTCGAAGTGAAAAAGACATGGGGAAAAATATGCAAGTGTGTTGGGTTATTCCGAAGCAATGGAATATTTATTAATATAGCTCCCTAAATATTGGGATGATATGTTTTAAAGAGAAGACATTCTTCCCTCGATTTAAATGGACCGAAGGTCCACACGATTTATTTAAGTTGAGATGCAAAAAATAATATGACATGATGGCATGATGACATGATGCAATGCAAAAAATAAATAACACAAGCACAAAGAAACACACGGGAGGACCCGGAACATCTGGAATCTTCTGGAATCTTCTGGAATCTTCTGGGACGTCGGTCTCGGGCGTCACATCCCATGTCATCGCAGTTACGCTTGAGCCGTCCCAGCTTCAGCTTCAGAGGCTCGAACCGGCAATTGCCTTCCAATGTCAATATTGTTGTGTCCGGATTGATGCGGTCTGAGGAGTGCAAGATATCTGACACCTGGCGCACCCAATGACTTGTTGATTCGTTCTCCCCTTGAACACAGGCAGCTAAGTCCACAATTGACATGGGTTGCTTACATGTATCCTTAAAATTATTGATAAACCTGGGCCGTAACTCGGCCCATGATCCGATGGAATTAGCCGGTAAACTTTTCAACCAAGTACGAGCAGTTCCCTCCAACATCATGGTGAAGTATTTAGCACACGCCGCATCGTCCACGTCCAGCATCTCCATTGCCATCTCATAGCTTTCGACCCACGCTTCGGGGGATAGATCGGCAATATAATTGGGCACCTTGCGCGGTCCTTTGAAGTCCTTAGGCAGCCGCACATTGCGTAAAGCGGGGGTGAGACACGGTACTCCCAAGGAGCTGGAAGAAACTCCTGGTTCAACTATGGTAGATGGACGAACCGGCGTAGGCTGACGGGCTTCATATTGTGCTGCTAACTCGGTCTCTTGGCGCTGTCTGCCCTGATCCACTACCTCTTGAGCATTTGCACCTCCACCCGCCGGGTTATCCCTCCGCGGCGGGTTACGGTTCCGCGCACTACTTGATACGGCCGGTTCATCCATATGCCTGCTATAACTCCGACTTGGGCGGGGGTGGAATGAATCCGCTCGCGGTTGTGAGAATAAGCCTGCTGCCGAGTTAAAGCCGTCTCCAGGAACTCCCTAGCTCACCGCGCCTCCACCGCTATAGGCGATGCTCCTTCAATGCGAAGGGTCGCCAGTCATGAAGCGGCTGCAACTATGTTATCCAAGGGGTTGGAGTAGTGACGGGGAGGCGTTGGTGTAAGATGTGATGGAACGATCTGACGGGATGGATCCGCGGCCCGTGGCTGGACCGACGCCCCCATTCCAGGCACCTCTCCCCGGTTTATCGCTGGCTGATTGCTGGTCCCTGCTCCTGGCGTACTGAAGAGGTTCCTCGCTTCATAAATCGGTGGTAGGCGAGACTGGCGCCTTCTCCTCATTACGTCGTTCGATGCGGTCTGAGCCAACAAGAGCCGATAAGCCTAAGCATCTAACTCGGCTTGCCTTGCAGCATCCTAGTGTTTTCAGCGTCTAGGTCCAACTTGGCTTGATCTATTTGACCCCTTACTTTAGCAACTTCTGCGTCGTGCTGTACCTTCTCGGCCTGGCTGACTTCTGTGGTCAGCAGCGCTGTCAAGGTGTCGAATAAAGCGGACAAAACTTGAGCCGGCGGTTGCACAGGGCCTCCTGCCCCAGCTACTGCCGCAGCCGTCAGATCGGATGTTAACGCTGCCGCAATCGAAGAGTGCTGCCCAGATTGTGATCTGGCCATGAAGACCGCAACCCGGCTCGACAGATCAAGGGAGTCCGAAATAATGTCACCATCGGAACAGCCCCCAAACCGGCCATCCTGCAGCAGATATAAAGACTCGGTTTCTCCAGTAGATGACTCGTAGCCGGAATACACGACGGTCTCACCACCAGATCCTGATTCGTCCCGCTCCGTGAACCGCTCCCACGAAGACACGCTTCATGGCGGGCCGAATCCGGGCAGGTCTCGCACGCTGAGCCGACTCGACGATGTTGGAGCAGATGTCTGGCTCAGGGCCCGGTTCACCGATCTTGCCAATGAAGACGTGGATGCCACCAAAGGGGACCCGGTACCCGTACTCGATTGAATTGGCCTCGCGGCCCCAGCCTGCATCGTCGATGTAGATCTTGCCGCGACGACTCTTAGTCATCCGGCCCACTGCATTGCCCTTGAGTCCTTCAAAGCTGCCCTCTAAGAACTCGAAACCATCATGCGATAGCTCCACGGTGGGCGCCAACTATCGTGGTTTTGTCACGGCAAATGGCCTAACATAAGGACTTAGTCGTGGAGCCATTGCTACGGGTTAGCTTAAATGGGTTAAAGCGGACAAGGAAACAAGGTATTTTATACTAGTTCGGCCCCTTCGATGAAGGTAAACGTCTACGTCTAGTTTGGTGTAGTATTGCTAGGGTTTCGATGACCAGGGAGCGAATCCGCTTTGCCTGTGTCTCGAGTTGTTGTTCTCTGTCCTTGAACCACCGCCGGGTCATCCCTTTATATACACAGGATGACGCCCAGTCCGGTTTACAGAATCCCGAGGCTGGCTCACAAACGTGCCTGGCTCGGTCTCTATCTTTCCTATCTTACACTACAAGTTACACGCCGTATGGTGGTTTACATTTACGGGCCCTAACACCTTTTGGGCCCTGGATCTTTAGTCTTCTGCAATAAAGCACCATATTCTATGTCTTGCTGGGCTTCAGTAGAAGTAATGCTTTATGGGCATAAACCGGCCCCTCTTGGGCGGTTTATACCCAATAGTTATATCCTTGACATGGTTCATCCGATAAGATCATTGTGGAACATGTGGGAGCCAACAAGGGTATCCAGATCTCGCTGTCGGTCATGTCTACATGGTTCCCGAACCCGTAGGGTCTACACACTTAAGGTTCGATGACGCTAGGGTTATAGGGAATATATGTATGTGGTTACCGAATGTTGTTCGGAGTCCCGGATGAGATCCCGGATGTCACGAGGAGTTTTGGAATGGTCCGGAGGTAAAGATTTATATATGGGAAATCCAGTTTCAGTCGCCGGAATGGTTTCAGGGGTTATCGATATTGTACCGGGACCACCGAAAGGTGTCCAGAGGTCCACCGGGTGGGGCCACCTGCCCCGGGGGCTTAATAAGCTGAATATGGGAGGGGACTAGCCCCGGGTGGGCTAGTGCGCCCTCTCCCAAGGGCCCAAGGGCGCTCAGGGTTAGAAACCTTAGGGGGTGGGGGCGCCCCACCTGCTTGGGGGGCAAGTTCCCCCCACCTGGCCGCCCCCCCCCCCTCTAGATCTCATCTAGATGGGCCAGCCCCCTCTCCCCTTCCCCTATATAAAGTGAGGGGGTGGGAGGGCAGCTGCACCTAATCCCTGGTGTAGCCCTCCCCCTCTCCAACTTCTCCTCCTCCTCCTGTAGCGCTTGGCGAAGCCCAGCCGGAGTACCACACTCCTCCGCCACCACCACGCCGTCGTGCTTCTGCTGGACAGAGTCTTCCCCAACCTCTCCCTCTCTCCTTGCTGGATCAAGGCGTGAGAGACGTCACCGGGCTACATGTGTGTTGAACGCAGAGGTGCCGTCATTCGACGCTTAGATCGGATACGGCCGTGATCTGAATCACTTCGTGTGCGACTCCACCAACCGCGTTCTTGCAACACTTCCGTATCGTGATCTTCAAAGGTATGAATATGCACTCCCCTCTCTCATTGCTAGTCACTCCATAGATTGTTCTTGGTCATGCATATATTTTTTTTAAATTTCTGCAACCATCCCCAATAGTGGCATCATGAGCTAGGTCTATGCGTAGTTTCTATGCACGAGTAGAACTCAAGTTGTTGTGGGCTTCGATTTTGTCAATTTACTTGCCGTTGCTAGTCTTATCTTGATTTGGCGGCATCGTGGGATGAAGCGGCCCGGACCGACTTTACACGTACGCTTACGTGAGACAGGCTCCACCGACTGACATGCACTAGTTGCATAAGGTGGCTAGCGGGTGTCTGTCTCTCCCACTTTAGTCGGATCAGATTTGATGAAAAGGGTCCTTGTGAAGGGTATATAGTAATTGGCATATCACGTTGTGGTTTTGGCATAGGTAAGAATTGTTCTTGCTAGAAACCTATAGCAGCCACGTAAAAACTTGCAACAACAATTAGAGGACGTCTAACTTGTTCTTGCAGTATATGATGTGTGATGTGATATGGCCAAAAGGATGTGATGAATGATATATGTGATGTATGAGATTGATCATGTTCTTGTAATAGGAATCACGACTTGCATGTCGATGAGTATGACAACCGGCAGGAGCCATAGGAGTTGTCTTATTTTATTGTATGACCTGTGTGTCAGTGAAAACGCCATGTAAGTACTTTACTTTATTGCTAACAGTTAGCCATAGTAGTAGAAGTAACAGTTGGTGAGACAACTTCATGAAGACACAGTGATGGAGATCACGATGATGGAGATCATGGTGTCATGCCAGTGACGATGATGATCATGGAGCCCCGAAGATGGAGATCAAAAGGAGCAAAATGATATGGGCCCTATCATGTCACTATTTGATTGCATGTGATGTTTATCATGTTTTACATCTTATTTGCTTAGAACGACGATAGCTTAAATAAGATGATCTCTCACTAAAATTTCAAGAATTGTGTTCCCCCTAACTGTGCATCGTTGCTAAGGTTCGTTGTTATGAAGCACCACGTGATGATCGAGTGTGATAGGCCAGATTTACACACGCAATGCACTTAGGTTGACTTGACGAGCCTAGAGTTTACAGACATGGCCCCGAAACACGGAAGACCGAAAGGTCAAACATGTGTCGTATAGAAGATACCATCAACATGGAGATGTTCACCGTTGATGACTAGTCTGTCTCACGTGATGATCGGACATGGTCTAGTCGATTTGGATCATGTATCACTTAGATGACTAGAGAGATGTCTATCTGAGTGGGAGTTCATTAAATATGATTATATGAACTTAATTATCATGAACTTAGTCTAAAATATTTACAATATGTCTTGTAGATCAAATGGCCCACGATAATGTTGCCCTCAACTTCAACGCGTTCCTAGAGAAAACCAAGCTGAAAGACGATGGTAGCAACTATACAGACTGGGTCCGTAACCTGAGGATCATCCTCATAGCTGCCAAGAAAGAATATGTCCTTGAAGCACCGCTAGGTGAAGCACCCATTTTTTCAGCAACTCAAGACGTTATGAAAGCCTGGCAGTCGCGTAGTGATGATTACTCCCTGGTTCAGTGTGGCATGCTTTACAGCTTAGAACCGGGGCTCCAAAAGCGTTTTGAGCAACACGGAGCATATGAGATGTTCCAAGAGCTGAAAATGGTTTTTCAAGCTCATGCTCGGGTCGAGAGATATGAAGTGTCTGACAAGTTCTACAGTTGTAAGATGGAGGAAAACAGTTCTGTAAGCGAGCATATACTCAGAATGTCTGGGTTGCACAACCGCTTGTCTCAGCTGGGAGTTAATCTCCCAGATGACGCGGTCGTTGACAGAATCCTCCAGTCGCTACCACCTAGCTACAAGAGCTTTGTGATGAACTACAATATGCAAGGGATGGAGAAGGCCATTCCCGAGATATATTCAATGCTGAAATCAGCAGAGGTGGAGATCAAAAAGGAACATCAAGTGTTGATGGTGAATAAAACCACTAAGTTCAAGAAAGGCAAGGGTAAGAAGAACTTCAAGAAGGACGTCAAGGGAGTTGCCGTGCCCGGTAAGCTAGTTGCCGGGAAGAAGCCAAAGAATGGACCCAAGCCTGAGACTGAGTACTTTTATTGCAAGGGAACGGGTCACTGGAAGTTGAATTGCCCCAAATACTTAGCGGATAAGAAGGCCGGCAACGTCAAAGCTATATGTGATATACATGTTATTGATGTGTACCTTCCCAGAGCTCATAGTAGCTCCTGGGTATTTGATACCGGTGCAGTTGGTCACATTTGTAACTCAAAGTAGGAGCTACGGAATAAGCGGAGACTGGCGAAGGACGAGGTGACGATGCGTGTCAGGAATGGTTCCAAGATCGATGTGATCACCGTTGGCATGCTACCTCTACATCTACCTTAGGGATTAGTTTTAAACCTCAATAATTGTTATTTACTACCAGCTTTGAGCATGAACATTGTATCTGGATCTCGTTTGATGCGAGATGGTTAATCATTTAAATCTGAGAATAATGGTTGTTCTATTTATATGAGAGAAATGTTTTATGGTCATGCCCCGCTGGTCAATGGTTTATTTTTATTAAATCTCGAACGTGATGTTACACATATTCGTAGTGTGAATGCCAAAAGATGTAAGGTTGATAATGATAGTCCCACATACTTGTGGCACTACCGCCTTGGTCATATTGGTGTCAAACGCATGAAGAAACTCCATGCAGATGGACTTTTGGAGTTTCTTGATTATGAATCATTTGACACGTGCGAACCATGCCTCTTGGGCAAGATGACCAAGACTCCGTTCTCCGGAACAATGGAGCAAGCAACCAACTTGTTGGAAATCATACATGCTGATGTGTGTGGTCCGATGAGCGTTGAGGCTCGCGGTGGTTATCGTTATGTTCTCACACTCATTGATGACTTAAGTATATATGGGTATGTCTACTTGATGAAACACAAGTCTAAGACCTTTGAAAAGTTCAAGGAATTTCAGAATGAGGTTGATAATCAACGTGACAGAAAAATAAAGTTCTTATGATCAGATCGTGGAGGAGAATATTTAAGTCATGAATTTGGCACACACCTAAGGAAATGTGGACTTGTTTCACAACTGACGCCGCCTGGAACACCTCAGCGTAACGGTGTGTCCGAACGTCGTAATCGTACTCTGTTGGACATGGTGCGATCTATGATGTCTCTCACCAATTTACCGCTGTCATTTTGGGGTTATGCTTTAGAGACTGCTGCATTCACTTTAAATAGGGCACCATCTGAATCCGTTGAGACGACATCGTATGAATTATGGTTTGGGAAGAAACCTAAGTTCTCGTTTCTAAAAGTTTGGGGATGCGATGCTTATGTCAAGAAACTTCAACCTGAAAAGCTCGAACCCAAATTGGAACAATGCGTCTTCATAGGATACCCTAAGGAAACTATTGGGTATACCTTCTACCTCAGATCCGACGGCAAGGTCTTTGTTGCCAAGAATGGATCCTTTCTGGAGAAAGAGTTTCTCTAGAAAGAAGTGAGTGGGAGGAAAGTAGAACTTGATGAGGTGGTTGTAACCCCTCTTGAAACGGAAAGTAGCGCAGCACAGGAAGATGTTTCTGTGGTGCCTGCACCGACTAGAGAGTAAGTTAATGATAATGATCATGAAACTTCGGATCAAGTTACTACTGAACTTCGAAGGTCCACAAGGACACGTTCCGCGCAAGAGTGGTACGGCAACCCTGTCCTGGAAATCATGTTGTTAGACAACGGTGAACCTTCAAATTATGAAGAAGCGATGGTGGGCCCGGATTCCAACAAATGGCTTGAAGCCATGAAATCCGAGATAGGATCCATGTACAATAACAAAGTATGGACTTTGGTTGACTTGCCCGATGATCGGCGAGCCATAGAAAATAAATGGATCTTTAAGAAGAAGACTGACGCGGATGGAAATGTGACCATCTATAAGGCTCGGCTTGTCGCTAAGGGTTATCGACAAGTTCAAGGAATTGACTACGATGAGACTTTCTCTCCCGTAGCGATGCTGAAGTCCATCCGAATCATGTTAGCAATTGCCGCATTCTATGATTATGAGATATGGCAAATGGACATCAAAACGGCATTCCTTAGCGGTTTCCTTGAGGAAGAATTGTATATGATGCAGCAGCCGGAAGGGTTTGTCGATCCTAAGAATGCTAACAAGGTATGCAAGCTCCAACGCTCCATCTATGGGCTGGTGCAAGCATCTCGGAGTTGGAACATTCGCTTTGATGAAGTGATCAAAGCGTTTGGGTTCATACAGACTTATGGAGAAGCATGTACTTATAAGAAAGTGAGTGGGAGCTCTGTAGCATTTCTCATATTATATGTGGATGACATATTGTTGATGGGAAATGATATTGAACTTTTGGAAAGCATAAAGGCCTACTTGAATAAGTGTTTTTCAATGAAGGACCTTGGAGAAGCTGCTTACATATTATGCATCAAGATCTATAGAGATAGATCAAGACGCCTCATTGGTCTTTCACAAAGAACATACCTTGACAAGATATTGAAGAAGTTCAATATGGACCCGTCCAAGAAAGGGTTCTTGTCTGTATTGCATGGTGTGAGATTAAGCACAACTCAATGCCCGACCTCGGCAGAAGATAGAGAAAAGATGAGTGTCATCCCCTATGCCTTAGCCATAGGTTCTATTATGTATGCCATGCTGTGTACCAGACCTGATGTGAACCTTGCCATAAGTTTGGTGGGGAGGTACCAAAGTGATCCCGGAATGGAACACTAGACAGCGGTCAAGAACATCCTGAAGTACCTGAAAAGGACTAAGGATATGTTTCTCGTTTATGGAGGTGACGAAGAACTCGTCGTAAAGGGTTATGTCGATGCTAGCTTCGACACAGATCCGGATGACCCCAAGTCACAAACCGAATACATGTATATTTTGAATGGTGGGGCAGTCAGCTGGTGCAGTTGCAAGCAAAGCATCGTGGCGGCATCTACATGTTAAGCGGAGTACATAGTTGCTTCTGAAGCAGCGCAGGTAGTAGTCTGGGTGAAGGAGTTCATCACCGACCTAGGAGTTATTCCAAGCGCGTCGGGCCTGATGACTCTCTTCTGTGACAACACTAGGGCTATTGCCGTTGCCAAGGAGCCCAGGTTTTACAAGAAGACCCAGCACATCAAGCGCCGTTTCAACTCCATTTGTGGTTATATTCAAGATGGAGACATAGACATTTGTAAAGTGCATACGGATCTGAATGTCGCTGATCCGTTGACTAAAACTCTTCCACGAGCAAAACATGATCAACACCAGAACTCTATGGGTGTTTGATTCATCACAATGTAACTAGATTATTGACTCTAGTGCAAGTGGGAGACTGTTGGAAATATGCCCTAGAGGCAATAATAAAATGGTTATTATTATATATCCTTGTTCGTGATAATTGTCTATTGTTCATGCTATAATTGTATTATCCGGAAACCATAATACATGTGTGAATACATAGACCATAATATGTCCCTAGTGAGCCTCTAGTTGGCTAGCTCATTGATCGATAGATGATCATGGTTTCATGACCATGTACATTGGATGTCATTGATAACGGGACCACATCATTGGGAGAATGATGTGATGGACAAGACCCAATCCTAAGCATAGCACAAGATCATGTAGTTCGTATGCTAAAGCTTTTCCAAATGTCAAGTATCTTTTCCTTAGGCCATGAGATTGTGCAACTCCCGGATACCTAGGAATGCTTTGGGTGTACCAAACGTTACAACGTAACTAGGTGGCTACAAAGGTGCACAACGGGCATCCCCGAAAGTATTTGTTGGGTTGGTACGAATCGAGACTCGAATTTGTCACTCCGTGTGATGAAGAGGTATGTATGGGCCCACTCGGTAAGACATCATTGTAATGAGCTCAATGTGACTAAGGAGTTGGTCATGGGATGATGTGTTACGGAATGAGTAAAGAGACTTGCTGGTAACGATATTGAACAAGGTATCGGAATACCGACGATCGAATCTCGGGCAAGTACTATACCGGTAGACAAAGGGAATTGTATATGGGATTGATTGAATCCTTGACATTGTGGTTCATCCGATAAGATCATCGTGGAACATGTGGGTGCCAACATGGGTATCCAGATCCCACTGTTGGTTATTGGCCGGAGAGATGTCTCGGTCATGTCTGCATGGTTCCCGAGCCCGTAGGGTCTACACACTTAAGGTTCGATGACGCTAGGGTTATAGGGAATATATGTACGTGGTTACCAAATATTGTTCGGAGTCCCGGATGAGATCCTGGACATCACAAGGAGTTCCGGAATGGTCCGGAGGTAAAGATTTATATATGGGAAGTCCAGTTTCAGTCGCCGGAATGGTTTCGGGGGTTATCGGTATTGTACGGGGACCACTGAAAGGTGTCCGGAGGTCCAACGGGTGGGGCCACCTGCCCCGGGGGCTTAATAGGCTGAATATGGGAGGGGGACCAGCCCTTGGTGGGCTAGTGCTCCCCCCAAGGGCCCAAGGGAGCCTAGGGTTAGAAACCCTAGGGGGTGGGGGCGCCCCACCTGATTGGGGGGCAAGTTCCCCCCACCTGGCCGCCGCCCCCCTCTAGATCTCATCTAGAGGGGCCGGCCCCCTCTCCCCTTCCCCTATATAAAGTGAGGGGGTGGGAGGGCAGCCACACCTAATCCCTGGCGCAGCCCTCCCCCTCTCCAACTCTTGTCCTTCCGTAGCGCTTGGCGAAGCCCTGCCGTACCACGCTCCTCCACCACCACCACGTCGTCGTGCTGCTGCTGGATGGAGTCTTCCCTAACCTCTCCCACTCTCCTTGTTGGATCAAGGTGTGGGAGACGTCACCGGGCTGCATGTGTGTTGAACGCGGAGGCAACGTTGTTCGGCGCTTAGATCGGATTCGGCCGCGATCTGAATCGCTTCGTGTACGACTCCACCAACCGCATTCTTGCAACACTTCCGTATCGCGATCTTCAAAGGTATGAATATGCACTCCCCTCTCTCGTCTAGTCACTCCATAGATTGATCTTGGTGATGCGTAGATTTTTTTTTTTGAATTTCTAAAACGATCCCCAACATATTCTAGCATGAATAAAAAACCTTTATCATGAATTAGTAAATATAAAATAATAACAACTTTATTATTGCCTCTTGGGCATATTTCCATCAGTATCTCACTTGCACTAGAGTCAATAATCTAGATTACATTGTAATGAATCTAACACCCATGGAGTCTTGGTGCTGATCATGTTTGTCCCGTGGAAGAGGCTTAGTCAACGGGTCTGCAACATTCAGATCCGTATGTACTTTGCAAATTTCTATGTCTCCATCCTTGACCTTTTCACGAATGGAGTTGAAGCATCTCTTGATGTGTTTTGTTCTCTTGTGAAACCCGGATTCCTTCGCCAAGGCAATTGCTCGAGTGTTATCACAGAAGATTGTCATTGGACCCGATGCACTAGGTATCACACCTTGATCGGATATGAACTCCTTCATCCAGACTCCTTCATTTGTTGCTTCCGAAGCAGCTATGCACTCCACTTCAAACGTAGATCCCGCCACGGCGCTCTGCTTGGAACTACACCAACTGGCGGCTCCACCATTCAGTATAAATACGTATTCGATCTGTGACTTAGAGTCATCCGGATCTGTGTCGAAGCTAGCATCAACGTGACCCTTTACGACGAGCTCTTCGTCACCTCCATAAATGAGAAACATATCCTTCATCCTTTTTAGGTACTTCAGGATGTTCTTGACCGATGTCCAGTGATCCACTCCTGGATTACTTTGGTACCTCCCTGCCAAACTTATGTTAAGGCACACATCAGGTCTGGTACACAGCATAGCATACATGATAGAACCTATGGCTGAGGCATAGGGAATGACTTTCATTTTCTCTCTATCTTCTGCAGTGGTCGGGCATTGAGTCTGACTCAATTTCACACCTTGTAACACACGCAAGAACCCTTTATTTGACTGATCCATTTTGAACTTCTTCAAAACTTTGTCAAGGTATGTGCTTTGTGAAAGTCCAATTAAGCTTCTTGATATATTTTTGTAGATCTTGATGCCCAATATATAAGCAGCTTCACCGAGGTCTTTCAGTGAAAAATTCTTATTCAAGTATCCTTTTATGCTATCCAGAAATTCTACATCATTTCCAATCAACAATATGGCATCCACATATAATATCAGAAATGCTACAAAGCTCCCACTCACTTTCTTGTAAATATAGACTTCCCCGTAAGTCTGTATAAAACAATATGCATTGATCACCTCATCAAAGCGTATATTCCAACTCCGAGATGCTTGCACCAGTCCATAGATGGATCACTGGAGCTTGCACACTTTGTTAAAACCTTTAGGATCGACAAAACCTTCTTGTTGCATCATATACAACTCTTCTTTCAGAAATCCATTAAGGAATGCAATTTTCACATCCATTTGCCAGATTTCATAATCATAAAATGTGGTAATTGCTAACATGATTCGGACAGGCTTAAGCATCGCTACGGGTGAGAAAGTTTCATCGTAGTCAACTCCTTGAACTTGTCGAAAACCTCTTGCAACAAGTCGAGCTTTGTAGACAGTGATATTACCATCAGCGTGTGTTTTCCTCTTGAAGATCCATTTATTCTCAATGGCTTGCTGATCATCGGGCAAGTCCACCAAAGTCCACACTTTGTTCTCATACATGGATCCTATTTCAGATTTCATGGCCTCAAGCCATTTATCGGAATTTGGGCTCATCATAGCTTCTTCATAGTTCAAAGGTTCGTCGTTGTCTAACAACATGACTTCCAGGACAGGGTTACCGTACCACTCTGGTGCGGTACATGTTCTGGTTGACCTACGAGGTTCAGTAGTAACTTGATCTGAAGTTCAATGAGTATTATCGTTAGCTTCTTCTCTAGTTAGTGTAGGCATCTGATACGTCTCCAACGTATCTATAATTTTTGATTGTTCCATGCTATTATTTATGAAGTCTTGATGTTTAATGGGCTTTATCATTCACTTTTATATCATTTTTGGGACTAACCTACTAACCCAAAGGCCCAGTCCAGATTGCTGTTTTTTGCCTATTTCAGGGTTTTGCAGAAAAAGAATATCAAACGGAGTCCAAACGGAATGAAACCTTCGCGAGAGATATTTTTGGAGAAAGTCACGCCAGAGGAACTTGAGAACCACGTCAGGAGAGCATCGAGTGGCCCTCGAGGGTGGGGGGCGTGCCCCCTTCCCAGGGCGCGCCCCCTGCCTCGAGGCCCACTCGAGCGTCCCCCGGTGCCCTCCTTCTTCCTATATAAGTCCACGTACCCGAGAAACTTCGTGAACAGAGAGAAAACCCTAATTCCACCGCCGTAGCTTTTGTTCCCGTGGAGATCCCATCTTGGAGCCTGTTTCGGAGCTCCACCGGAGGGGGATCCATCACGAAGGCCTTCATTATCATCATCATCGCCCTCACCATGAGTTGTGAGTAGTTTACCACAGACCTTCGGGTCCATAGCTAGTATCTAGATGGCTTCTTCTCTCTCTCCGGATCTCAATACAAAGTTCTCCTCGGTCTTCGAGGAGATCTATTCGATGTAATCTCTTTTTGCGGTGTGTTTATCGAGATCCGATGAATTGTGAGTTTATGATCAAGGTTATCTATGAAAGATATTTGGTTCTTCTCTGAACTTTTTATGTGTGCTCATAATATCCTTGCAAGTCTCTTCGAATTATTGGTTTGGTTTGGCCTACTAGATCTATAGTTCTTGCAATGGGAGAAGTGCTTGGCTTTGGGTTCAATCTTGCGGTGTCCTTTCCCAATGACTGTCGGTGTACTGAGGTAGGGGTACCTCAGTACCCCAACTTGTGCATGGGCAGTTGCAGCTTCCCGCGACAGGGTTTACCACGCGCTCGCCGGAGACCTTCCTGCTCCATATCAAACCATTCAAAAACAAAGTATGCAAGACAGAAGATCGAGACCCCGGCAAGTGGAGCTTGCCGGGAAGGCCGTACCAGGCTCAAGACTACCTCACTAGCACAAGGCCTTGGCAAGAGGAGCTTGCCAGGAAGACTAGAAGACACGCCTCGGCGCTATATGCGTCCCAGCGAGGGTCCGGGGAGCGGCAAGCTCCCGGGCCCGGCAAGATCAAGACCCCGGCAAGGTGCTTGCCGGGAAAGTTGCGTTGTGTGCCCGCGCTCCAGCTCATCGGCCCACGCGTCGCCCTGGGGCCTATCCAGGGACGCGTGGCGGATGGCTGTGCAGCCTGGGGGACACGGTGGCACTCCACGGTGGTGGATCCATCACCGTGGCAGACGGAGACGCAAGGGCGGGAGCTTTTGGGGTCGACGGCGACGGGCATTAAATGCCCTTGTCCCCCACTGTCAAAGTAGGTAGCGACCACTGTTCGCGCACTGTAGCTCCACTGTTCCCGCACTGTTACAACTACCACCTCTTTTACGTTTTTACCCCTTTCTCCTACGTTGACACCTGTCGGTGACCCCTTGCACTATAAAAGGAGGCCCATGCACAACGTGGAGGGGGTTCGGAACCTAGATCACTCATACGCTCGGTGTAGCTGCTTCTTCAAGCTCCCGAGCACTCCAACTCAATACACAACTAAGCAGGAGTAGGGTTTTACGCGTCTACCGCGGCCCGAACCTGGGTAAAACTGCCCGCGTGCTCGCTACGATCTGCTCTTCGTGCTCCCTCCGCCCTCGTACCGCACAGACAAGGGGCTCCGGTCCCATAGGTGTTCGTGGCGGACAGTTTCCCCCGACATCTTTGGCGCGCCAGGTAGGGGGCGTCGAGGTTGTGCGAACCTGATCCGGCGTTCGCGCGGGCGCATTCTTCATCAACCTCTCCAGTTTCGTCAGCAACTTCACCAGCAGCAGCTCCATGGCCCCGAAGAAGAAGGCTTCGGAGGTCGGAGGCCCGTCTGCGTCTCATCCTCCGCCACCAGAGCCAACGGTGGGCGGGGGAGACGCCGTCGGAAGGGTGGTCGCGGGCGAGGACACTCGCGGCGCCACCAAGTCCAAGGACAAGACGGACGATCGAGCCTCGGTCTCCGTGGACGCGCCACGTCCACCTCAACACACGACAACCCAGCCGCGTCATACCTCAGGAGGTGGTATCCGCTTGCTGGGACAAGGGCAAACCGGAGGCTCGCGGGACGCCCCGGACCACCGTCCGGGCACAAGCAAAGCGAAGGCGCCGGCGCGGGACCCTGCTCCTTCTAACGTTGTTAGGAGTCCGAGCATATCCCGCTCCTCGCACCGCTCGCCCCCGTTCCCCTCCACTCCAGCAGAAGCGCTCGCAAGGGCGCAACTGCCCCTCGACTTCCCTCCAGCGGCGGACAAGGCCGAGGACTGGAGGGCCACCATCCAGAGCCTGATCGCCTTCGCCAACAACGATTCTCCACAGCAGCCGGCGGCCTCGCGGCCGCGGCAAGCTGAGAAGACGAAGGCCGACGGCGACAAGATCGCCGGGGGTGCGACAAGCGTGCACTCCCCGCCGCGGAAGCAGAAGACGCCACCCCGCCGGAACAACGCCGACGACGGCTCCACGGCATCGTCGGACCCGCGGGCTCGTCGGGACCAGCGCCAGGTCCTCGACGACCGGCGACAAGAAGACGCTCGGACCACAATCGAGCGCCGCCGAGAAGCTCGGCGACAATCAGATCATAGGGCTGGGAACGCTGTCGACGCGCGCGCGCCCGGTGAACCAGGCGACTTGCCGTACGCGGCAGGCTGCCCTGCGTTCACCCGCGAGCTGCGGCGCGTCCAGTGGCCCAGCATGAAGAATTTCAAGCCCGACGTACCGGAGAAGTACGACGGCAAGACGCACCCCTCGGAATTCCTCAGCGTCTACACCATCGCAGTGCAAGCTGCCGGGGGGCGCGACGAGAAGATCTTGGCAAATTACTTCCCGCTTGTGCTTAAGCCAAACGTCCGTTCGTGGCTTATGCACTTGCCGGAAGGTTCCATCTCTTCTTGGGCCGACCTTTGCCACCAGTTTGTTGGCGCCTTCACCGGCGGCCACAAACCCCACGGCCAGGAGAGCGATCTCCACATTCTGGCCCAGAAGGAAGGAGAAACCCTGCGCAAGTACATCCAACGCTTCAGCCGTGTGCAGCACAACATCCCTGTGTCCACCCTGCCGCGGTTATCAGCGCGTTCCACCAGAACGTGCGTAACCACCGCATGCGTGAAGAAATGGCGATGACCAAGATTCGGGATGTCAGCGAGCTCTATGCTCTGGCTGACAAGTGCGCACGCGCAGAAGAGGGGAGGAGACTCCCCGGGGAGGATGCTGGCGCAGGAGGAAGCGACAGCGACGACGCCGCCCCGGCAAAGAAGTGCCGGCGGCGGAATAACAGAAGGAAGGGCAAGAAAGAGGTGCTTGCCGTCGAGAAGTCCGGCAAGGAGGCTCCCGCCAAGCAAACACAGGCTGGCGGCTCCGGCAAGGAGCCTGCCCCTGTAGCGGCGGCCGACAAGCCGGACGGCTCCGACAAGCAATACTGCAAGATCCACCGCACCAAGGGTCACGATCTCTCCAACTGCAAGCGCGTCGAGTATCTCGTCGAGCAGCAGAAGGCTGAGTACGAGAGGCGCGACAAGGAGAAGGCCCAGGGTGGCGGGGAAGAGCCAAGCAAAAAGCGGCCGTTCAATGGCCGGGGAGGACGCCGCGGCAAGGCCAAGCAGCGGCAAGGAGATCGACCTCCCCGGGGCCGCGACAAGGACGAAGACGACGACGAAGACATGGAGGACGAGGATAACAGCGAGCAGGAGTTCCAGAAGGCCACGGAGGTCCTGTGCGTCGACGGTGGCGCCTCTCTGCACACCTCCCACCGCCAGCTAAAGCAGTGGGTGCGTGAGGTGAATGCAGCAGAGCCGCCCGTGGAGTCGCGCAGGCTCCTCAAATGGTCCAGCACGCCCATCATTTTTGATCTTGAGGATCACCCTGACCGCACCACTGCGGTCGGGTGTTTGCCGATGCTGGTTTCCCCCACCATCCGCAACCTCAAGGTCACCAAAATGTTGGTTGACGGCGGGGCCGGGCTGAACTTGATCTCCTCTGCTGTGATCAAGAAACTCCAAATTCCAGATGGCGAGCTCGAAGAGACCGGTTCTTTCCAAGGAATCAACCCGGGAAGGAGCAAGCCCAAGGGAAAGATCACTCTGCCGGTGACCTTTGGCGGGGAGCTCAATTTCAGAACTGAGCGCATCACTTTCGACGTCGCCGATATTCCATTGCCCTACAATGGAATACTTGGCCGTCCTGCCCTCGCCAAGTTCATGGCAGCTTCCCATTATGCTTACAACGTACTCAAGATGCCGGGGCCGATAAGCGTCATCACTGTCCACGGCGACAAGAAGGATGCGCTTGTCTGCGCCGACAAGATCTACCGGGATGCAGCAGCTGCGGCAGAAAAGGACACACTTGCCGCTGAAGCTCCCGGGGGGAAGAAGACGAAGACCAAGTCCGGCAAGTGCTCTGGGGCCCACTCCGGCAACCTCACCTCTTCGGAGTGCTGCGCCGCCGTCGAGGACGTTCCATCGAGCTCCACCGGCAAGAGTAAGAAAGGGATGGCCGCTCCTCCGGCAACCAAGAAGGTGTCCGCCAAGGAGGACGGCACTGGTGGTACCTTTACCATCAGTGCTACGCTTGACAGCAAATAGGAAAGCACGCTCGTTGCCTTCCTGCGGGGCGAATGTCGATGTGTTTGCCTGGCAACCATCTGACATCCCCGGTGTTCCCAGGAAGGTAATTGAGCACAAGCTTGCTGTTTGTCCTCATGCGTGGCCCATCAAGCAGAAAGTGAGGAAGCAAGCCGTGGAGCGCCAAAAATTCATCAACGAAGAAATCAAGAAGCTAGAGGCAGCAGGCCTAGTTAGAGGTGTGATCCATCCGACGTGGTTGGCAAATCCAGTCGTCGTGCGCAAGGCCAATGGGAAGTGGAGACTGTGTATAGACTTCACCGATGTGAATAAAGCATGTCCCAAGGATCCATTCCCTTTGCCGCGCATTGACCAGATCGTTGACTCCACTTCCGGATGTGAGCTACTCTGTTTTCTTGATGCATATTCAGGCTATCATCAAATTTTCATGGCCAAAGAGGATGAAGAGAAGACTGCATTTATCACTCCATGTGGCACTTATTGCTTCATACGCATGCCATTTGGATTGAAGAACGCAGGCTCAACCTTTGCAAGGGTAGTATACACTGCTTTCGAGCCACAGATCCACAGAAATGTAGAGGCTTACATGGATGACATCGTGGTGAAGAGTAAGAACAAGGAAACCCTGATCCAAGATTTGGAAGAAACATTTCAGAACCTGCGCAGGATACAGCTCAAGTTGAACCCCGAGAAGTGCGTCTTTGGAGTCCCCTCCGGCAAGCTTCTCGGGTTCTTTGTGTCACAGAGGGGGATTGAAGCCAACCCCGACAAGATTAAAGCCATTGAGCAGATAGAGGCCCCAAAGCGCGTCAAGGATGTCAGAAGGCTTGCAGGTTGTGTGGCTGCCCTCAGTAGGTTCATTTCAAAGTCTGCAGAACGCGCCCTACCTTTCTTCAAAATCTTGAAGAAGGCAGGTCCCATGAAGTGGACTCCGGAAGCGGAGGCAGCGCTGCAGGATTTGAAACGGTACCTGTCCTCCACTGCAATACTTGTCGCACCTAGACCACAGGAGAAGTTGTTGCTATACCTAGCAGCAACCAACCAGGTGGTTAGTGCTGCGTTAGTAGCGGAGAGGGAGTCCGACGAGGAGTCAGCACCACCGGCAAGCGAATCCAGCGACAAGCAGGGGGCTGCTCCGGCAAGCTCTGGCCCCGATAAGGACAACTCTGTGCTGGAACAAAATGAAGTGCGGAAGAAAGTGGTGCAGCGCCCAGTGTATTTTGTGAGTTCCCTTCTCCAGGGGGCTAGATCAAGGTACTCTGGTGTGCAAAAGCTGCTTTTCGGCCTCCTCATGGCCTCGAGAAAGCTGCGCCATTACTTCCAAGCACATGAGATAACAGTGGTCACTCGCTTTCCGCTGAAGAGAATATTGCACAATCCAGAAGCAACAGGCAGGATTGTTGAGTGGGCACTGGAGCTGTCGAGCTTTGGACTCAAGTTTGAAAGTACTTCAACCATACAGAGCCGAGCTTTGGCAGAATTCATAGCTGAGTGGACCCCAACGCCCGATGAAGAAGCCCAAGAAACAAGTGCACCCGTACAAGAAGCGACAAGTGAATGGGTAATGTATTTTGACGGTGCCTTCTCGCTGCAAGGCGCCGGTGCTGGCGTGGTACTCATCGCGCCCACCGGAGAGCACCTCAAATATGTTATCCAGATGCACTTTCCCAGGGAGCAAGCGACAAACAACACTGCTGAATATGAAGGCTTGCTTGCCGGCCTCAGGATTGCGGCCGAACTTGGGATCAGGAAGCTGATTGTGCGGGGAGATTCTCAGTTGGTGGTCCGGCAAGTTAACAAGAGCTATCAGAGCCCTTTGATGGAAGCTTATGTCGATGAAGTGAGGAAGCTTGAGGAGCACTTTGAAGGTCTGCAAATGGAGCACGTCCCGAGAGCTCAGAATGAAATTGCAGATGGCCTTTCAAAGTGTGCTTCGATGAAGTTACCTATGGAACCAGGGACCTTCTTGCTCAAGTTGACTCAACCATCCGTTACACCATCAATTGGGCAGTCCAAGAAGAGAAAGTTGGTTTTCGGCGACTACTTGCCGGCGGATCTTCCAGAAACCGCCGCCAAGGTCCCCAAGATCAACAACCACAACGCTGAGGAACAGTTTGCTCCTGCAGATCCTCGGGTCTGTACAGTTGCAGCAAGCGTTCCCGACAAGCCTCGCCCCGGCGAGCTTGCCGGGGGACCTTCAGCTCCGGCAGAACCAGAGGTCCTTGCCGTAGAAGCTGAGGTTCCCGCAGCGGCCCTCGAGCCTTTAGTCCTTGCCGCCGAGCCCCAGGCTCCGGCATGGGCGCAGCAGATCGTCCGTTTTCTTCAAACTGGAGAACTTCCCGACGACCCAGAAGAAATAGAGAAGATAACCAGGCAGTCAAGTATGTACCAGTTCGTGGATAACGAGCTGTACAGAAGAAGGCTCAATGGTGTCAGATTGAAGTGCATCTCCAGGGAAGATGGACAGAAGCTGTTGGCAGAAATACACGGAGGCATATGCGGCCACCACATTGGCGCGAGGGCGCTTGCCGGGAAAGCTTTCCGGCAAGGGTTCTTTTGGCAAGAAGCCCTCCAAGATGCAACTGCACTAGTAACCAAGTGTGAAGCGTGCCAGTTCCATGCAAAGCAGATTCATCAGCCAGCTCAAGCTCTCCAAACAATCCCTTTGTCCTGGCCCTTCTCGGTCTGGGGGCTCGATATCCTCGGCCCTTTCCCTCGTGCTGTCGGGGGCTTTGAGTACTTGTACGTTGCAATCGACAAGTTCACAAAGTGGCCAGAAGTGGAGCCAGTGAGAAAGGTGACAGCACAGTCAGCAGTCAGGTTCTTCAGGTCGATTGTTTGCCGTTTCGGGATCCCTAACAGGATCATCACCGACAACGGTACACAATTCACTAGTCGCACCTTCATGCAGTACGTCCAAGACCTTGGCGCCAAGGTCTGTTTCGCTTCTGTTGCTCACCCGAGGAGCAACGGTCAAGCGGAGAGGGCAAATGCCGAAGTGCTGCGCGGACTCAAGACAAGGACCTTTGACAGGCTGCGCAAGTGCGGAAGGAATTGGATGGAGGAGCTCCCGGCGGCTCTTTGGTCAATCAGAACGACACCGAGTCGAGCCACCGGGCAGACACCTTTTGCTCTAGTCTATGGAGCAGAAGCAGTTCTCCCCACGGAACTCGTATACGGATCTCCTCGGGTGCTCGCTTATGATGAGCTCGAGCAAGAGCAACTGCGGCAAGATGACGCATTGCTCCTTGAGGAGGGACGTCTCCAGGCTGCTGTACGAGCTGCTCGATACCAGCAAGCTTTGCGCCGCTACCATAGCCGCAAAGTCAAGGCCAGGAGTCTCGAGGAAGGCGACCTTGTTCTTCGGCGTGTTCAGTCCGCCAAGAATTCCAACAAGCTGACGCCGAAGTGGGAAGGCCCTTATCGGGTGAGACAAGTTACGAGGCCCGGCGCTGTCCGCCTCGAGACCGAAGAAGGCTTACCGGTGAGCAACTCCTGGAACATAGAGCATCTTCGCAAGTTTCACCCCTAAGGCGCGGTTGCCGTGATCCGCTCCGGCAACCACCTTTTGTACAAGCCTTGCCGCTGTTGCATGTAACCCTTTGTACAAAGCCGGGCGCAGACCCCGTGCATCAGTAAAGATTTCGTGTTTTCGCATCGATTGCCTTTTGCATGCTTCTCTTTGCTATTTGCATGTTTTGTTTGGCATTTGATGCAACACTCGGACATACGGTAAGCACTATTACGCCGAAAGGCAATATGCTGTTTCCCTCTCCTTTTCCTTTTCTCTTAAGCAGAAGGAACGTTCCTCGCGCACAAGTTTGCCGAGGGGGAAGGAGGTGGAGGAGGGACTAAGTGCTGTTCAAGTAAGAAGAGCCTTACCGGAGAGCAAACAACATGAACAAGCAGCATATGAAAGATAAGTTGGTACAAGCTTTGGACTCAAGTTTGAAAGTACTTCAACCATACAGAGCCGAGCTTTGGCAGAATTCATCGCTGAGTGGACCCCAACGCCAGAAGAAGAAGTTCAAGAAACAAGTGTACCCGTGCAAGAAGCGACGAGTGAATGGGTAATGTATTTTGACGGTGCCTTCTCGCTGCAAGGCGCCGGTGCCGGCGTGGTACTCATCGCGCCCACCGGAGAGCACCTCAAATATGTTATCCAGATGCACTTCCCCAGGGAGCAAGCGACGAACAACACTGCAGAATATGAAGGCTTGCTTGCCGGCCTCAGGATTGCGGCCGAACTTGGGATCAGGAAGCTGATTGTGCGGGGAGATTCTCAGCTGGTGGTCCGACAAGTTAACAAGAGCTATCAGAGTCCTTTGATGGAAGCATATGTCGATGAAGTGAGAAAGCTTGAAGAGCACTTTGAAGGTTTGCAGATGGAGCACGTCCCAAGAGCCCAAAATGAGATTGCAGATGGCCTTTCAAAGTGCGCCGCAATGAAGTTACCTGTGGAACCAGGGACCTTTTTGCTCAAGCTGACTCAACCATCAGTTACACCATCAATTGGGCAGTCCAAGAAGAGAAAGTTGGTCTCCGGCGACTACTTGCCGGCGGATCTTCCTGAACCCGCCGCCAAAGTTCCCAGGATCAACAACAACGCTGAGGAACAGTTTGCTCCTGCGAGCCCTCGGGCTTGTGCAGTTGAAGCAAGTGTTCCCGACAAGCCTCGCCCCGGCGAGCTTGCCGGGGGACCGTCAGCTCCGACAGGGCCAGAGGTCTTTGCCGTAGAAGCTGAGGTTCCCGCAGCGGCCCTCGAGCCTTTAGTCCTTGCCGTCGAGCCTCGGGCTCCGGCATGGGCACAGCAGATCGTCCGTTTTCTGCAAACTGGAGAACTTCCCGACGACCCTCAAGAGATAGAGAAGATAACCAGGCAGTCAAGTATGTATCAGTTCGTGGATAACGAGCTGTACAGACGAAGACTCAATGGTGTCAGGTTGAAATGCATCTCCAGAGAAGATGGACAGAAGCTGTTGGCAGAAATACACGGAGGCATATGCGGCCACCACATTGGCGCAAGGGCACTTGCCGGGAAAGCTTTCCGGCAAGGGTTCTTTTGGCAAGAAGCCCTCCAAGATGCAACTGCACTAGTAACCAAGTGTGAAGCGTGCCAGTTCCATGCAAAGCAAATTCATCAGCCAGCTCAAGCTCTCCAAACAATCCCTTTGTCATGGCCCTTCTCGGTCTGGGGGCTCGATATCCTCGGCCCTTTCCCTCGCGCTGTCGGGGGCTTTGAGTACTTGTACGTCGCAATCGACAAGTTCACAAAGTGGCCAGAAGTGGAGCCAGTGAGGAAGGTGACAGCACAGTCAGCAGTCAGGTTCTTCAGGTCGATTGTTTGCCGTTTCGGGATCCCTAACAGGATCATCACCGACAACGGTACGCAATTCACTAGTCGCACCTTCATGCAATACGTCCAAGACCTTGGCGCCAAGGTCTGTTTCGCTTCTGTTGCTCACCCGAGGAGCAACGGTCAAGCGGAGAGGGCCAATGCTGAAGTGCTGCGCGGACTCAAGACAAGGACCTTTGACAGGCTGCGCAAGTGCGGAAGAAATTGGATAGAGGAGCTACCGGCGGCTCTTTGGTCAATCAGAACGACACCAAGTCGAGCCACCGGACAGACACCCTTTGCTCTAGTCTATGGAGCAGAGGCAGTTCTCCCCACGGAACTCGTATACGGATCTCCTCGAGTGCTCGCTTATGACGAGCTCGAGCAAGAGCAACTGCGGCAAGATGATGCATTGCTCCTCGAGGAGGGACGTCTCCAGGCTGCTGTACGAGCTGCTCGATACCAGCAAGCCTTGCGCCCCTACCATAGCCGCAAGGTCAAGGCCAGGAACCTCGAGGAAGGCGACCTTGTTCTTCGGCGTGTTCAGTCCGCCAAGAATTCCAACAAGTTGACGCCGAAGTGGGAAGGCCCTTATCGGGTGAGACAAGTTACGAGGCCCGGTGCTGTCCGCCTCGAGACCGAAGAAGGCTTACCGGTGAGCAACTCCTGGAACATAGAGCATCTTCGCAAGTTTCACCCATAAGGCGCGGTTGCCGTGATCCGCTCCGGCAACCACCTTTTGTACAAGCTTTGCCGCTGTTGCATGTAACCCTTTGTACAAAGCCGGGCGCAGACCCCGTGCATCAGTAAAGTTTTTGTGTTTTTCGCACCGATTGCCTTTTGCATGCTTTTCTTTGCTATTTGCATGTGTCGTTTGGCATTTGGTGCAACACTCAAGTATCCGGTAAGCATTAGTACGTCGAAAGGCCATGTACTTGTCCCTCTCTCTTTTCTTTGCCTTTTAAGCAGAAGGAATGTTCCTCGCACACAAGTTTGCCGGGGGGGGAAGGAAATGGGGGGTGAACCAAGTGCTGTTCAAGAAAGAGAAGCCTTACCGGGAAGCAAGCAATATATGAAAGCTAAGTTACCAGAGTTTGACCAGTTCAAATTTTTAAAATTTTAGTTGTCTTCCTTGAACAATCACACTTTGTATGGAAAACCTGTGCGCGGAGGAACCTACCCGTAGCTTGCCGCACCCTTATCTTGTTTCCGAGTTTGCTCAACGATTTAAGTGAGCTGCGACAAGTGTCGCGCCCTTGCTTCGTTTCCGAGTACGCTCAACAAGCTAAGTGCGTTGCGACTAGCTGCGGCAAGGTTGCTTGCCGGTGAGACCTTGGCCAGCAGGCTGCTCAGAGTCCAGCACTTAGCGCTCGCGGCAAAGGCCCCTTGGCGGCAAGCTCCCCGGGAGCGTAGGGTGAAAAGCATACAAAGTAAATGACCAAGACAAGGAAGATAACATTGCACTGATTGATCAAAATGAGATAAATATCTTACAAAAGATAACTTGTCGCAATGATTAACGAGTTCATAACACCCTATGCAGCAACGAAAAGAGATAAAGATAATGGAGGCCTAATCTACGCGGTCGCCCTCAATCCTGGAGATCTTAGCCACCTTGGCAATGATGTGGGCGACCTGCTCCTTCAGACCCTCCATGTCCGCGTCAGCCGGCAAGCTGCGAAGAACGTTGGTGAGGTTGATGCCCGGATTGCGGTATACGATCTTTGTCAACACGCGCTCCAAGGTTCCCGTGCAGAGCAGGCGCGTCTCCTCGGCCAGTTGCGCGGGGATCTTCTTCCGCAGATCTGCAAGGGCCGGCGCGATTCCCCTGAAGAAGAGGCTGAGCTTGGCGCTGTGAGGGAGGTTTGGATCCGGGGAGTAGATGAGGTGCTCCAGCTTCAACGCCAGCAGCTCCTGGTCGATGTTGGACGCACAAGATACTAAGTCCTCGGTCCATACCTCAACGGTTTTGCGGAAGAGCTCAGCCGCTTTGTTGGCGCTGTCCACTAGGGTCCGCTCCTTGCGGAGCTCCTCCTTCAACTTGGTCTCCCGAGCCCGGGCAGCGTCGAGTGAATCCTTCAGTGTAGAGACCTTCAACTCCAAGTCCTCGATGGAGTCCTTGGCGGCCTTCAACTCGTCGCCCCTCTCAGAAAGACGCACCTGGAGTTCTGAATTGGTGTGGGCGTCCTTCTCGCGCTCCGTGATGAGCGCGGCGACCTTCTCCGCGCTCACCTTCAGCGACTTCTCCAGCTGCGCGACCTTGGCGGCAAGCTCCTTCTTGGCGGTCTCCGCGGCAACCGCGGCGGCTTTCGCCTCCTTCAGTTCCCCGCCAAGGGCCTCCTCCCGAGCGGCAAGGTCCTCCTCGTGGGAGTCGAGGTTGACCTTCCGCTGGGCGAGTTCTCCTTCTCGCCAGGACAGCTCCACCCCGGCGAGCCGCTGCTGCTCTTCGGCCTCAGCCTTCTCCAGCACCCACTCCTGGTATTCGCCGGCGAGCCGCTCGCGCTCCTCCGCCACCTCGCGGAGGGCAACCTGGTTGGCGGCGCTGAGCTCCGCCGCGCGCTTCTCCATCTCCGCGGCGGCCTTGGCGGTGAGGGCCTCCCGACAAGCAAGCTTCGCCCGCCTGGCCCGGTAAAGGGCCAGGAGCTGGTGAAGCAGCTTCTCCTCCTCGGGCCCTTCACTCCCGCCGGGCGCTTCGACGATCTTGAAGCCCGCGGAGGCGAGGACTTCCCCATCAAATGCCTCGCCCTCCGCGGGAGCTCGCGACGAAGAACCCCACGGCACCTGGATGAAGACGCCGTTGGGGGCTTCGAGATAGTAGCCCTGCTCCTTGCCAGCGGAGGGATCGGCGGCCGGCGCAACACTTGATGCTCCCGCCGCCTCCGGGCCGGCGGTGCAGTCGCCGTCCCCCTCCCCGGCCGCTGCGTCTGCAGCCGGAGCGGTCTCCTGCGCGGCCGGCTCGGCGGCTCCCGCCGTGTCCTCGGCGACAGGAGCGTCGCCGCCGCCGCCCTGCGCGCCCTCCTCCTCGAGGTTGATGACCTCCGTCTCCATGTGCTCGGGGGGAGGAGGATCTAGAAGAAGAAGAAGAAAAAGAAGTTCAAGCAAAAATCCAAAAAGAGACAACGCCAAGAAGACAAGTTATAGAGCCTACCTTGGCGGACGTCATCAGCGGCGGGCTCCCTCACCGGGGAGCTCTGCCTTGGCGGAGTGGCCGCCCTCGCCGGGCTGCTCTCCCTTGGCGGGGTACTCGCCCTTGGCGGAGTACCCGCCCTTGGCGGAGCGCTCTCCCTTGCCGGGGAGTTCGGCCTTGGCGGGGACGGCGGGGCCTGTGGCTCCTCGGGGGCGGTCTCCGGGCGCTCCTGCCGCTGTGGCTCCACCTCTGCACAAGTCAAGACAAAGACATCAAGATATCGAAACCAGACAAAATCCCCAAGCGCACTCAACAAATGGAAGTACGAAACCCAGACTTATGCTGGGGGCTGCGCTGGGGGCTGCTCCTCGGAGCAGCGCTCAGGTCCGGCAGGCTTGGCTCCGGCGCGTCCCCAGTTGTCGCGGTGGTCGAGCCTTCCGCGACCTCGACCACAGGCGCCTTGGCTTTCTTCGCCACGCGCTGAACCAAGGTCCTGAAATCAAAGCAACAAGCAAAATTAGCATCAACAATAATCAAGACGAAACTTGAGAAGGTGTAAGATCTCGGATTCTTACTCCTGATCCTCCTCGTCGTCCTCGCTCAAGGCGGAGAAGTCGTACTCCACCTGGGGCGCGTCTGCACGAGGAGCGGAAGACGAAGATTCCCTCGGACGCTTGGCGGTCCCTGAGGCTGGGGGCTGCGAAGACCCAGCCCCTGTGGTAGCCGGAGCCCGGGGAGCGGGCGGAGCCACTGCTCCGCTCCGAGAAGACTCCTGCCTACTTGGCGCCGACCTGCGGGGCGCCTCTGCCGTGGCCTGCGCACGGGCCGCCTCCGCCGCGGCTGGTGCGCCGGTTGCCCCCGGCGCAGCTTGGCTTCCCCGGGAAGCTTGAGCTGCCCGGCGAGCTGGTTGTTGCCGGGGCGCCTGCGCCCTCGCTCCCATCGCCGCCCTGCGGATACGCTTCAGTGGAGACCGCCTTGGGCTTGCCGGGGGCAGGGAGGTCTCCGACGAGGAGAGGTCGTCGGCGTAGAGCTCCGTAGATCCGTCGGAGTCCTCGGCGGCCTCGTCCTCCTCCTCCTCCTCCCCGGCTGGCTTGCTGGGCCCAGCGCCCTGCGCTGCGGCCTCTTTTCCTCTGGCGCCTCCACTCCCTCCGGCGCCTCCGCTCCCCGCGGCGCCTCTGTTCCCTCCGGCAGCGCCATCCCTTGCCGCGGCCTCGGCCACGATCCCGTGGATCCCGGAGTGCCTCAGAGAGGGGACCCCGGCGAGCGCGTCGGGAGGAAGTTGCAGCAGTCTGCGGATCTCCGCCTCCTCCGCTTGGCAGGACGCATCCGCAGCCTCCGCCTCTTCAGGCGTATATCCAAAATCTCCTGCCGCTGCGGCTGCAGCGGCCTCTTCAGCCCGAGAAGCCATGTATGCAAGCTCCTGTTCGGTGGTGTCCCGCGTGTGCTCCTTGATGTCATCCTTGTTCTTCGCCACCTCCACGAGGTTGTCGAAGAAGCTGAGGACGTCTATGGGCTTGGGCGGAATCCACGTGCGGTCCACGCCGTGCGAATCGCACGCGGGCATCATGGCGCAAAGACGATCCCGGACTGTGCTGTTGCAGAGGGGCACCACTCCCCGGGGAGGTCTGAACCACTCAGGGTGGGCCGGGTCATATTTGAAGAGTTCCCGGACCATCCCCTTCAGCTCCAGCGTCGTGAAGTTGAAGTTCAGCCCGGGGCGCAGCCTCATTATATCCGCTGCGTTGCCGTACTCCCAGGCCGGCCTTTTCCTGTCTTGGAGAGGGGCGATGCGGCGGCGGAGGAAGTCTGCGCCTACTTCTGCAACGGACAGCCTTGCTACCCGAAGACGAAGAATCCGGACGAGGGCGACGTCGAGCTTGATGTCGTCCGAATCCAGCTCGCTCCAATCCCTGCCGCGCACGATGGGCGTTGTGCGCGGCGCGGTGAAGGGCTGCGGCTCGTCCTCAACGATCCAGCACCAGTCTGCACGCCACTCCTCCCACTTGCCGCGGAGCTCCCCCGGCAAGTACGACTCCTTCCTGTTCAGACGAAATACCCAAGAAATTCCCCCGGAGAGGGGGGCGCCGGCCTCTGCTCTAGGGGTGAAGAAGTGCCTAAACAGCGCTACGTTTGGGTGTATTCCTATGAAGTTTTCGCACATGTGTGCGAAAACCGCCATTGTGAGGATGGCGTTGGGGGTGAAGTCAAGAAGGTGGAGGCCATAGGTGTGCATGACGTCGCAGAAGAAATCAGAGAAAGGAGGGCAAAGACCGCAGTGAAAGAAGGCTGCGAAGAAATAGTACCCGCCGGGGTAGTTGTCCTTGGCGGCGGCCGGATAAGCTCGAGTGCGGGGGTGCGCCTTGGTTTCCTTGGCCCAGAACAAGTAGTACTTGTTCCAGAGCTCCCGCGCGCCGAGCCTCGGCGGGAAGACGCGGTTCCGCTTCCGGTACGCGGTAAGCTTCGCTGCTTGCTCCGACTTCTCCCTCTTGGCTTTCTCCGCCTTCGCCTTCTCGGTCTTCGGGGCCATGGCGGAGGCGGCGGAGGAAGGGGGGGAACGGTGGCGGCGGAGGTGTGGAGGCGGACCGCAAAGGGGATTTCTGGAGGAAGAAGAAGATGCAATGAAAGCGCAAGGAGGGGAATCGCTCCTGCTTCCCCTGCTTTTATGGGGAAGTGGGGGGGCGTTTCGCTCTTTCCATTAAGAGAACGTGGGCACGTCCCATCCCACGACGCCGCAATCGACGCGTGCCGTTATGGGTGGATGCGGCGGATACGGAAGTGGATTCGGCGCGCTGTGGGCCGCGTGTGCCCGTGCACTGTTTTGGGCCTGGCCCAACAGCGCTCGGCACCGTGTGTGGCCCAGGCCCGGGGGCTCCTGTCGGTGTACTGAGGTAGGGGTACCTCAGTACCCCAACTTGTGCACGGGCAGTTGCAGCTTCCCGCGGCAGGGTTTACCACGCGCTCGCCGGAGACCTTCCTGCTCCATATCAAACCATTCAAAAACAAAGTATGCAAGACAGAAGATCGAGACCCCGGCAAGTGGAGCTTGCCGGGAAGGCCGTACCAGGCTCAAGACTACCTCACTAGCACAAGGCCCTGGCAAGAGGAGCTTGCCAGGAAGACTAGAAGACACGCCTCGGCGCTATATGCGTCCCAGCGAGGGTCCGGGGAGCGGCAAGCTCCCGGGCCCGGCAAGATCAAGACCCCGGCAAGGTGCTTGCCGGGAAAGTTGCGCTGTGTGCCCGCGCTCCAGCTCATCGGCCCACGCGTCGCCCTGGGGCCTATCCAGGGACGCGTGGCGGATGGCTGTGCAGCCTGGGGGACACGGTGGCACTCCCCGGTGGTGGATCCATCGCCGTGGCAGACGGAGACGCAAGGGCGGGAGCTTTTGGGGTCGACGGCGACGGGCATTAAATGCCCTTGTCCCCCACTGTCAAAGTAGGTAGCGACCACTGTTCGCGCACTGTAGCTCCACTGTTCCCGCACTGTTACAACTACCACCTCTTTTACGTTTTTACCCCTTTCTCCTACGTTGACACCTGTCGGTGACCCCTTGCACTATAAAAGGAGGCCCATGCACAACGTGGAGGGGGTTCGGAACCTAGATCACTCATACGCTCGGTGTAGCTGCTTCTTAAAGCTCCCGAGCACTCCAACTCAATACACAACTAAGCAGGAGTGGGGTTTTACGCGTCTACCGCGGCCCGAACCTGGGTAAAACTGCCCGCGTGCTCGCTACGATCTGCTCTTCGTGCTCCCTCCGCCCTCGTACCGCACAGACAAGGGGCTCCGGTCCCATAGGTGTTCGTGGCGGACAGTTTCCCCCGACAATGACAGTAGGGGCAGCAAGGCACGTATTGTATTGTTGCCATCGAGGATAAAAAGATGGGGTTTACATCATATTGCTTGAGTTTATCCCTCTACATCATGTCATCTTGCTTAAGGCGTTACTCTGTTCGTATGAACTCAATACACTAGATGCATGCTGGATAGCGGTCGATGTGTGGAGTAATAGTAGTAGATGCAGGCATGAGTCGGTATACTTGTCTCGGACGTGATACCTATATACAATGATCATGCCTAGATAGTCTCATAATTATTCACTTTTCTATCAATTGCTCGACAGTAATTTGTTTACCCGCCGTAGAATATCGCTATCATGAGAGAAGCCACTAGAAAAAACTATGGCCCCCGGGTCTATTCTCAACATATCAATCTACATCTACTTTACTTTTACCGCTTTTATTTGTTGTTTTATTTAAACCAAAAATACCAAAAATATTAACTATCATCTCTATCAGATCTCACTTTCGTAAGTGACCGTAAAGGGATCGACAACCCCTTATCGCGTTGGCTGTGAAGTTCTTATTTGTCTGTGCATGTGTGAGGGACTCGCGCGTGATCTCCTACTGGACTGATACCTTGGTTCTCAAGAACTGAGGGAAATACTTACACTACTGTGCTACATCTCCCTTTCCTCTTCGAGGGAATACAACGCAAGCTCAAGAGGTAGCAAGAAGAATTTCTGGCGCCGTTGGCGGGGAGGCTTACGCAAAAGTCATATACCAAGTACCTATCGCAAACCCTTATCCTTCGCATTACATTTTTTGCCTCTCGTTTTCCTCTCCCCCACTTCACCCTTGCCGTTTTATTTGCCCCTCTTCCACCGTGTGTTTTTCGTTCGCTTGCTTCTTGTTTGCTTGTGTGTTGCTTGCTTGCTTGTCATCATGTCTAGCACACCTATCATTATCACAACTCCCGAGAGTGAGGTCCTCAACTTTAAACAAAGGGAGGAAGAAAACTTAAAAGATGCTTGGTATAGAATTTGCTATGCTCAAAATAGATCCAATAGGAAGCTTTCCACTTCCGTGCTTCTTCACAATTTTTATATTGGCATAACCCCTTGGAATAGGCTTCTTCTTGATACCGTTACCGGAGGAAATTTCTTGGGGAATGATACCCTTAATTCTTACAATGTCCTGATAGATTTATTCAGGCAACCTTCTACCTAGGAAGAGACTCAAGTTTTTGAGAAAATATGCGAAGTAACAAAGATATTACAAAAGTCTCTTGAACCGCTTAAGAATGTTAGTGGAAATATCCATCGTATGAATATGTTGATTACCCTTTGCAATAAAGAGGTTGGATGCTTTAGATCTAAAGATTACCGAATATGAAGGGAAACGTAAGAACCTCCCGGATTCGAGCTTGACACCATTAAAAGGGAGAAGATCAAAGATGGCAATACCTAGATCTATCTTGTATCGTGCCTAGCTAGGGGCGTAAAACGATAGCGCTTGTTGGGAGGCAACCCAATTTTATGTTTTTTGTTTTTGTTGCTGTTAGGGAATAAATATTGCATCTAGCCTCTGATTAGATGTGGTTTCATGTTTTGTTTAGTGTTTGTGCCAAGTAAAACCTTTGGGAAGACTTGTGTGAAGTTTATGTGATCTTGCTGTGAAAAACAGAATCGTTAGCGCTAGCAAAAGTAGTCGTGGGATTTTACTGGAGCGCGATTTTTAGTTGATTCTTTTTGCAGATGATTGGTACACAAATTCCGCAAATTTACCAATTTAGTTTGAATTTTTTGGAGTTACAGAAGTAGGCGAACCCTATAGATTACTACAGTCTGTTCTGTCTTTGACAGATTCTGTTTTTCGTGTGTTGTTTGCTTATTCCGATGCATCTATGAGTAGTATTGGAGGATATGAACCATAGAGAAGTTGGAGTATAGTAGGTTTAACACCAATATAAACAAAGAATGAATTCATTGCTGTACCTTTGAGTAGTGGTTTGCTTTCTTTTACTAACGGAGCTTGCGAGAATTTTTGTATAAGTTTTGTGTTGTGAAGTTTTCAAGTTTTGAGTATTGCTTTGATGGATTATGGAACAAGGAGTATCAAAGTCCTAAGCTTGGGGATGCCCATGGCACCCCAAGGAATTCAAGATAATCAAAAGCCTAAGATTGGGGATGCCCCGGGAAGGCATCCCCTCTTTCGTCTTCATCCATCGGTAACTATACTTGGAGCTATATTTTTATTCGCAACATGTTATGTGTTTTGCTTGGAGCGTCTAGTATAATTTGAGTCTTTGCTTGTTAGTTTGCCATAATTATCCTTGCTGGACACACCTATTTGAGAGAGTTAAATATGGCCTAGGAATTGTTAGAACACTCTAAGTGCTTCACTTATATCTTTTAGAGCACGGTGGTGGTTATATTTTGTAGAAATTGTTGAACTCTCATGCTTCACTTATATCTATTTGAGAGTCTATTAAAATATCAAGGTAATGTTTTTAGGATAATAAACTAGTCTTCACATGATAGACATCCAATGTCAATGTAGCAAAAAAAATCACACTAAGTGCATTGAATAGAATGAGATGTTGGATGCTTGATAATTGTTTTGAGACATGAGGATAGTGATATTAGAGTCATGCTAGTGGAGTTATTATGAAATTGAGAAATACTTGTGTTAAGGTTAGTGATTCCCGTAGCATGCACGTATGGTGAACCGCTATGTGACGAAGTTAGAGCATGAGGTATTTGTAAAGTGTCAACCTTTGTGTGGAGGTCGGGAGCGCGCGATGGTTAACTCCTACCAACCTCCCCCCTAGGAGCATGCATTGATTGCTTTGTTTTGATGACCCGTAAATTTT
Organism: Secale cereale; assembly: GCA_902687465.1. Taxonomy (NCBI): domain Eukaryota; kingdom Viridiplantae; phylum Streptophyta; class Magnoliopsida; order Poales; family Poaceae; genus Secale; species Secale cereale. Next base: position 229,556,550 of record LR738715.1, on the reverse strand, counting down.
TGCAATAAGTATATGAGTTCTTATGACTAATGTTGAGTCCATGGATTATACGCACTCTCACCCTTCCACCATTGCTAGCCTCTCTTGTACCGCGCAACTTTTGCCGGTGCCATGAACCCACTATACATCCTTCCTCAAAACAGCCACCATATTGTTCCTCAAAATAGCCACCATATTGTTCCTCAAAACAGCCACCATACCTACCTATCATGGCATTTCCATAGCCATTCCGAGATATATTGCGATGCAACTTTCCACCGTTCCGTTTATATGACACGCATCATATTGTCATATTGCCATGCATGATCATGTAGTTGACATCGTAGTAGTGGCAAAGCCACCATGCATAACTTTACATATATGTCGCTCTTGATTCAATGCATATCCTGGTACACCACCGGAGGCATTCATGTAGAGTCATACTTGTTGTAGTATCGAGTTGTAATAAAAAGTGTAATGATCATGATTATTAGAGCATTGTCCCATGTGAGGAAAGGCCAATAAAAGAAAGATGGCCCAAAAAAATAGAGAGGGGCTAATAATTAAGAAGGAAGAGAAAAAGGCCCTCCAAAAAAATGAGAGAAAAGAGAGAAGGGACAATTGCTACTATCTTTTTCCACACTTGTGCTTCAAAGTAGCACCATGTTCTTCATTGTAGAGAGTCTCATGCTTAGTCACTTTCATATACTAGTGGGAACTTTCATTATAGAGCTTGGCTTGTATATTCCAATGATGGGCTTCCTCAAATGCCCTAGGTCTTCGTGAGAAAGCAAGTTGGATGCACACCCACTAGTTTCTTTTGTTTAGCTTTCATTCATATTTAGCTCTAGTGCATCCGTTGCATGGCAATCCCTACTCACTCACATTGATATCTATTGATGGGCATCTCCATAGCCCGTTGATACGCCTAGTCGTTGTGAGACTATCTCCCTCCTTTTTGTCTTCTCCACAACCACCTCTATTCCATCCATAGTGCTATATCCATGGCTCACACTCATGTATTGCGTGAAAGTTGAAAGGTTTGAAAAAATAGAGTATGAAAACAAATGCTTGGCTGAAATTGGGGTTGTGCATAATATGAATATTTTGGGTGATGAAGAGGGAGCATAGCCAGACTATATGATTTTGTAGGGATAACTTTCTTTAGCCATAGTATTTTGAGAAGACATGATTGCTTTGTTAGTATTGCTTGAAGTATTGTTATTTATTATGTCAATATAGACTTTTATCTTGAATCTTTCAGATCTGAACATTCATGCCACAATTAAGAGAATTACATTGAAAAACTATATTGGTTAGCATTCCACATCAAAAATTCTTTCTTTATCATTTACCTACTCGAGGACGAGTAGGAATTAAGCTTGGGGATGCTTGATACGTCTCCAATGTATCTATAATTTTTTATTGTTCCATGCTATTATTCACGAAGTCTTGGATGTTTAATGGGTTTTATCATTCACTTTTATATCATTTTTGGGACTAACCTACTAACCCAAAGGCCCGGTCCAGATTGCTGTTTTTTTTTGCCTATTTCAGGGTTTTGCAGAAAAAGAATATCAAACGAAGTCCAAACGGAATGAAACCTTCGCGAGAGATATTTTTGGAGAAAATCACGCCAGAGGAACTTGAGAACCACGTCAGGGTGGCCCTCGAGGGTGGGGGCGCGCCCCCTGCCTCGAGGCCCACTCGAGCGTCCACCGGTGCCCTCCTTCTTCCTATATAAGTCCACGTACCCCAGAAACTCCGTGAACAGAGAGAAAACCCTAATTCCACCGTCGTAGCTTCTGTTCCTGTGGAGATCCCATCTTGGAGCCTGTTCAGGAGCTCCACCGGAGGGGGATCCATCACGGAGGCCTTCATCATCATCATCATCGCCCTCACCATGAGTTGTGAGTAGTTTACCACAGACCTTCGGGTCCATAGCTAGTATCTAGATGGCTTCTTCTCTCTCTTCGGATCTCAATACAAATTTCTCCTCGGTCTTCAAGGAGATCTATTCGATGTAATCTCATTTTGCGGTGTGTTTGTCGAGATCTGATGAATTGTGAGTTTATGATCAAGGTTATCTATGAAAGATATTTGGTTCTTCTCTGAACTTTTTATGTGTGCTCATAATATCCTTGCAAGTCTCTTCGAATTATTGGTTTGGTTTGGCCTACTAGATCTATAGTTCTTGCAATTGGAGAAGTGCTTGGCTTTGGGTTCAATCTTGCGGTGTCCTTTCCCAGTGACAGTAGGGGCAGCAAGGCACGTATTGTATTGTTGCCATCGAGGATAAAAAGATGGGGTTTACATCATATTGCTTGAGTTTATCCCTCTACATCATGTCATCTTGCTTAAGGCGTTACTCTGTTCGTATGAACTCAATACACTAGGTGCATACTGGATAGCGGTCGATATGTGGAGTAATAGTAGTAGATGCAGGCAGGAGTCGGTCTACTTGTCTCGAACGTGATGCCTATATACAATGATCATGCCTAGATAGTCTCATAATTATTCGCTTTTCTATCAATTGCTCGATAGTAATTTGTTTACCCGCTGTAGAATATCGTTATCATGAGAGAAGCCACTAGAGAAAACTATGGCCCCCGGGTCTATTCTCAACATATCAATCTACATCTACTTTACTTTTACCGCTTTTATTTGCTGTTTTATTAAAACCAAAAATACCAAAAATATAAACTATCATCTCTATCATGTCTCACTTTCGTAAGTGACCGTAAAGGGATTGACAACCCCTTATCGCGTTGGCTGTGAAGTTCTTATTTGTTTGTGTAGGTGCGAGAGACTCGCGCGTGGTCTCCTACTGGATTGATACCTTGGTTCTCAAAACTCAGGGAAATACTTACGCTACTGTGCTACATCTCCCTTTCCTCTTCGAGGGAATACAACACAAGCTCAAGAGGTAGCAGCATCGCGGGGACGGTTTTCTCTGATGATCTACTTTCTAATTTGAGCGAAGGTACAATTACCTCATCAAGTTCTACTTTCCTCCCACTCACTTCTTTCGAGAGAAACTCCTTCTCTATAAAGGACCCATTCTTAGCAACGAAAATATTTCCTTCGGATCTGTGGTAGAAGGTGTAACCAACAGTTTCTTTTGGTTATCCTATGAAGACGTACTTCTACAATTTGGGTTTGAGCTTATTAGGCTGAAGCTTTTTCACATAAGCATCGCAACCCCAAACTTTAAGAAATGACAGCTTTGGCTTCTTGCCAAACCATAGTCATAGGGTGTCGTCTCAATGGATTTAGAAGGTGCCCTATTTAGCGTGAATGCAACTGTCTCTAATGCATAACCCCAAAATGATAAAGGCAAATCAGTATGACACATCATAGAACGCACCATATCCAATAGAGTACGGTTACGATGTTTGGACACACCATTACGCTGTGGTGTTCTAGGTGGCGTGAGCTGTGAAACTATTCCACATTGTTTCAAATGAAGACCAAACTCATAACTCAAATATTCGCCTCAGCAATCGGATCATAGAAATTTTATTTTGTTGTTACGATGATTCTGTACTCACTATGAAATTCTTTGAACTTTTCAAATGTTTCAGACTTGTGTTTCATTAAGTAGATATACCATATCTACTCAAATTATCTGTGAAGGTTAGCAAACAACGATACCCGCCGCGTGCTTCAACACTCATTGGACCGGATACATCGGTATGTTTTATTTCCAATAAGTCATTAGCTCGCTCCATTATTCCAAAGAATGGATTTTTAGTCATCGTGCCCATGAGGCATGGTTCGCAAGTATCAAATGATTCATAATCAAGTGATTTCAAAAGCCCATCAACATTGAGTTTCTTCATGCGCTCTACACCAATATGACCTAAACGGCAGTGCCACAAGTATGTTGCACTATCATTATCAACTCTGCATCTTATGGCTTCAATATTATGAATATGTGTATCACTACAATCAAGATTCAATAAGAATAGACCATTCCTCAAGGGTGCATGACCATAAAAGATATTACTCATATAAATAGAACAACCATTATTCTCTGACTTACATGAATAACCGTCTCGCATCAAACAAGATCCAGATAACAATTATTTAGGTCTAAAACTAATCCCGAAGGTAAATGTACAGGTAGCGTGCCGACGACAATCACATCAACCGTGGAACCATTCCCGGCGCGCATCGTCACCTCGTCCTTAGCCAATCTTTGTTTAATCCGTAGCTCCTGATTCGAGTTACAAATATGAGCAACCGAACAAGTATCAAATACCCAGGCGCTGCTACGAGCACTAGTAAGGAACACAACAATAACATGTATATCTAATATACCTTTGTTCACTTTGTCATCCTTCTTATCCGCCAAATACTGGGGGTAGTTCCGCTTCCAGTGACCACTCCCTTTGCAGCAGAAGCACTCAGTTTCAGGCCTAGGACCAGCTTTGTGTTTCTTCGTGGGAGCAGCAACCTGTTTTTTGTTCTTCTTGAAGTTCTCTTTCTTTCCTTTGCACTTTTTCTTGAAACTAGTGGTCTTGTTAACCATCAATACTTGATGCTCTTTCTTGATTTCTACCTTAGCTGATTTCAGCATTGCAAAGAGCTCGAGAATTGATTACTCCATCCCTTGCATAGTATAGTTCATCATGAAGCCTTTGTAGCTTGGTGGCAGTGATTGAAGAACTCTGTCAATAACACTCTTGGGTGGAAGAGATATTCCCAATTGAGTCAAGTGGTTATGATACCCAGGCATTTTGAGTATGTGTTCAATAACAGAACTATTCTCCTCCATCTTGCAGCTATAGAACTTGTTGGAGACTTCATATCTCTCAACCCGGGCATTAGCTTGAAATATCAATTTAAGCTCCTGGAACATCTCATATGCTCCATGACATTCAAAATGTCTTTGAAGTCCCGGTTCTAAGCCGTAAAGCATGACACACTGAACTATAGAGTAGTCACCTGATCGAGCTTGCCAGACGTTCATAACATCTGCTTCAGCTCTTGCAGCAGGTGCGTCACCTAGCGGTGCATCAAGGACATAATTTTTATGTGCAGCAATGAGGATTATCCTCAAGTTACAGACCCAGTCCGTGTAGTTGCTACCATCATCTTTCAACTTAGCTTTCTATAGGAACGCATTAAAATTCAAGGGAACGGCAGCACGGGCCATTGATCTACAACATAGATATGCAAATACTATCAGGACTAAGTTCATGATAAATTAAGTTCAATTAATCAAATTACTAATGAACTCCCGCTTAAATTAACATCCCTCATGTTTATCTAAGTGATACATGATCCAAATCAACTAAACCATGTCCGATCATCACGTGAGATGTAGTCATCAATGGTGAACATCTCTATGTTGATCATATCTACTATATGACTCATGTTCGACCTTTCGGTCTCCAGTGTTCCGAGGCCATGTCTGTACATGCTAGGCTCGTCAAGTTTAACCCAAGCATTCTGCGTGTGTTAAACTGTCTTACAGCCATTGTATGTGAACGTAGAGTCTATTGATACGTCTCCAACGTATCTATAGTTTTTTATTGTTCCATGCTATTATTTATGATGTTTTGGATGTTTAATGGGCTTTGTTATACACTTTTATATTATTTTTGGGACTAACCTACTAACCCAAAGGCCTAGTCCAGATTGCTGTTTTTTGCCTGTTTTAGGGTTTTACAGAAAAGGAATATCAAACGGAGTCCAAACGGAATGAAACCTTCGAGAGAGATTTTTTGGGAGCAAAATACGCACAGGAGACTTGAGAACCACGGAGTAGGGCTGACGTGGCGTCCACGAGGGTGCCCCCCTATAGGGCGCGCCCCTGCCTCGTGGGCACCTCGTCTGGCCCCCGGTGCCCTCCTTCCTCCTATATATACCTACGTACCTCGAAACTATCAGAACAACAGGAAAAACCCTAGTTCCACTGCCGCAACCTTCTGTTCTTGTGAGATCCCATCTTGGGGCCTGTTCCGGAGCTCCACCGGAGGGGGGATCTTCCACGGAGTGCTTCTACATCATCATCATCACCTCACCATGAGTTGTGAGTAGTTTACCACAGACCTTCGGGGTCCATAGCTAGTATCTAGATGGCTTCTTCTCTCTCTTTGGATCTCAATACCAAGTTATCCTCGGTCTTCGAGGAGATCTATTTGATGTAATTTCTTTTTGCGGTGTGTTTGTCGAGATCCGATGAATTGTCGGTTTATGGTCAAGATTTTCTATGAGAAATATTTGGTTCTTCTTTGAACTCTTTATGTATGATTATAATATCCTTGCAAGTCTCTTCGAATTATTGGTTTGGTTTGGCCTACTAGATCTATAGTTCTTGCAATGGGAGTAGTGCTTGGCTTTGGGTTCAATCTTGCGGTGTCCTTTCCCAGTGACAGTAGGGGCAGCAAGACACGTATTGTATTGTTGCCATCGAGGATAAAAATATGGGGTTTATATCACTAAGTTTGAGTTTATCCCTCTACATCATGTCATCTTGCTTAATGCGTTACTCCGTTCTTATGAACTTAATACTATAGATGCATGCTGGATAGCGGTCGATGTGTGGAGTAATAGTAGTAGATGCAGAATCGTTTCGGTCTACTTGTCTCGGATGTGATGCCTATATATAATGATCATGCCTAGATAGTCTCATAATTATTCGCTTTTCTATCAATTGCTCGACAGTAATTTGTTTACCCGCCGTAGAATATCGCTATCATGAGAGAAGCCACTAGAGAACACTATGGCCCCTGGGTCTATTCTCAACATATCAATCTACAATCTACTTTACTTTTCCGCTTTTACTTTCTGCTCTTATAACCAGAAATACCAAAAATATCAAACTATCATCTCTATGAGATCTCACTTTCGTAAGTGACCGTAAAGGGATTGACAACCCCTTATCACGTTGGTTGCGAAGTTCTTATTTGTTTGTGCAGGTGCGAGGGACTCGCGCATGGTCTCCTACTGGATTGATACCTTGGTTCTCAAAACCTGAGGGAAATACTTATGCTATTGTGCTGCATCTCCCTTTCCTCTTCGAGGGAATACAACGCAAGCTCGAGAAGTAGCAAGAAGAATTTCTGGCGCCGTTGCCGGGGAGGCTTACGCAAAAGTCATATACCAAGTACCTATCACAAACCCTTATCCTTCGCATTACATTTTTTCCCTCTCGTTTTCCTCTCCCCCACTTCACCCTTGCTGTTTTATTTGCCCTTCTTTTGCCGTGTGTTTTCCGTTCGACTTTCTGTTTGCTTGTGTTGCTATGTGCACTCAATTAGCTTGCATATTCGCTTGCTAAAGTATGGATCCTCATCCACTTGCTAATCTCTTTAAGAGATCTAATTATGTTGAACCTATTGCTAGTGAGCTGCGTGCACTAGATTATCTTTATGAGGTTTTGCTCGAAATTTATGAATCTGAAAATTGTGACAAAGTGTTGAAAGAAGAAAATTATAAAGTGATTCACAATAGCTCCTTAAATAAAAACATGATTGCAATGATACTATTGTAAATTCTATTAATGTCAATTGTGTTAATGATATGCAAAACCCTAAGCTTGGGGATGCTAGTATTGCTATGTCTTCTACTTGTTGCAATGATCATGATTGGGGTGATTCTTCTTACGATCTTGATACTTTATTTGATCCCCATGATGAATATGATATTGATAATAATGTTTGCTATAATATTGAGAGTGGGTTTGGAAGAGTGTCAACTTTAGATCCCACATATTTGGAGAATATTCAATCTTATGAATTTTTTGATAAAAGTGGGTTTGGAGAGGTCATGACTTTAGTTAATGTTGCTCCCACTATTTTGGAAGAGTGTCAACTTCGTATGCATGTGGATTGTGTTGAGAATATGTTTTGTGATAGATATACTGTTGAATTTTCTTATGATCCTACATGCAATTATTATGAGAGAGGAAAATATGGTTATAGAAATCTTCATGTTACTAAATTACCTCTCTTCATGTTGAGATTGCTATTGTTTGTTTCTTCTTCCTTGCATATGCTAGATCTTGTTTGTCTTGCTAATTTGTTTTCCTATAAAATTCCTATGCATAGGAAGTATGTTAGACTTAGATGTGTTTCTCACATGCTATATGATGCTCTCTTTGTGCTTCAATTCTTATCTTTCATGTGAGCATCATTGAATTATCAATGACTAGCTAGGGGCGTTAAACGATAATGCTTGTCGGGAGGCAACCCAATTTTATATTTTTTTGTTTTTGATTCTGTTTAGGAATAAATATTGCATCTAGCTTCTGTTTAGATGTGGTTTTGTGTTTTAATTAGTGTTTGTGCCAAGTAGAACCTTTGGGAAGACTTGTGTGAAGTTTATACGATCTTGTTGTGAAAAACAGAATCGTTAGCGCTCGCTAGAATGGTCACCATATTTTACTGGAGCGTGCTATTTAGTTGATTCTTTTTGCAGATGATTAATAGACAAATTCCTCACGTTTACCAATTTAGTTTAATTTTTTTGGAGTTACAGAAGTATGTGAAAACTGCAGATTACTACAGACTGTTCTGTTTTTGATAGATTCTGTTTTTCGTGTGTTGTTTGCTTATTTCAAAGAATCTATGAGTAGTATTGGGAAGTATGGACCATAGAGAAGTTGGAATACAGTAGGTTTAACACCAATATAAACAAAGAATGAAGTCATTGCAGTACCTTTGAGTAGTGGTTTGCTTTCTTATACTAACAGAGCTCACGAGATTTTTGTCTAAGTTTTGTGTTGTGAAGTTTTCAAGTTTTGAGTATTGCTTTAATGGACTATGGAACAAAGAGTGGAAAGAGCCTAATCTTGGGGATGCCCAAGGCACCCCAAGGTAAAATTCAAGAACAACCAAAAGCCTAAGCTTGGGGATGCCCCGGGATGGCATCCCCTCTTTCGTCTTCATCCATCGGTAACTATACTCGGAGCTATATTTTTATTCACCACATGATATGTGTTTTACTTGGAGCGTCTTGTATAATTTGAGTCTTTGCTTGTTAGTTTGACACAATTATCCTTACTGGACACACCTATTTGAGAGAGTTAAATATGGCCTAGGAATTGATAGAACACTCTATGTGCTTCACTTATATCTTTTGAGTTGAATAGTTTTTGCTCTAGTGCTTCACTTATATCTTTTAGAGCACGGTGGTGATAATATTTTGTAGAAATTGTCGATCTCTCATGATTCACTTATATCCTTTTGAGAGTCTATTAAAACAGCATGGTAATGTGCTTAGGCTATAAAACTAGTCTTCACATGATAGACATCCAATATCAATGTAGTAAAAACTTTCACACTAAGTGCATTGAATATGATGAGAAGTTGGATGCTTGATAATTGTTTTGAGATATGAGGATAGTGATACTAGAGTCATGCTAGTGGAGTTATTATGAAATTGAGAAATGCTTGTGTTAAAGTTAGTGATTCCCGTAGCATGCACGTATGGTGAACCGCTATGTGACGAAGTTAGAGCATGAGGTATTTGGAAAGTGTCAACCTTTGTGTGGAGGTCGGGGGCGCACGATGGTTAACTCCTACCAACCTCCCCCCTAGGAGCATGTGTTGATTGCTTTGTTTTGATGACTCATAGATTTTTGCAATAAGTATATGAGTTATTATGACTAATGTTGAGTCCATGGATTATACGCACTCTCACCCTTCCACCATTGCTAGCCTCTCTTGTATCGTGCAACTTTCGCCGATACCATAAACCCACTATATATCCTTCCTCAAAACAGCCACCATATATATTCCTCAAAACAGCCACCATACCTACCTATCATGGCATTTCCATAGCCATTTCGAGATATATTGCCATGCAACTTTCCATCGTTCCGTTCATATGACACGCATCATATTTTCATATTGCCATGCATGATCATGTAGTTGACATCGTATCTGTGGCTAGGCCACCATGCATAATTTTTCATACATGTCACTCTTGATTCATTGCACATCCAGGTACACCGCCAGAGGCATTCATATAGAGTCATACTTTGTTCTAGTATCGAGTTGTAATTCAATGAAAGTGTGATGATCATCATTATTAGAGCATTGTCCCATGTGAGGAAAGGATAAATCAATAAAGCCCCTCCAAAAAAAGAAGAAAAAAGAGAGAAAGGCCAAAGAAAAATAATAAGAAAGGCCCAAAAAAAAAAAAAAAAGGACAATTGCTACTATCTTTTTCCACACTTGTGCTCAAAGTAGCACCATGTTCTTCATGATAGGAAGTCTCGTGTTTAGTCACTTTCATATACTAGTGGGAATTTTCATTATAGAACTTGGCTTGTATATTCCAACGATGGGCTTCCTCAAATGCCCTAGGTCTTCATGAGCAAGTGATACGTCTCCAACGTATCTACAATTTTTTGATTGTTCCATGCTATTATTTATGAAGTCTTGGATGTTCAATGGGCTTTATCATTCACTTTTATATCATTTTTGGGACTAACCTACTAACCCAAAGGCCAAGTCCAGATTGCTGTTTTTTTTCCTATTTCAGGGTTTTGCAGAAAAGGAATATCAAACGGAGTCCAAACGGAATGAAACCTTCGCGAGAGATATTGTTGGAGAAAATCACGCACGGGAAACGTCAGGACCAAGTCAGGGGACAGAGGAGCTGCCCTCGAGGGTGGGGGCCGCGCCCCCCTTCCCAGGGCGCTCCCCCTGCCTCGAGGCCCCCTCGTGTGCCCCCGAGGCCCTCCTTCTTCCTATATATACCTACGTACCCTAGAAACACCATACGCAAAGAGAAAACCCTAATTCCACCGCCGTAGCTTCTGTTCCCGTGGAGATCCCATCTTGGAGCCTGTTCCGGGAGGGCAATCCATCATGGAGGCCTTCATCATCATCATCATCGCCCTCACCATGAGTTGTGAGTAGTTTACCACAGACCTTCGGGTCCATAGCTAGTATCTAGATTGCTTCTTCTCTCTCTCTGGATCTCAATATAAAGTTCTCCTCGGTCTTCGAGGAGATCTATTCGATGTAATCTCTTTTTGCGGTGTGTTTGTCGAGATCCGATGAATGTGAGTTTATGATCAAGGTTATCTATGAAAGATATTTGGTTTTTCTCTAAACTTTTTATGTGTGCTCATAATATCCTTGCAAGTCTCTTCGAATTATTGGTTTGGTTTGGCCTACTAAATCTATAGTTCTTGCAATGGGAGAAGTGCTAGGCTTTGGGTTCAATCTTGCGGTGTCCTTTCCCAGTGACAGTAGGGGCAGCAAGGCACGTATTGTATTGTTGCCATCGAGGATAAAAAGATGGGGTTTTCATCATATTGCTTGAGTTTATCCCTCTACATCATGTCATCTTGCTTAAGGCGTTACTCTGTTCGTATGAACTCAATACACTAGATGCATGCTGGATAGCGGTCGATGTGTGTAGTAATAGTAGTAGATGCGGAATCATTTCGGTCTACTTGTCTCGGACGTGATGCCTATATACAATGATCATGCCTAGATAGTATCATAATTATTCGCTTTTCTATCAATTGCTCGACAGTAATTTGTTTACCCGCCGTAGAATATCGCTATCATGAGAGAAGCCACTACAGAAAACTATGGCCCCCGGGTCTATTCTCAACATATCAATCTACATCTAGTTTACTTTTCTTGCTTTTATTTGCTGTTTTATTAAACCAAAAATACCAAAAATATAATTATCATCTCTATCAGATCTCACTCTCGTAAGTGACCGTAAAGGGATTGACAACCCCTTATCGCGTTGGCTGTGAAGTTCTTATTTGTTTGTGCAGGTGCGAGGGACTGGCGCGTGGTCTCCTACTGGATTGATACATTGGTTCTCAAAAACTGAGGGAAATACTTACGCTACTGTGCTGCATCTCCCTTTCCTCTTTGAGGGAATACAACGCAAGCTCAAGAGGTAGCAAGAAGAATTTCTGGCGCCGTTGCCGGGGAGGCTTACGCAAAATTCATATACCATGTACCTATCAGAAACCCTTATCCTTCGCATTACATTTATTTGCCTCTCATTTTCCTCTTCCCCACTTCACCCTTGCCGTTTTATTTGCCCTTCTTCCGCCGTGTTTTTTTCGTTCGCTCGCCTTTTTGTTCGCTTGTGTGTGTTGGATTGCTTGCTTGCCACTATGGCTCTTCCTTCTAGTGTAGACCCTCACCTCAAGAGGCTGGAGGAGATCGAAAACAATGATAGACATTTTATGACTATACAATTTGAGCATAATGACTTCTTCAGAAGTGATCTTAAAGAACAGAAAAAGTTTATGGAGTATATGAATAAAGACATTGATGATATGTCTAAAGAATTTTATGGCTTGAAATCTCAGTTTGCTCATCTTGAGAACTTAATTGCCCAAATTTCGGATAAACAGTCCACCTTGATTAATAAGATGGCTGCTAAACCGGAAGAGCATGAAAATAAAGATAAAGATCTGAAAGTTATTGATGTGTCTCCTATTAGATCCTTGTTTTCTAGTATTAATCTTGATGAGAATAGGATTGGAGATGATTCTGCTTTAAGGTGTCCCAATGATTTGGAGTTTTTAGATCTTGATGCTAAAATTTCTAAAAGTGGGAGTGAAGAGATTAAAACTTTGCATAGTGATGAACCCACTACTTTGGATGTCAAGGGATTCAATTATGATAATTGCTCTTTGATTGATTGTATTTCCTTGTTGCAATCCGTGCTAAATTCTCTGCATGCTTATAGTCAAAATAAAGCTTTCACTAAACATTTAGTTGACGCTTTGATGCAATCTTATGAAGAAAAACTTGAGTTGGAAGTTTCTATACCTAGAAAGCTTTATGATGAATGGGAGCCTACTATAAAAATAAAAATAAAAGATCATGAATGCTATGCTTTGTGTGATTTGGGTGCAAGTGTCTCCACTATCCCAAAAACTTTGTGTGATTTGCTAGGGTTCCATGAGCTTGATGATTGTTCTTTAAATTTGCATCTTGCGGATTCCACCGTTAAGAAACCTATGGGAAGAATTAATGATGTTCTTATTGTTTCCAATAGGAATTATGTGCCCGTAGATTTCATTGTTCTTGATATAGATTGCAATCCTTCATGTCCTATTATTCTTGGCAGACCTTTCCTTAGAATGATTGGTGCAATTATTGATATGAAAGAAGGAAATATTAGATTCCAATTTCTGTTAAGGAAAGGCATGGAACACTTTCCTAGAAAGAAAATCAAATTACCATATGAATCTATCATGAGAGCCACTTATGGATTGCCTTCCAAAGATGGCAATACCTAGATCTATCTTGTATCGTGCCTAGCTAGGGGCGTAAAACGATAGCGCTTGTTGGGAGGCAACCCAATTTTATGTTTTTTGCTTTTGATGCTGTTAGGAAATAAATATTGCATCTAGCCTCTGATTAGATGTGGTTTCATGTTTTGTTTAGTGTTTGTGCCAAGTAGAACCTTTGGTAAGACTTGTGTGAAGTTTATATGATCTTGCTGTGAAAAACAGAATCGTTAGCGCTCGCTAAAGTACTCGTGGGATTTTACTGGAGCGTGATTTTTAGTTGATTCTTTTTGCTACTGATTGGTAGACAAATTGTGCAAATTTAAAATTTTAGTTTGAATTTTTTGGAGTTCCAGAAGTAGGCGAACCCTGCAGATTACTACAGATTGTTCTGTTTTTGACAGATTCTGTTTTTCGTGTGTTGTTTGCTTATTCCGATGCATCTATGAGTAATATTGGAGGATATGAACCATAGAGAACTTGGAGTACAGTAGGATTAACACCAATATAAACAAAGAATGAATTTATTGCTGTACCTTTGAGTAGTGGTATGCTTTATTTTACTAACGGAGCTCACGAGAATTTTTGTCTAAGTTTTGTGTTGTGAAGTTTTCGAGTTTTGAGTATTGCTTTGATGGACTATGGAACAAGGAGTAGCAAAGGCCTAAGCTTTGGGATGCCCATGGCACCCCAAGTAAATTCAAGATAATCAAAAGCCTAAGCTTGGGGATGCCCCGGGAAGGCATCCCCTCTTTCGTCTTCATCCATCGGTAACTATACTTTGAGCTATATTTTTATTCGCAACATGCTACGTGTTTTGCTTGGAGCGTCTTGTATAATTTGAGTCTTTGCTTGTTAGTTTGCCACAATCATCCTTGCCGGACACACATATTTGAGAGATAGTTAAATATGGCCTAGAAATTATTAGAACACTCTATGTGCTTCACTTATATCTTTTGACTTGAATAGTTTTTGCTCTAGTGCTTCACTTATATCTTTTAGAGCACGGTGGTGATAATATTTTGTAGAAATTGTTGAACTCTCATGCTTCACTTATATATATTTGAGAGTCTATCAAAACAGCATGGTAAAGTGTTTAGGCTTAAGAAACTAGTCTTCACATGATAAACATCCAATGTCAATGTAGTAAATAAAATCACACCAAGTGCATTGAATAGAATGAGATGTTGGATGCTTGATAATTGTTTTGAGACATGAGGATAGTGATATTACAGTCATGCTAGTGGAGTTATTATGAAATTAAGAAATACTTGTGTTAAGATTAGTGATTCCCGTAGCATGCACGTATGGTGAACCATTGTGTGACTAAGTTAGAGCATGAGGTATTTGTAAAGTGTCAACCTTTGTGTGGAGGTCGGGGGCGCGTGATGGTTAACTCCTACCAACCTCCCCCCTAGGAGAATGCGTTGATTGCTTTGTTTTGATGACTCGTAGATTTTTGCAATAAGTATATGAGTTCTTATGACTAATGTTGAGTCCATGGATTATACGCACTCTCACCCTTCCACCATTGCTAGCCTCTCTTGTACCGCGTAACTTTCGCTGGTGCCATAAACCCACTATATATCCTTCCTCAAAACAGCCACCATATTGTTCCTCAAAACGGCCACCATACCTACCTATCATGGCATTTCCATAGCCATTCCGAGATATATTGCCATGCAACTTTTCACCGTTCTGTTTATATGACACACATCATATTGTCATATTTCCATGCATGAACATGTAGTTGACATCGTATTTGTGGCAAAGCCACCATGCATAATCTTATCATACATGTCACTCTTGTTTCATTGCACATACCGGTACACCGCGGGAGGCATTCATATAGAGTCATACTTTGTTGTTGTAGTATCGAGTTGTAATATCGTGTTGTAATGAAAGTGTGATGATCATCATTTTTAGAGCATTGTCCCATGGGAGGAAAGGCTGAATCTATAAAGCCCCTCCGCAAAAAAATAGAAAAAAAAGATAGGCCAAAGAAAAAAAAGAGGAAGGCCCAAAAGAAAAAAAAAAGAAAAAATGGACAATTGCTACTATCTGTTTCCACACTTGTGCTTCAAAGTAGCACCATGTTCTTCATCGTAGATAGTCTCATGCTTAGTCACTTTCATATACTAGTGGGAATTTTCATTATAGAACTTGGCTTGTATATTCCAACGATGGGCTTCCTGAAATGCCCTAGGTCTTCGTGAGCAAGCAAGTTGGTGTTTGGGAACGTAGTATTTTAAAATTTTCCTACGATCACGCAAGATCTATCTACCAGATGCATAGCAACGAGAGGGAAGAGTGTGTCTACGTACCCTCGTAGACCGGAAGCGGAAGCGTCAAGTGACGTGGTTGATGTAGTCGAACTTCTTCGCGATTCAACCGATCAAGCACCGAACGTACGGCACCTCCGCGTTCAGCACACGTTCAGCTTGATGACGTTCCACGAGCTCTTGATCCAGTTAAGCTTCACGGGAGAGTTTCGTCAGCACAACGGCGTGGTGACGGATATGATGTATTCACCGGCGCAAGGCTTCGCCTAAGCACTGCAACGGTATGACCGAGGTGTGTTTCTGTGGAGGGGGGCACCGCACACGGCTAGAACAATTCAACTTGTGTCCTAGGGTGCCCCCTGCCCTCGTATATAAAGGAGCAAGGGAGAGGCCGGCCCTAGAGGGGGCGCGCCAAGTGTGGGGAGTCCTACTAGGACTCCCAAGTCCTAGTAGGATTCCCCTTTCCTTTCCGGAGTAGGATAAAAGGAAAGAGGTGGAGAGGGAGAAGGAAAAGGGGGCTGCACCCCTTGTCCAATTCGGACCAGAGGGGGGCCGCGCGCCTCCTTCCTTTTGGCCTTTCTCCTCTATTCCCGTATGGCCCAATAAGGCCCATATACTCCGAAAAATACCCGAATCAATCGGAACCTTTCCGATGTCCGAATATAGTCATCCAATATATCGATCTTTACGTCTCGACCATTTCGAGACTCCTCATCATGTCCCCGGTCTCATCCAGGACTCCGAACTCCTTCGGTACATCAAAACTCATAAACTCATAATACCGATCGTCATCAAACGTTAAGCGTGCGGACCCTACGGGTTCGAGAACTATGTAGACATGACCGAGACTCATCTCCGGTCAATAACCAATAGCGGAACCTGGATGCTCATATTGGCTCCTACATATTCTACGAAGATCTTTATCGGTCAAACCGCATAACAACATACGTTGTTCCCTTTGTCATCAGTATGTTACTTGCCCGAGATTCGATCGTCGGTATCTCAATACCTAGTTCAATCTCGTTACCGGCAAGTCTCTTTACTCGTTCCGTAATACATCATCTCGTGACTAACTCATTAGTCTTTTGCTTGCAAGGCTTATTATGATGTGCATTACCGAGAGGGCCTAGAGATACCTCTCCGACACTCGGAGTGACAAATCCTAGTCTTGATCTATGCCAACACCACGAACACTTTCGGAGACACCTGTAGAGCATCTTTATGATCACCCAGTTACGTTGTGACGTTTGATAGCACACAAGGTGTTCCTACGGTATTCGGGAGTTGCATAATCTCATAGTTATAGGAACATGTATAAGTCATGAAGAAAGCAATAGCAGTAAAACTAAACGATCATAGTGCTAAGCTAACGGATGGGTCTTGTCCATCACATCATTCTCCTAATGATGTCATCCCGTTGATCAAATGACAACTCATGTCTATGGTTAGGAAACATAACCATCTTTGATCAATGAGCTAGTCTAGTAGAGGCATACTAGGGACACTCTGTTTTGTCTATGTATTCACACATGTACTAAGTTTCCGGTTAATACAATTCTAGCATGAATAATAAACATTTATCATGATATAAGGAAATATAAATAACAACTTTATTATTGCCTCTAGGGCATATTTCCTTCAGTCTCCCACTTGCACTAGAGTCAATAATCTAGTTCACATTGCCATGTGATTTAACACCGATAGTTCACATCGTCATGTGATTAACACCCAAAGGGTTTACTAGAGTCAAAAATCTAGTTCACATCGCTATGTGATTAACACCCAAAGAGTACTAAGGTGTGATCATGTTTTGCTTCGTGAGAGAAGTTTAGTCAACGGGTCTGTCACATTCAGATCCGTATGTATTTCGCAAATTTCTATGTCTACAATGCTCTGCATGGAGCTACTCTAGCTAATTGCTCCCACTTTCAATACGCATCCAGATTGATACTTAGAGTCATCTGGATTTAGTGTCAAAGCTTGCATCGGCGTAACCCTTTACGACAAACTCTTTATCACCTCCATAATCGAGAAACATTTCCTTAGTCATCCAGTTACTAAGGATAATTTTGACCGCTGTACAGTGATCTACTCCTGGATCACTATTGTACCCCCTTGACAAACTCATGGCAAGGTATACAACATGTTTGGTACACAGCATGGCATACTTTATAGAACCTATGGCTGAGGCATAGGGAATGACTTTCATTCTCTCTATATTTTTCTGTCGTGGTCTGGCTTTGAGTCTTACTCAACTTCACACCTTACAAGTCAGGCAAGAACTCCTTCTTTGACTGATCCATTTTGAACTACTTCAAAATCTTATCAAGGTATATACTCATCGAAAGTCTTATCAAGCGTCTTGATCTATCTCTATAGATCTTGATGCCCAATATGTAAGCAGCTTCACCAAGGTCTTTCTTTGAAAAACTCCTTTCAAACACTTCTTTATGCTTTCCAGAAAATTCTACATCATTTCTGATCGACAATATGTCATTCACATATACTTATCAGAAAGGTTGTAGTGCTCCCACTCACTTCTTGTAAATACAGGCTTCACCGCAAGTCTGTATAAATCTATATGCTTTGATCAACTTATCAAAGCGTATATTCCAACTCCGAGATGCTTGCACCAGTCCATAGATGGATCGCTGGAGCTTGCACATTTTGTTAGCACCTTTAGGATTGACAAAACCTTCTGGTTGCATCATATACAATTCTTCTTTAATAAATCCATTAAAGAATGCAGTTTTATTGTCCATTTGCCAGATTTCATAAAATGCGGCAATTGCTAACATGATTCGGACAGACTTAAGCATCGCTACGGGTGAGAAAGTCTCATCGTAGTCAACTCCTTGAACTTGTCGAAAACCTTTCGCAACAAGTCGAGCTTTGTAAACAGTAACATTACTGTCAGCGTCAGTCTTCCTCTTGAAGATCCATTTATTTTCGATGGCTTGCCGACCATCGGGCAAGTCAACCAAAGTCCACACTTTGTTCTCATACATGGATCCCATCTCAGATTTTATGGTCTCAAGCCATTTTGCGGAATCTGGGCTCATCATCGCTTCCTCATAGTTCGTAGGTTCATCATGGTCCAGTAACATGACTTCCAGAACCGGGTTGCCGTACCACTCTGGTGCGGAACGTACTCTGGTTGATCTACGAAGTTCAGCAGTAACTTGATTCGAAGTTTCATGATCATCATCATTAGCTTCCTCACTAATTGGTGTAGGAATCACTGGAACCAGCTTCTGTGATGTACTACTATCCAATTCGGGAGAAGGTACAATTACCTCATCAAGTTCCACTTTCCTCCCACTCACTTCTTTCGAGAGAAACTCCTTCTCTAGAAAGTATCCACTCTTAGCAACAAAGACCTTGAATTCGGATCTGTGATAGAAGGTGTACCCAACAGTTTCTTTTGGGCATCCTATGAAGATTTACTTCTCCGATTTGGGTTCGAGCTTATCATGTTGAAACTTTTTCACATAAGCATCGTAGTCCCAGACTTAAAGAAATGACAGCTTAGGTTTCTCGTCAAACCACAGTTCATACGGTGTCATCTCCACGGATTTAGATGGTGCCGTATTTAACGTGAATGTAGCTGTCTGTAATGCATAACCCCAAAAGCGATAATGGTATATCGGTAAGAGACATCATCGATCGCACCATATCTAATAAAGTACGGTTATGACGTTCGGACACACTATTACACTGTGGTGTTCCAGGTGGCGTGAGTAGTGAAACTATTTCACATTGTTTATACTGAAGGCCAAACTCGCTAACTCAAATATTTTACCTCTACGATTATATCGTAGAAACTCTTATTTTCTTGTTACGATGATTCTCGACTTCACTCTGAAATTCTTTGAACTTTTCAAATGTTTCAGACTTGTGCTTCATTAAGTAGATATACCCATATCTGCTCAAATCATCAGTGAAGGTCAGAAAATAACGATACCTGCCGCGAGCTTCAACACTCATTGGTCCACATACATCTGTATGTATGATCTCCAACAAATCTGTTGCTCGCTCCATTGTTCCGGAGAATGGAGTTTTAGTCATCTTGCCCATGAGGCATGGTTCGCAAGCACCAAGTGATTCATAATCAAGTGATTCCAAAAGTCCATCACTATGGAGTTTCTTCATGCGCTTTACACCATTATGACCTAAATGGCAGTGCCACAAATAAGTTGCACTATCATTATTAACCTTGCATCTTTTGGCTTCAATATTATGAATATGTGTATCACACGATCGAGATCCAACAAACCATTTTTGTTGGGTGTATGACCATAGAAGGTTTTATTCATGTAAACAAAACAACAATTATTCTCTAACTTACATGAATAACCGTATTGCAATAAACATGATCAAATCATATTCATGCTCAACACAAACACCAAATAACACTTATTTAGGTTCAACACTAATCCTGAAAGTATAGGGAGTGTGCGATGATGATCATATCAATCTTGGAACCACTTCCAACACACTTTCACCTTTAACTAGTTTCTGTTCATTATGCAACTCCCATTTCGAGTTACTACTCTTTAGCAACTGAACCAGTATCAAATACCGAGGGGTTGCTATGAACACTATTAAAATACACATCAATAATTTGTATATCAAATATACCTTTGGTCACTTTGGCATCCTTCTTATCCACCAAATATCTAGGGTAGTTCCACTTCCAATGACCTTTTCCTTTGCAGTAGAAGCACTTAGTTTCAGGCTTGAGTTTAGCTTTGGGTTTCTTCACGGGAGTGACAACTTGCTTGTCATTCTTCTTGAAGTTCCCCTTCCATCCCTTTGCCCTTTACTTGAAACAAGTGGTCTTGTTAACCATCAACACTTGATGCTTTTTCATGATTTCTACCTTCGCCGACTTCAGCATCGCGAAGAGCTCGGGAATTCCTTTCGTCATCCCTTGCATATTATAGTTCATCACGAAGTTCTACTAACTTGGTGATAGTGACTAGAGAACTTTGTCAATTACTATCTTATCTGGAAGATTAACTCCCACTTGTTTCAAGTAATTGTAGTACCCAGACAATCTGAGCACATGCTCACTGGTTGAGCTATTCTCCTCCATCTTGTAGGCAAAGTATTGTCAGAAGTCTTATACCTCTCGACACGGGCATGAGTATGAAATACTAATTTCAACTCTTGGAACATCTTATATGCTCCGTGGCGTTCAAAACGTTTTTGAAGTCCCGGTTCTAAGCCGTAAAGCATGGTGCACTTAAACTATCAAGTAGTCATCATACCGAGCTTTTTGTCAAAACGTTCATAACGTCTACATCTGCTTCTGCAATAGGTCTGTCACCTAGCGGTGCATCAAGGACATAATTCTTCTGTGCAGTAATGAGGATAACCCTCAGATCATGGACCTAGTCCGCATCATTGCTACTAACATCCTTCAACTTATATTTCTCTAGGAACACATAAAATAAACGGGGAGCTATATCGCGAGCTATTGATCTACAACACAGATATGCTAATACTACCAGGACTAAGTTCATGATAAATTAAAGTTCAATTAATCATATTACTTGAAGAACTCCCACTTAGATAGACATCCCTCTGGTCATCTAAATGATCACGTGATCCAAATCAACTAAACCATGTCCGATCATCACGTGAGATGGAGTAGTTTTCAATGGTGAACATCTTATGTTGATCATATCTACTATATGATTCATGCTCGACCTTTCGGTCTCCAGTGTTCCGAGGCCATATCTGCATATGCTAGGCTCGTCAAGTTTAACCCGAGTATTCTGCATGTGCAAAACTGGCTTACACCCGTTGTACTTGAACGTAGAGCTTATCACACCCGATCATCACGTGGTGTCTCGGCACGACGAACTTTCGCAACGGTGCATACTCAGGGAGAACACTTATACCTTGAAATTTAGTAAGGGATCATCTTATAATGCTACCGTCGAACTAAGCAAAATAAGAAGCATAATAAGATAAACATCACATGCAATCAAAATATGTGACATGATATGGCCATCATCATCTTGTGCTTTTGATCTCCATCTCCAAAGCACCGTCATGATCACCTTCGTCACCGGCGCAACACCTTGATCTCCATCGTAGCATCGTTGTCGTCTCGCCAACTATTGCTTCTACGACTATCGCTACCGCTTAGTGATAAAGTAAAGCAATTACATGGCGATTGCATTTCATACAATAAAGCGACAACCATATGGCTCCTGCCAGTTGCCGATAACTTTACAAAACATTATCATCTCATACAAAACCGTATAGCTCATCATGTCTTGACCATATCACATCACAACATGCCCTACAAAAACAAGTTAGACGTCCTCTACTTTGTTGTTGCAAGTTTTACGTGGCTGCTACGGGCTTAGCAGGAACCGTTCTTACCTACGCATACAAAACCACAACGATGTTTCGTCAAGTATGTGTTGTTTTAACCTTCACAAGGACCGGGCGTAGCCACACTTGATTCAGCTAAAGTGAGAGAGACAGACACCCGCCAGTCACCTTTAAGCAACGAGTGCTCATAACGGTGAAACCAGTCTCGCGTAAGCGTACGCGTAATGTCGGTCCGGGCCGCTTCATCTCACAATACCGCCGACGCAAAGTATGACATGCTGGTAAGCAGTATGACTAGTATCGCCCACAACTCATTGTGTTCTACTCGTGCATATCATCTACGCATAGACCTGGCTCATGATGCCACTGTTTGGGAACGTAGTATTTTAAAATTTTCCTACGATCACGCAAGATCTATCTACCAGATGCATAGCAACGAGAGGGAAGAGTGTGTCTACGTACCCTCGTAGACCGGAAGCGGAAGCGTCAAGTGACGTGGTTGATGTAGTCGAACTTCTTCGCGATTCAACCGATCAAGCACCGAACGTACGACACCTCCGCGTTCAGCACACGTTCAGCTTGATGACGTTCCACGAGCTCTTGATCCAGTTGAGCTTCACGGGAGAGTTTCGTCAGCACGACGGCGTGGTGACGGATATGATGTATTCACCGGCGCAAGGCTTCGCCTAAGCACTGCAACGGTATGACCGAGGTGTGTTTCTGTGGAGGGGGGCACCGCACACGGCTAGAACAATTCAACTTGTGTCCTAGGGTGCCCCCTGCCCTCGTATATAAAGGAGCAAGGGAGAGGCCGGCCCTAGAGGGGGCGCGCCAAGTGTGGGGAGTCCTACTAGGACTCCCAAGTCCTAGTAGGATTCCCCTTTCCTTTCCGGAGTAGGATAAAAGGAAAGAGGTGGAGAGGGAGAAGGAAAAGGGGGCTGCACCCCTTGTCCAATTCGGACCAGAGGGGGGCCGCGCGCCTCCTTCCTTTTGGCCTTTCTCCTCTATTCCCGTATGGCCCAATAAGGCCCATATACTCCGAAAAATACCCGAATCAATCGGAACCTTTCCGATGTCCGAATATAGTCATCCAATATATCGATCTTTACGTCTCGACCATTTCGAGACTCCTCATCATGTCCCCGATCTCATCCGGGACTCCGAACTCCTTCGGTACATCAAAACTCATAAACCCATAATACCGATCGTCATCAAACGTTAAGCGTGCGGACCCTACGGGTTCGAGAACTATGTAGACATGACCGAGACTCATCTCCGGTCAATAACCAATAGCGGAACCTGGATGCTCATATTGGCTCCTACATATTCTACGAAGATCTTTATCGGTCAAACCGCATAACAACATACGTTGTTCCCTTTGTCATCAGTATGTTACTTGCCCGAGATTCGATCGTCGGTATCTCAATACCTAGTTCAATCTCGTTACCGGCAAGTCTCTTTACTCGTTCCGTAATACATCATCTCGTGACTAACTCATTAGTCTTTTGCTTGCAAGGCTTATTATGATGTGCATTACCGAGAGGGCCCAGAGATACCTCTCCGACACTCGGAGTGACAAATCCTAGTCTTGATCTATGCCAACACCACGAACACTTTCGGAGACACCTGTAGAGCATCTTTATGATCACCCAGTTACGTTGTGACGTTTGATAGCACACAAGGTGTTCCTACGGTATTCGGGAGTTGCATAATCTCATAGTTATAGGAACATGTATAAGTCATGAAGAAAGCAATAGCAGTAAAACTAAATGATCATAGTGCTAAGCTAACGGATGGGTCTTGTCCATCACATCATTCTCCTAATGATGTGATCCCGTTGATCAAATGACAACTCATGTCTATGGTTAGGAAACATAACCATCTTTGATCAATGAGCTAGTCTAGTAGAGGCCTACTAGGGACACTCTGTTTTGTCTATGTATTCACACATGTACTAAGTTTCCGGTTAATACAATTCTAGCATGAATAATAAACATTTATCATGATATAAGGAAATATAAATAACAACTTTATTATTGCCTCTAGGGCATATTTCCTTCAGTTGGATGCACACCCACTAGTTTCTTTTGTTGAGCTTTCATTCATATTTAGCTCTAGTGCATCCGTTGCATGGCAATCCCTACTCACTCACATTGATATCTATTGATGGGCATCTCCATAGCCCATTGATACGCCTAGTAGATGTGAGACTATCTCCCTCTTTTTGTCTTCTCCACAACCACCTCTATTCCACCCATAGTGCTATGTCCAAGGCTCACGCTCATGTATTGCGTGAAAGTTGAAAGGTTTGAAAAGATAGAGTATGAAAACAAATGCTTCGCTGAAATCGGTGCATGATATGAATATCTTTGTGTGATAATGAGGGAGCATAGCCAACACTATATGATTTTGTAGGGATAACTTTCTTTAGCCATAGTATTTTGAGAAGACATGATTGCTTTGTTAGTATTGCTTGAAGTATTTTTATTTCTTATGTCAATATAGACTTTTATCTTGAATCTTTCAGATCTGAACATTCATGCCACAATTAAGAGAATTACATTGAAAAACTATATTGGTTAGCATTCCACATCAAAAATTCTTTCTTTTTCATTTACCTACTCGAGGACAAGCAGGAATTAAGCTTGGGGATGCTTGATACATCTCCAACGTATCTATACTTTTTGATTGTTCCATGCTATTATTTATGAAGTCTTGGATGTTTCATGGGCTTTATCATTCACTTTTATATCATTTTTGGGACTAACCTACTAACCCAAAGGCCCAGTCCAGATTGCTGTTTTTGCCTATTTCAGGGTTTTGCGGAAAAGGAATATCAAACGGAGTCCAAACGGAATGAAACCTTCGCGAGAGATATTTTTGGAGAAAATCACGCACGGGAAACGTCAGGACCAAGTCAGGGGACAGAGGGGCTGCCCTCGAGGGTGGGGGCACGCCCCCCTTCCCAGGGCGCGCCCCCCTGCCTCGAGGCCCCCTCGTGTGGCCCCCGGGGCCCTCCTTCTTCCTATATATACCTACGTACCCCAGAAACTCCATACACAGAGAGAAAACCCTAATTCCACCAACGTAGCTTCTGTTCCCATGGAGATCCCATCTTGGAGCCTGTTCCGGGAGGGGGATCCATCACGGAGGCCTTCATCATCATCATCATCGCCCTCACCATGAGTTGTGAGTAGTTTACCATAGACCTTCAGGTCCATAGCTAGTATCTAGATGGCTTCTTCTCTCTCTCTGGATCTCAATACAAAGTTCTCCTCGGTCTTTGAGGATATCTATTCGATGTAATCTCTTTTTGCGGTGTGTTTGTCGAGATCCGATGAATTGTGAGTTTATGATCAAGGTTATCTATGAAAGATATTTGGTTCTTCTCTGAACTTTTTATGTGTGCTCATAATATCCTTGCAAGTCTCTTCGAATTATTGGTTTGGTTTGGCCTACTAAATCTATAGTTCTTGCAATGGGAGAAGTGTTTGGCTTTGGGTTCAATCTTGCGGTGTCCTTTCCCAGTGACAGTAGGGGCAGCAAGGCATGTATTGTATTGTTTCCATTGAGGATAAAAAGATGGGGTTTTCATCATATTGCTTGAGTTTATCCCTCTACATCATGTCATCTTGCTTAAGGCATTACTCTGTTCGTATGAACTCA
The DNA here is from genome assembly GCA_902687465.1 of Secale cereale. Taxonomy (NCBI): domain Eukaryota; kingdom Viridiplantae; phylum Streptophyta; class Magnoliopsida; order Poales; family Poaceae; genus Secale; species Secale cereale. The sequence goes on along the minus strand of LR738715.1, from coordinate 229,531,035 downwards.
ATACACTAGATGCATGCTGGATAGCGGTCGATGTGTGGAGTAATAGTAGTAGATGCAGAATCGTTTCGGTCTACTTGTCTCGGACGTGATGCCTATATACAATGATCATGCCTAGATAGTCTCATAATTATTCGCTTTTCTATCAATTGCTCGACAGCAATTTGTTTACCCGCCGTAGAATATCGCTATCATGAGAGAAGCCACTAGAGAAAACTATGGCCCCGGGGTCTATTCTCAACATATCAATCTATATCTACTTTACTTTTCTTGCTTTTATTTTCTATTTTATTAAACCAAAAATACCAAAAATTTAATTATCATCTCTATCAGATCTCACTCTCGTAAGTGACCGTAAAGGGATTGACAACCCCTAATCGCGTTGGCTGCGAAGTTCTTATTTGTTTGTGCAGGTGCGTGGGACTGGCGCGTGGTATCCTACTGGATTGATACCTTGGTTCTCTAAAACTGAGGGAAATACTTACGCTACTGTGCTGCATCTCCCTTTCCTCTTCGAGGGAATACAACGCAAGCTCAAGAGGTAGCAGCAAGCAAGTTGGATGCATGCCCACTTAGTTTCTTTTGTTTAGCTTTCATTCATATTTAGCTCTAGTGCATCCGTTGCATGGCAATCCCTACTCACTCACATTGATATCTATTGATGGCATCTCCATAGCCCGTTGATACACCTAGTTTATGTGAGACTATCTCCCTCCTTTTTTTCTTCTCCACTACCACCTCTCTATTCCACCCATAGTTCTATGTCCATGGCTCAAGCTCATGTATTGCGTGAAAATTGAAAGGTTTGAAAGAATAGAGTATGAAAACAAGTGCTTGGCTGAAATCGGGGTTGTGCATTATATGAATATTTTGTGTGATGAAGAGGGGGCATAGCCAGACTATATGATTTTGTAGGGATAACTTTCTTTAGCCATAGTATTTTGTGAAGACATGATTGCTTTGTTAGTATGCTTGAAGTATTATTATTTCTTATGTCAATATAGACTTTTGTCTTGAATCTTTCAGATCTGAACATTCATGCAACAATTAAGAGAATTACATTGAAAAACTATGTTGGTTAATTTTCCACATCAAAAATTCTGTTTTTATCATTTACCTACTCGAGGACGAGCAGGAATTAAGCTTGGGGATGCTTGATACATCTCCAACGTATCTATAATTTTTTATTGCTCCATGCTATTATTTATGATGTTTTGGATGTTTAATGGGCTTTGTCATACACTTTTATATTATTTTTGGGACTAACCTACTAACCCAAAGGCCCAGTCTAGATTGCTGTTTTTTGCCTATTTCAGGGTTTTACAGAAAAGGGATATCAAAAGGAGTCCAAACGGAATGAAACCTTCGAGAGATATTTTTGGAGAAAAATACGCACGGGAGACTTGAGAACCACAAAGTAGGGCTAACGTGGCGTCCACGAGGGTGCCCCCCCTATAGGGCGCGCCCCCTGCCTCGTGGGCACCTCGTCTGGGCCCCGGTGCCCTCCTTCCTCCTATATATACCTACGACCCCGAAACTATCAGAACAACAGAGAAAACCCTAGTTCCACCGCCGCAACCTTTTGTTTCCGTGAGATCCCATCTTGGGGCCTGTTCCGGAGCTCCACCGGAGGGGGGGTTCTTCCACGGAGTGCTTCTACATCATCATCATCACCTCACCATGAGTTGTGAGTAGTTTACCACAGACCTTCGGGATCCATAGCTAGTATCTAGATGGCTTCTTCTCTCTCTTTGGATCTCAATACCAAGTTATCCTCGGTCTTCGAGGAGATCTATTCGTTGAAATCTCTTTTTGCGGTGTGTTTGTCGAGATCCGATGAATTATGGGTTTATGATCAAGATTATCTATGAGAAATATTTGGTTCTTCTCTGAACTCTTTATGTATGATTATAATATCCTTGCAAGTCTCTTCGAATTATTGGTTTTGTTTGGCCTACTAGATCTATAGTTCTTGCAATGGGAGAAGTGCTTGGCTTTGGGTTAAATCTTGCTATGTCCTTTCCCAGTGACAGTACGGGCAGCAAGGCACGTATTGTATTGTTGCCATCGAGGATAAAAAGATGGGGTTTATATCACTAAGTTTCAGTTTATCCCTCTACGTCATGTCATCTTGCTTAAGGCGTCACTCTGTTCTTATGAACTCAATACACTAGATGCATGCTGGACATCGGTCGATGTGTGGAGTAATAGTAGTAGATGCAGAATTGTGTCGGTCTACTTGTCTCGGACGTGATCTGTATCATCACTATCAGATCTCACTTTCGTAAGTGACTGTAAAGGGATTGACAACCTCTTATCGCGTTGGCTGCGAAGTTCTTATTTGTTTGTGTAGGTGCGAGGGACTGGCGCGTGGTCTCCTACTGGATTGATACCTTGGTTCTCAAAAACTGAGGGAAATACTTACGCTACTGTGTTGCATCACCCTTTCCTTTTCGAGGGAATACAACGCAAGCTCGAGAAGTAGCACCCCCCCCTTTGCTTTCTCCCATGAGAAGGGGAAGGCAGGAGGGTCTAGCCCTCCTCCATTTCCTTCCCTTGGGCTAGCGGCCAGGGAGTGGGCACGCCAGCCCCCTTGTGGGCTAGTCTATCCTTGACCTATTAGGCCAATACTCTCGCTGGGGATGCCCGGAACCCTTTCCGGTGACCCGATAAGTACCTGATACCCTCCGGAACACTTCTGGTATCCGAATACCATCATCGTATATATCAATCTTTACCTCTCGGCCATTTAGAGACTCCTCTTCATGTCTGTGATCTCGCCCGGGACTCAAAACAACATTCGGTCACCAAATCACATAACTCATATAACACTATATCGTCAACGAACGTTAAGCGTGCGGACCCTACGGGTTCGAGAACTATGTAGACATGACCGAGACACCTCTCCGGTCAATAACCAATAGCGAAACCTGGATGCCCATATAATCTCCTACATATTCTAAGAAGATCTTTAACGGTCGAACCGCTATGACAACATACACAATTCCCTTTGTCCGTCGGTATGTTACTTGCCCGAGATTCGATCATCGGTATCTCTATACGTAGTTCAATCTCGTTACCGGCAAGTCTCTTTACTCGTTCCGTAATACATCATCCCGTAACTAACTCATTAATCATTTGCTTGCAAGGCTTATTATGATGTCTATTACCGAGAGGGCCGAGAGATACCTCTCCGATACTCGGAGTGACAAATCCTAATCTCGATTCATGCCAACCCAGCAAAACACCTTCAGAGATACCTGTAGAGCATATTTATAATCACCCAGTTACGTTGTGACATTTGATAGCACACAAGGCATTCCCCGGTGTCCTGGAGTTGCATGATCTCATAGTCAAAGAAATATGTATTTGACATACATGAAAGCAGTAGCAATAAACTGTACGATCAAATGCTAAGCTAACGGATGTGTCTTATCCATCACATCATTCTCATAATGATGTGATCCCGTTATTAAATGACAACTCATGTTCATGGTTATGAAACCTTAACCATCTTTGATTAACGAGCTAGTCTTGTAGAGGCTTACTAGGGACATGGTATTTGTTTATGTATTCACACATGTATTTAGGTTTCGAGTTAATACAATTCTAGCATAAATAATAAACCTTTATCATGAATAAGGAAATATAAAATAATAATAAATTTATTATTGCCTCTAGGGCATATTTCCATCAATGGTTGGCATGCAAACGCTCTCGTTCTTGGCGGTAAGAGCATCTATAGCCAGACTCCTCAAATTGACCGGGCATGAAGCAGGACCGTTGACCGAACAAGAAAGAGAAGCAAAAAAGTTGACCCAAGCGGACCCCCCTCAAAGCCTCCTTAGATGCCTGAGCTGTCTGACACTCCTCATATTTATGAGGAGTGCATGAGCGTGTCCGATCAGTGGTCCTGCGTCCGTCACATAGGATTGGGCCCACCGCAGGGCATATTTTTTTCTTTCTTTACTGTTCTTTTCTTTCTCTCTCTCCTTCACCACCAATCACATGCACATGACCGAGCGTATATGAAAAAAGGGGGACATTGTTACGTGGATAGGAAAAATAGGAAGTCAAAACGAACACGCCCGAACGCTGACCGGACACGTCTGTGGGCACTCACCGATTATGGCTCAATTTCCATTCTCACAACCGGACCCCTCAATTAGCATACCCCAAATCCATACAAAGTCATGCACTAGTAAACGATGCAACACATGCCGACCGCCTACTATATCACGACATGCCATCGGACTAACAAAATTTGCCACCTTCTTCCAGCATACTAGCTATGGAGAAGATCATCCACGGCTGTCTTTGCCCTTCCCGGCGCCCTTGCCGTCCATCTCACGGAAGCAACGAGCAAAAATACAGTATGGATCAAGTCGGGCCTGCTCTTCGCCGGAGCTGTTCGACCCGTCGCTTCGCTCGTTCTCTTCCTTCGGGGGGGAGTCCAGACATGGCACGGACAATCCGATTTTGCTCTCGGGCGAGGGCATGCATGTTCCTCCATCCCGCTTCATTACGATGTGGGCGCGAATGGCTTCCTCCTCTGCGGCAGCATGCACCGCAGCCATGTCAGCAGCGAGGCGGGCCTCGGCCACCCTCATCCTCTCCTTCCCATGGCGGGCACACCGGTCCCGGTAGCACTCATACTCCGGCACACTGGTGATGGTAAAAGGGAGATTAGAAGGCTCCCGGGAGGACTGCGATGATCCAACCTCGGAGGATCCAAGCGCCCGATGCGCCAAGCAATGGACTCACGCCGGACAGACCCCGTGCGTTGGTCTGGCGTAGTCCTCCCGGAAGCGTCATAGTGTAATGCGGACGGCCATTGCTTCCTCCACCCCTCATAGGACGACACCGTAGTCGACAGATCCAAACTGGTAGGAGTCAGCCGCTATCCGCCATGATGGGAAATGCCGGAGATCGTCGGATGGGAACTTGTGAGAGGGGAGGGGGGAGGAGGGGAGTGGAGTGGCTAAGGTTTGGTTCGAGGAGCGAATGAGGACGATTATAAGTAGGGTCGGATGGGACAGTGCAGGCCGGGTTCGATGTGACGGACACGCCTAATCGCACTTGGTTCTCCTCGTATTTGTGCCGAATATGAAGGGTCTGGTCAGTCCGGCTATTTTAGGCCGGTTTGAGGTACCGGTCTGTGCCCCGGCTGTTAGAGCATCTCCAACAGACGCGCCAAACTAGCGCCTCGCCGCAAAATCCCCCGTTTTAGCGCGCGCGCAACCGGAATAGTTGCTCCAGCGGGCGCGCGAAAACAGCGCGTGCGGCATACGTAGTCCAGCGCGCGGGCCGAAATGCAATCGCGCACCGCTTATTTGCTGCGCCCGTTCCCGCACGCTGGACTCTCGCGTGCTCGCTCGCACCTCCCACCCCCCATCCAGCCGCGCCGCCGCCACCGACCGCGCCACCCGGCGACCGTTCCGGTGCTTCCCCGGCCTATCCCCGCCCTACGCGTGCTTTCTCCGGCCCCCCTCTAGTCCCGTCGCCCCGCGCGCGTGCTGGTCCTCCGACGAACAGCGCCCCCGCGCTCGCTGCTGCTCGGCGCCCGCAAGGTGTTCGAGAAAACGCCTAGAAGGTATGTATTGCTCAAAAGCCATTAATTTCGTGCATGTTGATTGGAGTTTTTTATTTATAGCATAGTATTCAACATTGTAGGTGAGTTCGTCGTATGATTCTTCCGAAGAAGAATTTGATATGGAAGAGGAGGAGGATCTTGCAATGATCTTAGCTATGCATATTAATAAAAAACCAAAGCACGGTGGTTCGGTTATGGGTCGGCAAAAAATTTGGAGGGATAGGATCGATGCCCACAACAGATTGATCAGGCATTATTTTGCGGAGAATCCCACATACCCCGAATCGTATTTTCGTCGTCGGTTTAGGATGAGCACCGGTTGTTCAGGCGCATTGCAGAGAAACTAGCGAGCCATGATCGCTTTTTTTCAGCAAAGGAGGAATGCCGCCGGAGAGCTCGGGCATATCACCTTTCATAAGGTGACAGCTGCTTTGCATATGTTGGCATACGGTATACCGGCTGATCTAGTTGATGATCACTTGGCTATGGGTGAGAGCCAAGCCATCATGTATGTCAAACGCTTCGCAGTCGGAATTGTGCAAGTGTTTGGCGAGGAGTATTTGAGATCTCCCAACGCTGAAGACGTCGCAAGGCTTTTAGCGATGAACAAAGCTCGCGGCTTTCCTGGCATGCTTGGCTCAATAGATTGCATGCATTGGACTTGGAAGAATTGTCCAAAGGCATGGCATGGGCAATTCCACGGCCAAAAAAAGGGTTCCACTATAATTCTTGAAGCGGTGGCCGATCAAGAGACTTGGATTTGGCATGCATTCTTTGGAATGCCTAGATCTTTGAATGACATCAATGTTGTCAACCGGTCACCACTGATGAGTAAGATTGCAAATGGGGAGTTGCCACCGGTGCAGTTTGTAGCAAATGGCCGTACATACAACTATGGCTATTATCTAGCGGATGTCATCTATCCAAAGTGACAAACCTTTGTCAAGCCGTTGAAAAAGCCAGAAGGTAAGAAAAATCTTGATTTCCACAATGCTCAGGCGGCGGCTAGAAAAGATGTGGAGAGAGCTTTTGGGATTTTGCAAGCCCAATTTGCTATTGTGAGAGGACCGGCTAGATTTTGGGATCAAAAGATGTTTTGGTACATAATGCACGCTTGTGTGATCATGCACAACATGATCATCGAGAATGAGCGTGGCCAAGATGTAGACTATTCTCAGTATGAGCTCTTGGGATATCCCGTGCGAGTGCGACGGAGGGCTGAAAGGGTGGCCCGTTTTGTTGCCACCTATCATGCCATTCGACGTCCCGCAGCGTATAGTGATCTTCAGAAGAATCTCATTGAGGAGTGGTGGGCATGGAATGGACGACAAAGAGCATCATGATTTGTGCGTTCGTTATTGTATTGTTGAACTATTTGTTGTGTTTAATTGCACTATTTGTTGTATTGAATGATAAACTGTTTGTTTTGAGTTATAATAAACGAAATTGAACTATTTATTTTTGTTTGTTTTGATCTTTTCGTTTCTGTTTTCGAATGCATATATTGTTTGTGCGAGTCGCGCGCGCTGCATTTTGGCGCGCTGCTGGAGCGGCGAGCGCGCTGCATTTTAGCGCGGCTGCTGGAGCCAGCGCTGCGCGCCGCGCCAAACCATACGATGCACGCGCGGCATATCTGTTTTTTGCGCGCGGCGCGACCGGCGCCTGTTGGAGATGCTCTTAGATGTTCTAAGAGCATCTCCAACAGCCGCGCTATACTAGCGCCGCGCCGCAAAAAATGCCATTTTAGCGCGCGCGCAACGCGTCGGACAGCTCCAGCGGGCGCGCAAAAAACGAACGCGCGCTAAAACGAGTTGGGCGCGCTGGTGAAAGCCCCATCCCGCGCTGTTGATTTGGGGCGTCCACTTCCGCGCGCGGCAGACTCGAGTGCGCGCGCGAACTCTCCTTTCTTCCTTCTTCCCACTCGCGTGCGCCGGCGCTCGCGCCCCTTCCGCCATGGATGCGCACACCGGAACCCCTCTCACCCCGCTGTACAG
>LR738715.1:229443394-229523269 GCA_902687465.1 Secale cereale | reverse complement strand
CCCCCCCCCCGCCGCCGCCGCCGAAAACCCTAGCGCGGCGAGCGTTGGCGCTGGCGCCGCCGCCGCCACCGGAGCTCCGCCATCGGTCGGCCTCGCGCGCAGCCTCTTCTTGCCGCCGCGGATGACCACGCCGACGAGTGGCGTTGCGCCGGCGCCGTCCCGTGCTACCGCCGCACCGTCAAAGCTCCCCAATGTGTCGGAGCCGAAGAAAAGAAAAATATCCGCGAAGAAGAAGGCGGCGGACGGCTCCGACACCTCGAAGAAGAAGAAGCTTGCAGGGCGGCGGACGGCTCCGGCGTCTACCGAAGCGCCGGCGAGCTCAATAGTTGAGCCGGCGGCCGACGCGCACCACGTGCTCGACGAAATGCCCCCAAGGTGAAAAAAATTCCAACTTTTATTTTCTTGTTATTTGTTCAATGCATCATCATATAGATTTCTTTATATTTGTATTTGTAGTCTCAATGATGATGCATACATGTCAACTATGGGTGTTGGGTCCAACAATTCGCATTGGTCTCAAACCAATGAAATCCATTTGGACGACCATGAGTTTGAGGTGGACGAGGAGGGTGAGGGCATTGTCGAGGCGCCGAAAGGAAGAGTGGGCAATTACACCATCAATGATGACAAATTACTATGCAATACTTGGTTGCAAGTGTCGAGGGATCCATCCGTTGGAGGTGATCAAAGTAGAGATGCTTATTGGGGGCGAATGAAAGAACACTTTGATGCTCAGAACGTGAGTGGAATTGACCGCTCCGAGAGATCACTTCGGTCCCGATGGTCGACAATCAACTCGGATTGTCAAAAGTGGGCGGCCGCACAAAAGGCAGTTGACAAGCTTAACCCAAGTGGGACAAATGAGGATGATAGAGTAAGTGGCATCTCATACATGTTCATCATACTTTTTTTTGGTGTTCGAAGTGCTAACTTGTTTTGTTTTTCTTGTAGTACAACATTGCACAAAACTTGTTCAGAGAAGAGACGAGGACAACCAAGAAGGGGAAGATCAAGAAAGGAAAGATCTTTACCTTGCCTCATTGCTATGAAGTGTTGAAGGATGATGAGAAATGGAAGAAGCGTGAAGATTTGGATGATTTGCATTTGAGCAACAAACGCAAGCGCACAATTGAGTTGAATGATGATGATGAGGAGGATGATGCATCAAGTGAGGACGGCAAGAGAAGCCCCACACCCAACTCGGTTTCATACTCGAAACAAAAACGACCGGATGGGTGCAAGAAGGACAAAACCGAAAAGAAGAAGAGGAAAGGAGATGATGAGCTCACAAATGCTATGGAAGCTATTGTGAAGGCAAGAAAAGAAGCGAACGAGGTGAGGAAAATGGCAAGGAACCAAGATGCCGCGACCGAGGAGAGGAGGTTGGCGGCCGAGGAGAGGAGGGTGGCCGCCGAGGAGAGGAAAGTGGCATTGGAGGAGAGCAAGGTTGGCATGGAGGAGCGAACTAAGTTGATGGAATGGGAAAAAAAACTTGTTCTTCTTGGACACATCTTTGTTCAATGAAGCGCAAATGGAATATGTCAACCTTGCCCGTGAAGAAGTCTTGATTGAAAAAAGAGCCATGATCAACACAATGGGTGGCGGCATGGGTGGCGGTGGCCTCGGCGGCATGGGAGGCATGGGCCTCGGCACCATGGGAGGCTTGGGTGGCTTCGGAGGCATGGGTGCACCTCCGGTCGCCATGGGAGGCATGGGTGCACCTCCGGCCGCCATGGGAGACATGGGTGGCTTTCGAGCACCCTTCAATGCTATGGGAGCCATGGGTGGCTTTGGAGCACCCTCCAACGTTTTGGGAGACATGGGTGGCATGAGTTTTGCTTCTCTCATGGGAGGCATGGGTGCACCTCCGGCCGCCATGGGAGGCATAGGTGCACCTCCGGCCGCCATGGGCGGCATGGGTGCACCTCCGGCCATGAGGAGTGGAATGTCTTTCGATGTGCCTCACACACATACCCATGCAAATGCCGTTGAAGAACTTGCCAAGACCGTCGGAGCTACAAGTGATGCGGTGCGTGATGAAGAGGAAGATTCATCGGCGGAAGAAGAGGAAGAATCGTCGGCGGAAGAAAAGGAAGAAGACGAAGAAGACGAGGAAGATGGTTGATGTGTTTATATATGTCTTGAACTTTGTTGGTTGAACTTGTATTTTGAACTTGGTTTGCATTTGGACTTGGTTGGATGAACTTGTGGGCCTGACTTTTTATGTATTCATCAACTTGTTTGTATTAAATTTCACATGTTCATTGCATTTTGATTGAATGTTTCAAATTATTTTGTGTTCAAATGTCATATTTGGCGTTGCTGTAGCGGCGCGCGCTGCATTTTTGCGCGCTGCTGGAGCGGAGCACGCGCGCTGCATTTTAGAGCAGCCGCTGGAGCCAGCGCGGCGCGGCGCGGCAAACCAGCCGAAGCGCGCACGGCAAATGCGTTTTTTGGGCGCGACGCGTAGCCGGCTGTTGGGATGCTCTAACACTTAGACCACGTTAGCACGTTGAGCGACGATTGACCGAGGCCCATCTACCCAACCGTCATAGTGAGTGTGGCTGTGTCGGTAGCAAAAGGATCAAATCATAGAAAACATTTATCTAGGTCAATTCGTGCTAATCGTGCCATTCGCCTCGACATTGTAAATGTCGTCGCATCGCTACAAGAGCAGAAGCTCGGCGCGGCAGTCGCTGCAATAATCAGGCAACGGCGCACGCCGCGTCGTACCGTACGCACCCGAGTTGCTTGCACGAAACGGTGCGGCCTCGCCATCTCCACCTCGCAGTCACACCAGCTCAGCACTCGGCAGCAGCTTCTGCTCCGCTCGCCTCCCTCTACCTCCACCTCCACCAGCAGCCAGCGACCGTCCGCCTCAATTCTACTCTACTCACCGATAGGTGCCCCGTCCGTGCGCGCGCCCCGACGCCGCCGGCGAGCAAATGCCGGGGCTCTAGCGCTCCCCGTCGCCGACGACCCGGGCGGCCGGCCATGAGGAAGCACCTGCCGCAGGCGAGCCGCCACAGGTGGCTGCGCTCGCTGCTGCTCGCGCTCCCGCTCCTCTCGCTCCCGATCCTCTACGCCGCGCTCGGGCCGGCGCGCCCGCAGCAGCCGCCCGCCCCGCCGCGGCTCGGGGGCAGGCAGCAGCAGCAGCAGCCCCTCCCGCCGCCCAGGCTGGCGTACCTTATCTCGGGCGGCCCCGGAGACGGCCCGCGGATCCGCCGGCTCCTGCGGGCGCTCTACCACCCCTGGAACTACTACCTCCTCGGGGTCTCGGGGGAGGAGGACCGCGCGGATCTCGAGGCGTTCGTGCGCGGCGAGGAGGCGCCGCGGAGGTACGGCAACGTCCGGGTCGCGGCGGCGGGGGAGTGGCCCGCGGTCTCGCGCCGGGGCCCCACCGAGCTGGCCGCCACGCTCCACGGCGCCGCCCTGCTGCTCAGGGAATTCGACGCTTGGAGTTGGTTCATCAATCTCAGCGCCTCCGACTACCCGCTCATACCCCAAGATGGTAATTTCAGCTCCTTCCTGGATGGATTGTTCCCGATTAGCTTGCAATTTTAAGTGTGCCTTTGCTTGTTAATTGTAGAGTATCTAGTATACACGTGTAGCTACCAAAACTACAGATTGGGCGCCTTAGTGCTAGCTTGTTGTAGCTTCTCTTCATTTAGGAGCTTTGGATTATGGACTTCTTTGTATCACCTATCCGTTTCACCAAGCTTTCAGTAGTAGTTCTCTACCCTCTGATATCTAGTTCTTCAAGTGGTAGTTGCCCTTATGCTGCTGCTCTGTAAGGTTTTCATTTGCTAGAACTCCTTACAGCCAGTTATTCTGTTATGTTTTAAAATAGTGCTGTTTTGCCCTTTGGTGTAGTCCAGTATTGCTAAAAGATAAGTTCAGACTGAGTTTAGATTCATTGCTATGTAAAAGTAAAACATAGTGGTGATCCAGTTACATCTTGACATTTTTTCGGAAACTTGGTGTGTCTCCGTAACTCTGCAACGACACTCAAACTGCACCAAATAAATCAGTTGATAAGTAACTTCAGAAGTGGGCCATGGCAATTTTCATTTCCCCATTCAGTTCCACCCCTTCATCTTCTATTTAATATTTCACAATTTCCTAAACATCCCCCTCACAGACTTCCTAAAAGGGATGTGTCATTGGCCGTTGGCAAATCTGTCTTTGCAACAGTACCATTTAAGATTTCCCATTTTTCTCCATACATCAATTCAAGAACTAACTGTTACCCTGTAGTGTTTATATTGTCAAAATGGATAGTAAAACAGTCCTGCACTCCTGCCCTGCCATAGTGATAAGCTTTCTCTTATTGTGCATGGTTGGCATCATAGATTTCCACATTCACCAAAAGCAAATATTTCTAAGTTCATCATGTATGTTATTTCAGCTGTTGCCATTGTCTCAATTAATTTGCAATAAGTACTGTAGCATTGGTGTTCCTTTCCTCGTAAATATTGCAGTATTGGTTTTCCTTTCGTAGAAAACACTGCAATAAATACTAAGGATTTAATGAGTTAGGTTATTGGGCTAGACATTATTGATATTCCTTTCACAGAAAATGTTGTGCTGTCGTAAAGAAGTAGTGAACTTCGTCATTTTGTGTAAATTATACTGGATGTTACATCAACTCGAGTCGTGGTGCTGTATGTCTATCTATAATATCATTATGATTTTAAGGAAAGGGTGTCAGAGCAAAGAGCCAAATATAGCTTGTGCTTCTAGCCTCATTTACACTTCTTGATGTTATGTTAGGATTTTACGTACAGTCGTACTCTAGGAAGGTCAACCCAACTACAAGACAGGATGTAGATGCAGCAGTTTAGGACATGAAGCGTATCTTTTAGTAATTGGCTAATTGCTAAGGTTTCTATGAGTAAAAAGAGTTATGCTAGGAAAGGATAGGTCTCAGAGTTTGAATTAAATAGGCCATGAGGATTGAGTTAGCCGTGGGTCTCCTATATAAAGGACTGGCGACTCCTATGTACTCATGAAAGCCAAGCAAACGATAAGAAGTACTCCCTCCGTTCCCAAATATTTGTCTTTCTAGACATTTCAAATGGACTACAACATACGGATGTATGTAGACATATTTTAGAGTGTAGATTCACTCATTTTGCTTCGTATGTAGTCACTTGTTGAAATCTCTAGAAAGACAAATATTTAGGAAAGGAGGGAGTAGGAGTATAAGATGTTCTAACTTTTTCTAAATCGGATGTATATGGACACGTTTTAGTGTGTTTACTCACTCATTTCAATCCGTATGCAGTCCATATTGAAATATCCTAAACATCTTACATTTGTGAGTGGAGGGAGTATCTTTCTGCCCTAGTTATCAATACAGTGCCAGCCACGGCGCATGTCTACTTGCCGGTTTTTGGCCCAAGAGCTCCCCCAGGTCTTGACTAAGCCTCGAGATCCCGGAGCTTTATCACTTGAGCTCTCAATTTTTACCTGGTTGTTACATCAAATTACTGACGTAAACCTATATGTTGATCACATTTACGGATTGATGTGCTGTACCAAAATAGTTGGTGTTACTTCTGAAACTAATATACCTGTTCTTGGCCTTGACAGACCTCCTTCATATCTTCTCATATCTTCCAAGAGATCTGAACTTTATCGACCACACAAGCAATATTGGTTGGAAGGAGTAAGGATATTGATTTCGGCGTGTTTCTTAGTGATCTTATATGTTCTTTATCATGATTCTTTGGTTGCATCTGCAGGCATCAAAGGGCTAGACCAATCATCGTGGATCCAGCATTGCAGATCTCAAACAAAACTGAGGTTGTGACAACAAAGGAGAAAAGAAGCATGCCTTCAGCTTTCAAAATATTTGTAGGTATTGTCTCATGCTTGTTTTGTACTTGACACGGTCGAAATATTCTACACTAATTCAGAATAACACTTTGCTGTTGCCTATCTCCTTCTATTTCTGTTAAGAATAATCTCATGAGTGCAATACTGATAGATTCCCATAGATTACTGTGGAATAAATTAGTATATAGCTGTAGAAGTAGAACTATGGCATAACTATAGTCATAATAAGATGCTTTTTTTCCTTCAAGAAAACGCAAAAAGTTTTGTGTCTTGTTTGCATTGATGGAAAAAGAGAGTTTGTGTACAAGCCCAGAGAAGGGCCACACCTGGGAGTTACAACACAACACCCCTAAGTTGGAAGAAGTGCTGCTAGACCCACTGCCCCTGCTTTCGCCCACAGTCGGGCCTCACTGCCTCAGCCCTGATCTTGTCAAGCAGGCTAGCAATGTGAGGCTGCTGCGGGCTGTCGAAGATGACCGAACTTTGTGTTATCTGGGAAATTTTCCTTGATGAAGCCACTATTCTCTTGAAGATGAAACTGACACGTGCCTATGTTGACTGCCAACAGCCAAATGCTACTCTTTGTTATCGTGTAAATTTTGAGCTCTAACCGATGACCTTATTGTCGCGATGCAGGTTCGTCGTGGGTAATATTGAGCCGATCATTCCTGGAGTTCTGCATATTGGGATGGGACAACCTTCCTCGCACGCTGCTCATGTACTTTACCAATTTCCTGTCGTCCTCAGAGGGATACTTCCACACGGTGATCTGCAACTCAAAGTACTACCAGAACACCACCATCAACAACGATCTCCGTTTCATGGCGTGGGACAACCCCCCTCGGACACACCCTCTCAACCTGACAGCCGAGTACTTCGACGCAATGGTGAACAGCGGGTCGCCATTTGCGCACTCTTTCACGCCTGACGATCCGGTCCTGGATATGATTGATACTGAGCTGTTGAGGCGAGCGCCCGACCGCTTCACACCAGGTGGATGGTGCTTGGGTAGCCTGGTGGGTGGCAAAGACCCTTGCACCTTCTTCGGAAGGTCATTTGTCCTCAGGCCGATGAAAGGTTCGGGGAAGCTAGAGAAGTTGTTGTTGAAACTTTTGGAACCTGACAATTTCAGGCCTAAACAGTGTATATAACTCTCTTGTTACATGTAGCCAGTTTTTAGTATTTCGGTAGCGTGCGGGGGCAAAAGTGTTCCTGAGAGGTGGTTGGTTATCATTGTTGTGGCGGCAGGTACAGTTACACGGCGTGCTTTTGTATACTTGCAACTGGATGCTCGAAGAGTGACATACATGTACGCACTTCATGTCCCATCTCTTCATGGATGTGCATATACAAATTACAGAAATCCATAATCCAAAGAAAACACAATCTGTTTACTAACATTGGCTTCTCTAGTCTCTAGGGCTTCTTTTCTACCTTAAACTCAGAAAGTTGTGGTTTCAACTATAAATTACTACGAGACATTTGATGACCGCTGTTGGATGACTAAAAGTGTCAGGACAGTTCTATATGGACATTTGAGAAGATTTGGTGACGCGCGTTGGAGTTGCCCTTACCATCTAAACGCTATTATATTTCTTTATGGAGTGAGTACTAGAAAGTACTTGGAAGGCAGAGAGATAAAGGAGATGGGAAAGAAAGAGTAGCGAGTTCGGGCAGCCGTCAGGGAAACCCACTGCTCACGCCTACAACTACAATCAAGACATGAACCATGGGGTGAAAATCCGACACTACCCTTCATCGCAAAGCTACAACCTAGACCAGCAAACAACCAGAGTCTCAAAATACGACGCATAACAAGCAACACAGCACGTCCAAAAAAAATAAAAAATCCTGCCAATCCAACAGACCAAATCGACTAGAAGGCGATGCAGGCTATAACTAACATTCCAGCAAATCCACGGCTTCACTCATCAGGGTATCAGCTCCGGGCAAAGGAGGGCCGCACAACATCATATGAGAATCGTTCTCCTTCCGCAGCTCTGCACCGCGCTTGACAGCGAAGAATGCAGCGAAGACATCAACTACCATCTTCAGAGGCTTGGGCGAAACAAGTTCCACTAGTTCCAGTGATGATACTTTTATTGTCTTGATCTCTATACATCGATAATTTCATTTCAAGTAGCTTTGCCAAATGGGCAGTGACCTTTACAGTTTACACGATGGTGAAGTTTGAAGCAATCTTAAATTCTTAATGTCATACCTGTAAAGGCGTAAGCGCAGCAGATATGGCTTTCTTCTTGTGATATAACCGAGCTGAAGTGTAGCAGCTGCATATCTTACTTCATTCTCTCTGCACCAAAATGTACAGTAGTAAATGGAATTACATGCTTCACTGTGAATGTCATCGATGAAGAAGCTCCACCAATTTTCTGGCCATATGTATGATTTCTTGTACCACTGGCTTCGAGTTGCTGTTCGTTTTGGTTTTACATGATGAATTCCAGCCTGTTCCTGGATATTTCCATCTTTGATGAGCTAACCACTCAACAATGTGCATTCTACAAAACATACACGTAGATATCTAACCAATATGTATAATGACCCAACTGGACCATGGTTACGAAATCACATGAAGCAAATCATGCGAGAAGCATATGCCCATTCCAGAAGTTGTAGAGAAGTACTGTTAGTAGCCACTCTAGGCATCCATGGTAGCAAAGGGAGTGCGACGAGCGTTGCTTAAGTGCATTAAAAACCTTACGAGGCTTTGCTCTCATTCTTTATTTGCTTCCTGTCTTCGGACTTGTGCTTCTCGGCATCCTTCACCATGCGTTTCTTCTTCACCACGCGCTCGAACTCCTCCTTGCTCAACCAACCTTCCTCGTTTTCCTTCTTTACTTGCTTCTTGTCCTCGGACTTGTACTCAGCATCCTGCAACATGCGCTTCTTCTTTACCATGCCCTCGATCTCCTTCTTGCTCAGCCAACCCTCGCCATTTTCCTTCTTCATTTGTTTCTTATCCTTGTCGTTTTCCATCTTTATTTTCTTTATTTGCTTCCTGTCCTCGGACTTGTACTTCCCAGGGTCCAGCATCATGCGATTTATCTCCTCCTTCCTCAGCCCACCCTTGTCAATGGTGACGCTGCTCTTGTTTCCAGTCGTCAGGTCCTCTGCCGACACCCTCATCATACCGTTCGCTTCGACTTCATATGTTACTTTGAGTCGTGCCATGCCCTTAAGCTCTGGGGGAATTCCGAAGACCGTGACCTCTCCCAGGAGGTTGTTGTCCTTGGTAAACTCCCCTTCACCCTCGTACACCGGGAAGGTCACGCTGGTCTGGTAGTCGTATATGGTTGTGTAAGGCCCATCTCTCTTAACGGGGATGGTGGTGTTCCTGGGTATCAGCACGCTCATGATACCAGGGTCACCCATGATACCACTTACTATCTCTACCCCGAGCGAGAGTGGTGTGACGTCAAGAAGGATCAAGTCCTGCACCTTCTGGTTGCCCTCGCCACTGAGAGTGGCGGCTTGTACAGCAGCGCCAATGGCAACAGCCTCGTCAGGGTTGATGCTCTTGCATAATTTCTTCCCGTTGAAGAAATCATTAAGCAGCTGCTGAACCTTGGGGATCCTGGTGGAGCCTCCCACAAGCACGACATCGTGGATTTGAGGCTTCTCCACCTTGGCATCGCTGAGGCACTTCTCGACGTGTTCAATGCACTTGCTAAAGAGGCCCATGTTGAGCTCCTCAAACCGGGCACGAGTGATGGTCCCATAGAAGTCAATGCCATCATGGAGCGAGTCGATCTCAATTTTGGCCTGCACTGTGGAAGTTAGCATCCTCTTTGCCCTCTCGCAAGCCATCCTCAGCCGCATGAGCGCCCTCGGGTTGCTTCTGATGTCACTCTTGTGTCTCCTAAGAATATCCTGCACAAAGTGCTGTACCATCTGGCTGTTAAGATCCTCCCCGCCAAGGTGGGTGTCACCAGCAGTGGCCTTGACCGTAAAGATTCCCTTGTCAATATTGATAACTGAGATATCCAAGGTACCGCCGCCAAGATCAAATATGAGCACCGTCTTCACTTCACTGCTGTTGGACATCCTGTCAAGACTGCAGCTGAGGGCTCGTTGATGATGCGCATGACGTTGAGGCCAGCAATGGTGCCGGCGTCGAGGGTAGCCTGGCGCTGGGAGTCATTGAAGTAGACCGGGACTGTGATGACAGCGTTCTTCACCGCCGTGCCTAGGTAGGCCTCGGCCACCTCACGCATCTTCATCAGCAACATGGAGATCTCTGCAGCAACAAACTGCTTCTCCAACCCCCTGTACTGTACCACGATCATCGGCCGGTCACCAGGACCTTGAATGACTTTGAAAGGCCATAGCTTGATATCACTTTGTACGGACGTGTCACTGAATCGCCGGCCAATAAGTCGCTTTGCGTCTGAAGAAAATAGGAGTGGTTAATTTCATGAACAAATATCACAAGGGTGATCTTACAGAACTAGTACACATTTAGGTAAGAGTTGCATCACAAAGAACATATTTTAAGTCCAGTTCGCAGAACTATAGATTTGCGAACTATGATTAAACTACAGCTGTGCAATGCATTTCCATGAAACAGGATCCTATATGTCATACCCGATGTTGTTTTGTGATATGGTTGATGGCTAAGCGTGCAGTCCTCTAAAATTGGTTCTTATAGTTTTACGGAATTTGCATCGAGCTTTTAAAAACACTCATTCCGATGAGAATTCGAATGGCATAGCAAAAGTAATAAGCCATTCAATGTTTGCTCGTCAAAAACCTGCAATCTTTCCTGGATATATTCAGATTATAATATAGAGTTGTCCTATAATATTATGCAGTGAGATAATAATTTGTTAGTTTTCAGTGACACTACATAATTTTAGTGAATAGGAGTACTTAACAGTTGATGAGATAATCCTTTCATCACAAACAACGGAAAGAGCAAGGCAAAAACGGAAAAGACGGAGGGATCTGAACGGCGGACTAGGGTCAGAGAAGACGGCGGGGATCTGGTCAAGCTCAGAGCATCTTGGGGACTCTACTGCGGTCTATACATGTAACGCCGTGGCACAATCCCGTGGACCTGAGAAACCTAACGAGTACAGTATATAACAGCAGATCGAAGTGCTGCCAAGAATTCAAGCACACTAGTAGACTGAGATCAGGTGACCAGCACATAGTTTAGCCTTTAAAGAAGCTTTTAGCATGCACTAGCTAGCACGAAGATAGCTCTGGACGTCCCTCCGCTTTAGCCGGAGGCGTGTAGGCATATGACCGACCATCTTGAGGGCACCAAGTCTATATATGTAACACAGCCACACAAGGCCGTGTGTAGGTCAATTGAACTGGTGCAGGATCAGATCAGTGTGAGGAGTTCTTAGTTCTTACCGAAGACGGTGTTGACGGAGTTCATTGCGGCCTGGTTCATGGCCGAATCGCCTATGAGACGGCAGGTGTCGGTGAAGGCAACGCAGGACGGCGTGGTGAGGTTGCCCTGGTCGTTGGGGATGACCTCAACACGGTTGTGCGACGGCCGCCACACGGCCACGCAGGAGTAGGTCGTCCCCAGGTCGATGCCGATCGCCGGCCCGTCGTCCTTCGCGCCCGCCATCTCCGCGCAACCGAGGCGGGCGGAAAAGGAAGATTGAAGTAGGGCAGGATGTGGCCTGAATTTAGGAAGCCGAAGGATTTACGACCCTCTTTGATTTGAAGGATTGTAAAAACATGGAAATAAGAAAAATATAGGATTGAAATGTCATGCTTATCTCAATTTTATAGGATTTTAGGTTGTTTGATTGCATCGTAGGAAAAACAAAGGATTCTTTCAAAGAAGTTTGAGTGGATGCTAAAAATTCCATGGGAAGTAGTACAAAAAATTCCATAGGAAAAGTTTCTATAGGATTCAATCCTATGAATCAAACTATCAACATAGGAAAAATTCCTAAGAATTCTAATCCTTCAAAATTCCTATGCAAATCCTTTGAATCAAATGAGCCATAAAATACGTAAGTTGGAGTAATTTTTCTTCCCGAATAATAGATGACACACATGTGGCACCAAGCAATTTCGTCCTAACATCTTTATCGCCGTTCGATTGAAACACACACGTAACGACGCTCCCGACTCACCACGTCATTCCTAGCAACTTATTCGGGTCGAAGGTGTGTCGCCCGAACGAACCCAGCCATCCCACCACTCTGTCTTCATACCCCCTCTCCTCCCTCATTCTATCCCGCCTTCGTCGCCCACGACGATGGAGGAGAGAGCATCACCGAACTCCAGCCGAGATCCCGGGGGTCAGGTTCATGGGCGTCCCTATCTTGAAGCTGGAGAAGCGTTCATGGGTGGGGACATCGTCATGGGATCCACGGTGGGCGGGGTTATCCGATTCCCCGCATCCGGCGGAGGACGTGGGATCCAACGGAGGCCGGCGCCAGTTCGTGAGTGTCCCCATCTTGAAGCCGGAGGAGCCGTTCGTGCGTGGGCACATCGTCGCGGGATCGACGGTGGGCGGGGTCGCCGGCTTCCTCGCCCATCCAACAACAGCTATCGAGGCAACGAATCTGACAGTGAGTACTAGGGGTACGAACACGGGCATAACCTAGCTACGGCGCATGTCGGATACTCGGATTTTACGAGTTCACACCCCTATGCATGCACGTAAAGTCAGTAGTTATGCAACAAAGTTATATCCTACGTACATATGGTACATTATTCAGTGTTAGTTATGTTCAATGCATGTTTATAACTATTTTCGTTTTTTTGGTTGGTTGCTTCTCAATCTATTTACTTGCCTCCATTTGTACTAAACGAAAATATTGCTTGTGCATCCAACTCCTTAAACACAAAGTTGTGCCAAATGAGTCCACTATATCTACCTATAAGCAGTGTTTACATGCCGTTCTAAGTAAATTTGCATGTGCGGTCATCGTCGAGCCCACCGTGGCGTCAGGATCAGAGGCTTTGTAGGCGAAGACAACCTTTAGTCGGGATAAGATGTACTAGTTATCTCCCTTCAAATTTGACCGTTGTGGGATCCCTTCCCGCCTTCATTTTGGGGGAAGAGGAAACCGCGGAAAAAGGCGTTGAGCATGAACATTATATCTGGATCTTGTTTGTTGCGAGACGGTTATTCATTCAAATCAGAGAATAATGGTTGTTCTATTTTTATGAATAATATCTTTTATGGTCATGCACCCTTGAAGAGTGGTCTATTCTTATTGGATCTCGATTGTAGTGATACACATATTCATAATATTGAAACCAAAAGATGCAAGGTTAATAATGATAGTGCAACTTATTTGTGGCACTGCCGTTTAGGTCATATTGGTGTAAAGCGCATGAAGAAACTCCATAGTGATGGACTTTTGGAATCACTTGATTATGAATCACTTGGTGCTTGCGAACCATGCCTCATGGGCAAGATGACTAAAACTCCGTTCTCCGGAACTATGGAGCGAGCAACAAATTTGTTGGAAATCATACATACCGATGTATGTGGGCCAATGAGTGTTGAAGCTCGCGGCGGGTATCGTTATTTTCTGACCTTCACTAATGATTTGAGCAGATATGGGTATATCTACTTAATGAAGCACAAGTCTGAAACATTTGAAAAGTTCAAAGAATTTCAGAGTGAAGTAGAGAATCATCGTAACAAGAAAATAAAGTTTCTACGATCTGATCGTGGAGGAGAATATTTGAGTTACGAGTTTGGTCTTCATTTGAAACAATGTGGAATAGTTTCACAACTCACGTCACCCGAAACACCACAGCGTAATGGTGTGTCCGAATGTCGTAACCGTACTTTATTGGATATGGTGCGATCTATGATGTCTCTTACCGATTTACCACTATCGTTTTGGGGTTATGCTTTAGAGACAGCTGCATTCACGTTAAATAGGGCACCATCTAAATCCGTTGATACGACACCTTATGAACTATGGTTTGGCAAGAAACCAAAGTTGTCGTTTCTTAAAGTTTGGGGCTGCGATGCTTATGTGAAAAAGCTTCAACCTGATAAGCTCGAACCGAAGTCGGAGAAATGTGTCTTCATAGGATACCCAAAAGAGACTGTTGGGTACACCTTCTATCACAGATCCGAAGGCAAGATATTCGTTGCTAAGAATGGATCCTTTCTAGAGAAGGAGTTTCTCTCGAAAGAAGTGAGTGGGAGGAAAGTAGAACTTGATGAGGTAATAGTACCTTCTCCCGAATTGGAAAGTAGTACATCACAGAAAATTGTTCCAGTGATTCCTACACCGATCAGTGAGGAAGTTAATGATGATGATCATGAAACTTCGGATCAAGTTTCTGCTGAACGTCGTAGATCAACCAGAGTACGTTCCGCACCAGAGTGGTACGGCAACCCAGTTCTGGAAATCATGTTACTATACCATGATGAACCTACGAACTATGAGGAAGCGATGATGAGCCCAGATTCCACAAAATGGCTTGAGGCCATGAAATCTGAGATGGGATCCATGTATGAGAACAAAGTGTGGACTTTGGTTGACTTGCCCGAT
The DNA here is from genome assembly GCA_902687465.1 of Secale cereale. Classification (NCBI taxonomy): domain Eukaryota; kingdom Viridiplantae; phylum Streptophyta; class Magnoliopsida; order Poales; family Poaceae; genus Secale; species Secale cereale. The sequence continues at coordinate 229,508,912 of LR738715.1, read as the reverse complement.
GATCGGCAGGCCATCGAAAATAAATGGATCTTCAAGAGGAAGACTGACGTAGACGGTAATGTTACTGTTTACAAAGCTCGACTTGTTGCGAAAGGGTTTCGACAAGTTCAAAAGGTTGACTACGATGAGACCTTCTCACCTGTAGCGATGCTTAAGTCTGTCCGAATCATGTTAGCAATTGCCGCATTTTATGATTATGAAATCTGGTAAATGGATGTCAAAACTGCATTCCTGAATGGATATCTCAAAGAAGAGTTGTATATGATGCAACCAGAAGGTTTTGTCGATCCAGAAGGTGCTAACAAAGTATGCAAGCTCCAGCGATCCATCTATGGACTGGTGCAAGCATCTCGGAGTTGGAATATACGCTTTGATGAGGTGATCAAAGCATATGGTTTTATACAGACTTTTGGAGAAGCCTGTATTGACAAGAAAGTGAGTGGGAGCTCTGTAGCATTTCTAATATTATATGTGGATGACATATTATTGATTGGAAATGATATAGAATTTCTGGATAGCACACAAGGTGTTCCTACGGTATTCGGGAGTTGCATAATCTCATAGTCATAGGAACATGTATAAGTCATGAAGAAAGCAATAGCAGTTAAACTAAACGATCATAGTGCTATGCTAACGGATGGGTCTTGTCCATCACATCATTCTCCTAATGATGTGATCCCGTTGATCAAATGACAACTCATGTCTATGGTTAGGAAACATAACCATCTTTGATCAATGAGCTAGTCTAGTAGAGGCATACTAGGGACATACTGTTTTGTCTATGTATCCACACATGTACTAAGTTTCCGGTTAATACAATTCTAGCATGAATAAAAGACATTTATCATGATATAAGGAAATACAAATAACATATTTATTATTGCCTCTAGGGCATATTTCCTTCAGTCTCCCACTTGCACTAGAGTCAATAATCTAGCTCACATCGCCATGTGATTTAATACCGATAGTTCACATCGTTATGTGAATAACACCCATAGTTCACATCGCCATGTGACCAACACCCAAAGGGTTTACTAGAGTCAATAATCTAGTTCACATTGCTATGTGATTAATACCCAAGAGTAATAAGGTGTGATCATGTTTTGCTTGTGAGAGTAGTTTAGTCAACGGGTCTGTCACATTCAGATCCGTATGTATTTTGCAAATTTCTATGTCTACAATGCTCTGCATAGAGCTACTCTAGCTAATTGCTCCCACTTTCAATACGCATCCAGATTGATACTTAGAGTCATCTGGATTTTGGTGTCAAAGTTTGCATCGGCGTAACCCTTTACGACGAACTCTTTATCACCTCCATAATCGAGAAATATTTCCTTAGTCATCCAATTACTAAGGATAATTTTGACCGCTGTACAGTGATCTATTCCTGGATCACTATTGTACCTCCCTGCCAAACTCTTGGCAAGGTACACAACGTGTTTTGTACACAGCATGGCATACTTTATAGAACCTATGGCTGAGGCATAGGGAATGACTTTCATTCTCTCTATATTTTTCTGCCGTGGTCTGGCTTTGAGTCTTACTCAACTTCACACCTTACAAGTCAGGCAATAACTTCTTCTTTGACTGATCCATTTTGAACTACTTCAAAATTTTATCAAGGTATGTACTCATCGAAAGTCTTATCAAGCGTTTTGATCTATCTATATAGATCTTTGATGCTCAATATGTAAGCAGCTTCACCGAGGTCTTTCTTTGAAAAATTCCTTTCAAACACTCCTTTATGCTTTCCAGAAAATTCTACATCATTTCCGATTGACAATATGTCATTTACATATACTTATCAGAAAGGTTGTAGTGCTCCCACTCACTTCTTGTAAATACAGGCTTCGACAAAAGTCTGTATAAAACCATATGCTTTGATCACCTCATCAAAGCGTATATTCCAACTCTGAGATGCTTGCACCAGTCCATAGATGGATCGCTGGAGTTTGCATACTTTGTTAGCACCTTTTGGATCGAAAAAACCTTCTGGTTGCATCATATACAACTCTTCTTTGAGATATCCATTTAGGAATGCAGTTTTGACATCCATTTGCCAGATTTCATAATCATAAAATGCGGCAATTGCTAACATGATTCGGACAGACTTAAGCATCGCTACAGGTGAGAAAGTCTCATCGTAGTCAACTCCTTGAACTTGTCGAAAACCTTTCACAACAAGTCGAGCTTTGTAAACAGTAATATTACCATCTGCGTCGGTCTTCCTCTTGAAGATCCATTTATTTTCGATGGCCTGCCGATCATCGGGCAAGTCAACCAAAGTCCACACTTTGTTCTCTTTCATGGCTTCAAGCCATTTTGCGGAATCTGGGCTCATCATCGCTTCCTCATAGTTCGTAGGTTCATCATGGTCTATTAACATGATTTCCAGAACTGGGTTGCCGTACCACTCTGGTGCGGAACGTACTCTGGTTGATCTACGACGTTCAGCAGAAACTTGATCCGAAGCTTCATGATCATTATCATCAACTTCCTCACTAATTGGTGTAGGAATCACTGGAACAATTTCCTGTGATGTACTACTTTCCAATATGGGAGAAGGTACAATTACCTCATCAAGTTCTACTTTCCTCCCACTCACTTCTTTCGAGAGAAACTCTTTTTCTAGAAAGGATCCGTTCTTAGCAACGAATATTTTGCCTTCGGATCTGTGATAGAAGGTGTACCCAACAGTCTCTTTTGGGTATCCTATGAAGACACATTTTTCCGACTTGGGATCGAGCTTATCAGGTTGAAGTGTTTTCACATAAGCATCGCAGCCCCAAATTTTAAGAAACGACAACTTTGGTTTCTTGCCAAACCATAGTTCATAAGGCGTCGTATCAACGGATTTAGATGGTGCCCTATTTAACGTGAATGCAGCTGTCTCTAAAGCATAACCCCAAAACGATAGTGGTAAATCGGTAAGAGACATCATAGATCGCACCATATCCAATAAAGTACGGTTACGACGTTCGGACACACCATTACGCTGTGGTGTTCCAGGTGGCGTGAGTTGTGAAACTATTCCACATTATTTCAAATGAAGACCAAACTCGTAACTCAAATATTCTCCTCCACGATCAGATCGTAGGAACTTTACTTTCTTGTTACGATGATTCTCTACTTCACTCTGAAATTCTTTGAACTTTTCAAATGTTTCAGACTTGTGTTTCATTAAGTAGATATACCCATATCTGCTCAAATCATCAGTGAAGGTCAGAAAATAACGATACCCGCCGCGTGCTTCAACACTCATTGGTCCGCATACATCAGTATGTATGATTTCCAACAAATATGTTGCTCGCTCCATAGTTCCGGAGAACGGAGTTTTTAGTCATCTTGCCCATGAGGCATGGTTCGCAAGCACCAAGTGATTCATAATCAAGTGATTCCAAAATTCCATCATTATGGAGTTTCTTCATGCGTTTTATACCAATATGACTTAAACGGCAGTTCCACAAATAAGTTGCACTATCATTATTAACCTTGCATCTTTTGGCTTCAATGTTATGAATATGTGTATCACACGATCGAGATCCAACAAACTATTTTCATTGGGTGTATGACCATAGAAGATTTTATTCATGTAAACAGAACAACAATTGTTCTCTAACTTACATGAATAACCGTATTGCAATAAACATGATCAAATCACATTCATGCTCAACACAAACACCAAATAACAGTTATTTAGGTTCAACACTAATCCCGAAAGTATAGGGAGTGTGCGATGATGATCATATCAATCTTGGAACTATTTCCAATACACATCGTCACTTCATCCTTTAACTAGTTTCTGTTCATTATGCAACTCCCATTTCGAGTTACTACCTTTTTAGCAACTAAATCAGTATCAAATACCGAGGGGTTGCTATGAACACTAGTAAAATACACATCAATAATCTGTATATCAAATATACCTTTGTTCACTTTGCCATCCTTCTTATCCGCCAAGTATCTAGGGCAGTTCCACTTCCAGTGACCATTTCCTTTGCAGTAGAAGCACTTAGTTTCAGGCTTGAGTTTAGTTTTGGGTTTCTTCACGGGAGTGACAACTTTCTTGTCATTCTTCTTGAAGTTCCCCTTCTATCCCTTTGCCCTTTACTTGAAACAAGTGGTCTTGTTAACCATCAACACTTGATGCTTTTTCATGATTTCTACCTTCGCCTACTTCAGTATCGCGAAGAGCTGGGAATTCCTTTCGTCATCCCTTGCATATTATAGTTCATCACGAAGTTCTACTAACTTGGTGATAGTGACTAGAGAACTTTGTCAATTACTATCTTATCTGGAAGATTAACTCCCACTTGATTAAAGTAATTGTAGTACCCAGACAATCTGACCACATGCTCACTGGTTGAGCTATTCTCCTCCATCTTGTAGGCAAAGTACTGTCAGAGGTCTTATACCTCTCGACACGGGCATGAGTATGAAATACTAATTTCAACTCTTGGAACATCTTATATGCTCCGTGGCGTTCAAAACATTTTTGAAGTCCCGGTTCTAAGCCGTAAAGTATGGTGCACTTAAACTATCAAGTAGTCATCATATCGAGCTTTTGTCAAAACGTTCATAACGTCTACATCTGCTCCTGCAATAGGTCTGTCACCTAGCGGTGCATCAAGGACATAATTCTTCTGTGCAGCAATGAGGATAATCCTCAGATCACGGAACAATTCCGCATCATTGCTACTAACATCTTTCAACTTGGTTTTCTCTAGGAACATATGAAAAATAAACGGGGAGCAACATCGCGAGCTATTGATCTACAACATAGATATGCTAATACTACCAGGACTAAGTTCATGATAAATTAAAGTTCAATTAATCATATTACTTAAGAACTCCCACTTAGATAGACATCCCTCTGGTCATCTAAATGATCACGTGATCCAAATCAACTAAACCATGTCCGATCATCACGTGAGATGGAGTAGTTTCAATGGTGAACATCTTATGTTGATCATATCTACTATATGATTCACGCTCGACCTTTCGGTCTCCAGTGTTCGGAGGCCATATCTGTATATGCTAGGCTCGTCAAGTTTAACCCGAGTATTCTGCGTGTGCAAAACTGGCTTACACCCGTTGTATTTGAACGTAGAGCTTATCACACCCGATCATCACGTGGTGTCTCGGCACGACGAACTTTCGCAACGGTGCATACTCAGGGAGAACACTTATACCTTGAAATTTAGTAAGGGATCATCTTATAATGCTACCGTCGTTCTAAGCAAAATAAGAAGCATAATAAGATAAACATCGCATGCAATCAAAATATGTGACATGATATGGCCATCATCATCTTGTGCTTTTGATCTCCATATTCAAAGCACCGTCATGATCACCTTCGTCACCGGCTTGACACCTTGATCTTCATCGTAGCATCGTTGTCGTCTCGCCAACTATTGCTTCCACGACTATCGCTACCGCTTAGTGATAAAGTAAAGCAATTACATGGCGATTGCATTTCATACAATAAAGCGACAACCATATGGCTCCTGGCAGTTGCCGATAACTTTACAAAACATGATCATCTCATACAAAACCGTATAACTCATCATGTCTTGACCATATCACATCACAACATGCCCTGCAAAAACAAGTTAGACGTCCTCTACTTTGTTTGTTGCAAGTTTTACGTGGCTGCTACGGGCTTAGCAAGAACCGTTCTTACCTACGCATACAAAACCACAACGATGTTTCGTCAAGTATGTGCTGTTTTAACCTTCACAAGGACCGGGCGTAGCCACACTTGATTCAGCTAAAGTGAGAGAGACAGACACCCGCCAGTCACCTTTAAGCAACGAGTGCTCGTAACGGTGAAACCAGTCTCGCATAAGCGTACGCGTAATGTCGGTCCGGGCCGCTTCATCTCACAATACCGCCGAAGCAAAGTATGACATGCTGGTAAGCAGTATGACTAGTATCGTCCGCAATCTCATTGTGTTCTACTCGTGCATATCATCTACGCATAGACCTGGCTCTGATGCCACTGTTGGGGAACGTAGTATTTTAAAATTTTCCTACGATCACGCAAGATCTATCTACTAGATGCATAGCAACGAGAGGGGAGAGTGTGTCTACGTACCCTCGTAGACCGGGAGCGGAAGCGTCAAGTGACGCGGTTGATGTTGTCGAACTTCTTCGCGATCCAACCGATCAAGCACCGAACGTACGGCACCTCCGCGTTCAGCACACGTTCAGCTTGATGACGTCCCACGAGCTCTTGATCCAGTTGAGCTTCACGGGAGAGTTTCGTCAGCACGACGGCGTGGTGACGGATATGATGTGTTCACCGGTGCAGGGCTTCGCCTAAGCTCCGCGACGGTACGACCGAGGTGTGATTCTGTGGAGGGGGGCACCGCACACGGCTAAAACAATTCAACTTGTGTGTCTTTGGGTGCCCCCTGCCCCTGTATATAAAGGAGCAGGGGAGGGAGGCCGGCCAACCTCTCCTGGTGCGGCTAGGGAGGGAGTCCTACAAGGAATAGGATTGCAATCCTATTCCTAGTAGGATTCACCGAAAGGAAGAAGGGGGAAAGGAATAGGAGAGGTGGCGCCCCCCCAATCCTAGTCCAACTAGGATTCCTAGGTGGGGGCGCCGGACAGCCCTATGGGCTGCCTCTCTCTCACCCTTTAGGCCCACTATGGACCATCCCCTCTCGTAGGGGGTTCCGGTAACCCCCTCCGGCATTCCCGATAAATCTGAAACTTTTCCGATATACTTCCGGTGTCCGAATATAGCCGTCCAATATATCAATCTTTATGTCTCGGACATTCCGAGACTCCTCGTCATGTCCGTGATCTCATCCGGGACTCCGAACTACCTTCGGTACATCAATACTCAAAAACTCACAATACCGATCGTCATCAAACGTTAAGCGTGCGGACCCTACGGGTTCGAGAACTATGTAGACATGACCGAGACTCATCTCCGGTCAATAACCAATAGCGGAACCTGGATGTTCATATTGGCTCCTACATATTCTACGAAGATCTTTTATCGGTCAGAACCGCATAACAACATACGTTGTTCCTTTTGTCAAACGGTATGTTACTTGCCCGAGATTCGATCGTCGGTATCTTTATACCTAGTTCAATCTCGTTTACCGGCAAGTCTCTTTACTCGTTCCGTAACACATCATCTCGTGACTAACTCATTAGTCTTTTGCTTGCAAGGCTTATTGTGATGTGTGTTACCGAGAAGGCCCAGAGATACCTCTCCGACACTCGGAGTGACAAATCCTAATCTTGATCTATGCCAACACCACGAATACTTTCGGAGACACCTGTAGAGCATCTTTATGATCACCCAGTTACGTTGTGACGTTTGATAGCACACAAGGTGTTCCTACGGTATTCGGGAGTTGCATAATCTCATAGTCATAGGAACATGTATAAGTCATGAAGAAAGCAATAGCAGTTAAACTAAACGATCATAGTGCTATGCTAACGGATGGGTCTTGTCCATCACATCATTCTCCTAATGATGTGATCCCGTTGATCAAATGACAACTCATGTCTATGGTTAGGAAACATAACCATCTTTGATCAATGAGCTAGTCTAGTAGAGGCATACTAGGGACATACTGTTTTGTCTATGTATCCACACATGTACTAAGTTTCCGGTTAATACAATTCTAGCATGAATAAAAGACATTTATCATGATATAAGGAAATACAAATAACATATTTATTATTGCCTCTAGGGCATATTTCCTTCAGATATGACGGCATCGGCGAAGACTTCAGCTGATGTCTGCGCTGGAGGAGTGGATACTGGAGCTGTGGCTGGAGTGACTGCTGGAGCTGTAGGAGGTGCTGAAGTGGTAGTCCTGGAGTCAGTCACTGGGATAGCTGCTGATCGGGATCCTCTGGGAACCTGAGCAGTCTGGCGATGAGAGTCCTGGACTAGGTCATCCTGCATGAGCTCTCCTCTGTCCTGCCTAGCTTCCTCCATGTCTGCCTCAAGCTTGTTGACGGTCACCTGAAGTTCAGTCAGCTTCACGTCCAGAGCGTGGATCTTGTCGTCAACAATCCTCTCTAAGCTCTCCTGAGACTGTTCAATGCTGGCCAGGCGTTGTTCAATCCTCTGGGTAGCTTCAAGAATCTGCTCTCCGAAGCTCTTTGGTTTAGCTGCTGCTGCTGCTTCTTTATCAGCTTTGGCTTTCCTAGCAGCTTCAATCTTGGCTTGACCTTCAACCGAAGTTGGATCCTCTTCGTCCATCACAACAACATTATCTTCATGCTCTGGCTGCAGTGGTAAGTGCTTCCTATCCAACATGAATTTGCCCGTGCCAAATTTGGCATTGATGAGCATCTGAATCTGCGGGGCAAATCCACATGACCTTTTCTGGTCAGCTGCAGTCCTCTTAATGGTCTCTACCATTAAGTCCATCACCTTGAATGGTGCCTTCTCACAAGTATGTGCAGCATGTTGATAGAATAGCCTCTGATCATGCGATGGTCTCCAGACTTGGGCATCAAAGTATGCCTCAGAATAGTGTTAGTGGTAGGTAGACCTGCCTGGAGATAGTACACTGAGCCAAGCTTCCACACTTCCAAATCTGCTGCGGGGATCTCCTTGTACATGTTCTTCATGGAATCATGGTTCTTCTTAGGAATCCCATAGACATCAATGTCGTCCTCTCTTTGCACTGGAGCATTCAGAAGTTCTGCCCATTCTTCAACAGACGAAGAAAACCTTTGACCTTCAGTCATCCAGGTGATCTTCCCATCAGGATAGAAATGAGCTGTGGCATAGAACTGCATAATCATCTCGTCGTTCCAGTCTGTCAGCTTCTGACCCACAAACTCATCAACTCCACATGCAGTAAAGCTCTCATGCACATGGGGAAAGAAGTCTCGGTGCTCTTCACTGTCAATGTACTTCCAGTCAACGTACCTGGTGTCTGCAACAATAGGCTTCTTATCCATTAGCACAGTCTCATAGAAGTCCTGCTGCTCTCTGGTGTGGAATCTGGGGTCCACAGCAGTCCTTCTCCTCACGGCATATGGATCAGACTGTCTTCATAGCCTGAGACCTCGATCTTTCCTTGCCTTCATATCCTCGGCTTGAGGATGAGCATCGTTGTGGAGTGGCAGTTTTGGACGGAGCTTCAGCAACACATGTTCTTCTTCAGACTCAGACGGTGGCACATCACCCTTGTTCTTCTCTGACGCTGGAATGTTCCTGGTTGTCCTCTTGGGCTTGGCAGAAGGCTTTGCTGGAGCTGCCTTAGCTTGAGCAGGCTTCTTGGGCTTTGAAGTGGCTCCAGCCCTAATAGCATCACCCATGAGCTTAGCCTTCTGAGGAGGAGGCTGGGGTGCTTCTTCTTCTTCTTCTTCTTCTTCTTCATCCACTGCTGCATCTGCATGAGGTTCAGCATACACTACCCTCTTCCTCTTGGAAGTTTTCTTCACTTTACTTGGGGCTGGCTCTCCCAAGTTCAGCTTCTTGGCAACAGCTGACTGCTTGACCTTATTGGTGCCTTTCTTTGACTGATGCCCTTGGTGCTCTTTGGCAACAACTTTTCTCTTAGGCTTGGAGGACACTTCTTCCTCAGCTACAAAATCAGAATCCTCATCATCTGAGTTCCTCTCCTTTCTGGTTCTGGTGGCTGCAGGAGGCAAGCCACTAGGTGTACTCCTCTCACCATCATCAACTGGACTACTAGCCTCAGGACTAGTATCTGCCTTAGGAATCTCTGCAAAAGGTGACTCTGACCTGTTCTGGCTGTCACTGGCATCTGACATGGCTGACAACCTGTGAATAGATAAGGTATAGGTAGAGTAGAAGAGTTATCACAAACTGCAGAGGTTTTTGCAAAAAAATGAGTTCAAATCTTAGTTTTGAGTTTTCACAGAATGCATTTCGGTCAAACCGATTTTCAGTTTCGGTGAATCCGAAGTGTATACGGAGGCTTACCACACCACTTTCGGTCAGACCGAAGTGGGTTTCGGTCCTGCCGAAACACTAGGGTTTCACTAAGACTCTACTTCGGTCACACCGATTTGCACGACTCGGTTAGACCGAAAGGTGCAGTGCAATGGCCAGAGGCCAAATCGGTCATTCCGAGTTTTCAAAATCGGTTTCACCGAGATGTATTCCGTGGAAACCTAACCCTAAGAATTTTTACTCGAAACTAGAATGATCTGATGGAAAGGAAGTTTTTCAATCGTGGCTAGATACAGGGCTAACCAAACGTGCAATGAATCAGATGGGGAGCACGAGAGGGATCGAGACTCACCCTAACTTGGTGGAGTCCCTCTACGGCGGCAACGGCGCGGAGGAGAATTCCGTTGACGGCGGCGGAGACCTGCGGCGAGGGCGCACAGGCGACGACGGCGACGATCCGGAGATCAGGGCGATGGCAGCAGGGGACGTGGGAGCGAAAACGTTTGAAGGATTAATCAACGCGCGCTGCCCTCAGTATTTATATCCCCTTGCTGTCGGTGGGACCGAGTTGAAAAACTCGGTGACACCGAGATGAATAACTGCTATGCAGTTACGCATTTCGGTCACGCCGAGATTTAGAACTCGGTTTCACCGAGATGAAACCTAGATCAGTCTAAGTGTTTCGGTTTGACCGAGTGGGAGAAGTTGGTCTGACCGAAATTTACTTAGAAGGTTTTGGAAGTCAGCCTTAGACGGATCGGTGGCTCCGAGTGCTCCTCACTCGGAGGGTCCGAAAATGACTTGTTCAAAGTTTGTGATATGAGCATGAATAGAATTTGAGACAAGAAAGCATAGATAGCTAGGGAAGGTACTTAGGCATTCTTGTCCATCCATTTGGCCAGAAAAATCAAAGCAACCAAAACAACAAATGGATGTCCTCGAATGGATAAAATCATGCATTCAACATGCTCACACAATAAGATAGCAAATGAAATATGTGTCAAACATGCACAACCAAAACTCTAGCTACTAGCACACAATTTGTCGATGACTAGGTCATCTATATATGAGTATTTTGACTTAGGAGCCAAATGAGAACATTTGATCATAGGTCATACTCATCGTTTAAGAACAAGTGGGGTTACCACTTTTACATAAAGCATTGATGTGTTCACATCATTTGGAGATGCTTTAGCTCAATTTTTAGAGCAAAGCTCCCCCTAGATGTGAGAACCCCTTTTAAAGGGTCAAACTAACCTTGGGTTGTCGTAGAAGACTTCATGTAGATGTTGAAGATGTGGATGCTCAATGTTGATGTAGATCATCAAGAGTTGGGAGCTATCCTTTGGATTAGGGCACTTTCAATACCTACATGGGTTAGTCCCACAAGGAACAAACAAGAATATCCATAGACATATATTGAAGTTCACAAAAGATGATGTCCATGAAAGCAATGATTACCTTGTCCCTTGACTTACCAACAAGAGGGTTTGTGACTCCATGAACTAGTGCATGATGTGGAAGTTGATTGCACAAGTTCTTGCCAAAATGAATATGAGTGAAGTTTGTTGGCGGAGTCACCCTCAAGAACCTTCTAGTTCTTCTTCTTTGGGATCCACATCATCTTGATGGGAATCCTTGGTGTTGTAGTTGAGCTTGACGAAGTAGAACTTGATGTGTCCTTGGGAACCCACTTGACCATGGCTTGAGGTGCTTCAATGAATGCATCAATCTCCTCTTGAAGCTTGTCCTTGGCCTTTAGCTTGTGGTCTTGTGGTAGAAGGTCATCTTGAGCTTGTTCCACATTGGAAGAAGTAGGATCATACTTCTCCTTTTGTGAAACAAACTGTGGAGTAGGGTATTGACCTTCTTCCCACTCAACACCTTCGGCGTTGATCTTTCGCTCAAAACCAATCCCTTGATTCTTCCGGTGTCTTCCTTGTTTGCGAACAATCTCCTCAAAGTTCTTGCTTCCGGCAAGACTCTTGTAGACACCTTTCTCTATGATTTCCTTCAATAAGCTATTTTCTTGCTCAAGTGTAACTTGGCTTGAAACATTGTTAGTGGAATCAAGAGAACTACTAGAAGCAACAATATTGGATTTAACATTGTTATTGTTACTACTAGAGGAAGAATTTTTCTTATGCTTGTCATGCTTAGTTTTAATAGGTGGCAAGAAATTAGACAAGAGAAGTCGTTTGGCAAGATATGAAGAACTCTTCTTTCGAAGATCGTCATTGATCGCTTTTAGAAACTCATGTTCTTGCTCTAGAGTGAGCTTCTCGAAGCGTAGCTTCTCATGAGATCTTAGGAGCTCTCTATGATCTTCTTGAGTTGTTTCATGAGCTAACTTAAGAGTTTTTAGTTCTTTAGTTAGACGCTCAATCTCCTTCATAGCATTGTCATTCGACTCTTCTCGACTATAAAGACTACTAGCATTTTCATCGTTACTAGGCTCACTAGATTTATCATGCAAGAGCTCATCTTCACCAAGTAAGTCATCCTCATCACTATTGAAGTCAATGAATTCAGGGTGTGATACCTTGGGGCCTTTAGCCATGAAGCATCTTCCAATTCCCTCATTTGGTGAATCAAATAGGTCGTAGGAGTTGGAGTTGGAGGATACGAGTGCAAGACCGGCAACACCTTCATCTTGACTGTAGTCGGAGTCGGAGTGATAGCTTCCATCGGATTGATTGTCGGAGTCGGAGCCGGAGACCCATTCACCTACATGAGCTTGATGTCTTCTTCTTGTGTAGCTCCTTGATGACTTGTCTTTCCTCTCCGAATCCTTGCTTCTCCGAGAGGGTCTTCGTTCATAACGATCATCTCTACTCCTTCTCTCTTTCCGAGGTGACTCATCTCTTGATCTTCTTCTTGGAGATTCTTCTCTTCTCTTGTGGGGAGCCGTACACTCATTTGAGAAGTGTCCGGGTCTTCCACAATTGTAGCAGTTTCGATCACGACTAGAAGATCTCTTTTCATCATATGATCTAGACTTTGAGCTTCTCTCTTTGCCTCTATTCTTGTAGAATTTGTTGAAGTTCTTAACCATTAGGCTTATCTCTTCATTGGAAACTAACTTGTCACTTGAGGTTGTAGGAGCATCGCTTGTAGCTTTGTAAGCACCACTTGACTTGTTGTGAAGCTCTTCCTTATCCTTAAGTGTCATCTCATGAGCAACAATTCTTCCAATGACTTCAGTTGGCTTGAGAGTCTTGTAGTTTGGCATCATTTGGATCAAAGTGCACACGGTGTCGTACTTTCCATCCAAAGCTCTGAGAATCTTCTTAATGATGAATCGATCGGTCATTTCTTCGCTTCCTAAGACGGCAATCTCATTTGTGATGAGAGCAAGCCTAGAGTACATTTCAGCGACTCCTTCACCATCCTTCGTCTTGAACTTGTCAAGTTGACCTTGAAGAATATCTAGCTTTGATTCCTTCACAGACTCGGTACCTTCGTGCATTTCAACCAAAGTATCCCAAATCTCTTTAGCATTCTCAAGACGGCTGATTTTGTTGAACTCCTCGGGACACCAAGCATTGAAGAGAATGTCACAAGCTTGAGCATTGTTTTGCAACATCCGCAACTCTTCCGGTTTAGCTTCGCGATCCGAAACTTTTCCTTCCTCGAAGAATTCACCTTGCATACCAACACAAATAATGCCCCATGCGGCTGGGTTATGACCAAGAATATGCATTTTCATTTTATGTTTCCAACTAGCAAAATTTGTACCATCAAAGTAAGGACCTCTACGATAATTACCCTCACTAGACGCCATACTCTCCTAGGTTGTGAAACCAAGCTTATGGAGTCCAATGTAATGGAAACCAAAACAATGGAGACCAAAGCTCTGATACCACTTGTAGGATCGAAAGTATGTCTAGAGGGGGGGTGATTAGACTACTTGTAAATATAGAAATTCTGCCTTTTGATCATGAACAGTTTTTGGCAGATTCTCAGTTATGATCAATTCAAGCATCACCCTACACATGCAATTCTAGAGTATAAGCAGCGGAAAGTAAATTGCACATGTAGTAAATAGAGGTGGAGAAGAGCAAACGCAATTTGGAGACGCGATGATTTTTCTCGTGGTTCCGATAGGTGGTGCTATCGTACATCCACGTTGATGGAGACTTCAACCCACGGAGGGTAACGACTGCGCGAGTCCACGGAGGGCTCCACCCACGAAGGATCCACGAAGAAGCAACCTTGTCTATTCCATCATGGCCTACGCCCACGGAGGGCTAGCCTTACTCGGGGTAGATCTTCACGAAGTAGGCGATCTCCTTGCCCTTACAAACTTCTTGGTTCAACTCCACATCTCGATGACGGAGGCTCCCAAGCGACACCTAACCAATCTAGGAGGCACCACCCTCCAAAAGGTAATAGATGTTGTAGATGATGATGAACTCCTTGCTCTTGTGCTTCAAATGATAATCTCCCCAACACTCAACTCTCCTCACTGATTTGGCTGTGGTGGAAGAAAGGATTGAGTGGAAAGCAACTTGGGAAGGTTAGAAATCAAGTTTCATATGGTAGGAATGGAGCAACTTGATCTCAACACAAGGGTAGGTAGTTCTCTTCTCAGAAAGTGTAAGGTAGGAGTGGTAGTTCTTTCTGATGGCTCTCTCCACGAATGAAGAGGGGGTGGAGGGGTATATATAGCCTCCACACAAAATCCAACCGTTACACACATAATTGAGCAATCTCGGTGAGACCGAAGTTGACAACTCGGTCAGACCGAAAGTTCAAATATAGTGAACGTTGGGGTTTTCGGTGGGACCGAAAATACCATCTCGGTTTGTCCGATTTGAGTAAAGATAGGAACTTGCCAGTTTTGGTGAGACCGAAATCATCAACTCGGTTATTCCGATTTGAGGACAAATGGTTACAGAAGCTTGGCAGCCCGTGTTTCGGTGAGACCGAACTCAAACTCGGATTGACTGATTTTTCTAGGGTTTGGCTTATGGCTGAGGTGGTTCATCTCGGTGGGACTGAGTTTGGAAAATCGGTTGGTCCGAGATTACTTATGAGTGTGTTTGGTAGTGAAAGTTGCTGATAGTTAAAGGAGATATATCACTAAGCACTTGAGCAACCAAATCATCAACACAACCTCATCCCCTTTTAATAGTATTGGCTTTTCCTATGGACTCAATGTGATCTTGGATCACTAAACCAAAAATGGAGTCTTGAGCTTTTGCCATGCTTGCCTTAGCATTTTGAGGGGTCCACTTCTTCAGACATTGCCATACCCATATCACTGAACTTCTCTGAAATGATTCTCAAGTAACTATTAGTTCAATGATATATATGTTGTTATTAATTGCCAAAACCACCCGGGGATTAGTTGCACTTTTAGAGGGCAGCAGCCAGGAGGTGGCGCGCCCCCTCCCTAGGATGAGTCCGAATAGGACAAGGGGAGGGGGGCGCGGCCCCTCTTTCCCTCTCCCTCTCCCTCTCTTTCCTTCCCCCTTCTTCCTTCTTTGGTAGTTCCTACTAGGAATAGGATTGCAATCCTATTCCTAGTAGGATTGCACCCTAGCCGCACCATAGGAGGGCCGGCCGGCCTCCCCCCTTGCTCCTTTATACACGGGGGCAGGGGGGCACCCAAAGACACACAAGTTGAATTGTTCCAGCCGTGTGCGGTGCCCCCCTCCACAGAAACACACCTCGGTCATACCGTCGCAGTGCTTAGGCAAAGCCCTGCGCCGGTAGATACATCATATCCGTCACCACGCCGTCGTGCTGACAAAACTCTCCCGTGAAGCTCAACTGGACCAAGAGCTCGTGGGACGTCATCAAGCTGAACGTGTGCTGAACGCGGAGGTGCCGTACGTTCGGTGCTTGATCGGTTGAATCGCGAAGAAGTTCGACTACATCAACCGCGTCACTTGACGCTTCCGCTTCCGGTCTACGAGGGTACGTAGACACACTCTTCCCTCTCGTTGCTATGCATCTGGTAGATAGATCTTGCGTGATCGTAGAATTTTTTTAAAATACTACGTTCCCCAACAGCAGGGCGGGCGGAGACCATCCTTGTTGCAACCCCACAGCCCTTTCCTCTTGCGGAGCGCCCTGAGGTTCGTGTGAAGCGGGCCAGAGAATGGGGCATGGTCTTCAGAGGCTGGCAGGCTCGTGGCCGCCTCGGGAATGCGCGCCCGAGCCTTAGGTGCGGTCTCCTCAGGGGCGACGAGCCGTGCTTGCTCTGGGATGGGAACCTCAGGAGCACCCCGGGGGGCTCCTGGAGCGACTACCTCGGGAGCTCTAGGCGACGTCAACTCCTCATCCATCGCCTCGGGAGCCTTCGGCAGCGTCCGCCCCCTGCGCCCACATCTGGGGCGCGCGTCGCAGGATCAACAAGCGCTGGAGTCACCAAGACGGGATTCTCGCGGGGCCCTCCAAAGCCCCCCGAGGGCAGCCCCCACTCATCGAAAATGGGCATCTGCCTCGCGAAGCTCTCCTTGTTCGAACAGTTGTACAGGAGGAAGCCGTCCTTCGGAATCGCGGCGGGCGCTGGGTCACCAGTCAGGAGCCCAAGCACTGCGCGCAGCGTCTTGGAAGGAAGCGAAGGCACCTGGAGCCTGATGGGATCTGTAGGGCCGGTGAAGGTCCACATCGAACGGGAATGGTGCTGAAGCGGGGTGATGCGCCGCCTGACGAACTCCCACACCACCATCGGAGCCGTCACCCCCGCCTTCTTCAATCTGGCCAACTTGGCCCAAACCAAGGCGAGCTGGCGATCAACAAGCTTCTCGTAGCCCCAACCAGAGCTGGGCTCTGCCAGACTTCGCAGAAGCAAGAGCATAGGGCTGAACATGGTGGCTTCCACAAACACCCACTGCTTCCGGAACCCCTCCATGTCCGGGCAGAACGCGAAGTCGATGTCCGAACCAGCTGTCGCCGCTTCGGGCTGGAGGTCGTGCACCCTGAGCACCGATGGTCCTCAACCAGGTGGAGCGAGAAGAAATGGCGAAACAAGGCGACGGATGGGGTAATGCCCACCACGGCCTCGCACAGGAAGGCGAAGGTGGCCAAGAGGGTAATGAATGCACGTTCCTGGTGCAGCACATAGATCTGGTAATGCGAGAGTACAACATTGAAGAAATTGGAGAAAGGGGGGGGGGGCAATCTAGCCAGAAGAGCGTGAAGATGAATGGGGATCTCGATGGCTTCCATGTCCGCCATAGATCGGGAGGCAGGCCAGGCTGTCGTCTCCTTCCACTCATTGGAGTTAGTGTCGAGGGCTTGCCGGACCTTGGCCAGCCCCTCCGAGTTAATCACCATAGATTGATTGAGCGCGGGCTCCAGGCCCGACCAAGATTCAACATGAGCACTGGGTTTCCCTTTCTTCTTCCTCAAGTTGGGGGCCATGGAAACAAAGAGAGACTGGCGCAGCGCCGAAACTAGAAGGCGAACCGCGAGATCGCAAGATAACAAGATGAGGGGGGAGCCAAGACAGAGTGCGGCGGTCAAGCCTGGCAAGGCCGTGTTAGCAGCACGCAACCGTCAAGTCAAGAAGTTGCCAAGGCTGCGTGGGGAAGTGGGGGCGGCCACCACTCACCCTACACCACACTTCAACTGCGCCACATGCAATTGGGGCCCGTGGCATTTCGCCCTTGACCCTTGGCTTCGCCTCGAAGCCAAGTCCGAGCGCGCCTTGGGCCGGGGGCTACTGTCGGCATTCTGGGAACCAGGGTACCCAGACTTGCCTACCTACGACCCATGACGTGGCTCCTTCACCTGCCTGGTACGACCCATTTTCAGCATCGACACTCAAGACCGTCGCGAGGTGGACGACACCAAGACCTCCGGAGGGAATAGTCTCGCTACGCTGGCTCCTGAGGGGCGGAGAACTCTATGCAAGTCCTCACCTCATGAGGTTCGGATGATGCAAGCCATGATGACCAAGGCCTGGCGGGTGCCAGCGGGCGCAGGACGACCAGTTTCCTCTTTGGTGCTAAAGAGGCAAGCGTAGGCGCAACCAAAGGTTTCCATTTCCATGCAACAAGACCAGGATCACCAGGATGGAGGTCATCGTCAAGCCCACTGTGGCATCCGGTTCAGATGCTTTGCAGGCAAAAACAACCTTTAGTCAGGATAAGATGTACTAGTTGTCTCCCTTCAAATTTGGCCATTGTGGGATCCCTTCCCGCCTACATTTTGGGGGAAGAGGACCAAGGCCACTATAAATATAGCTAGCCACCACCATAGATGGGACGGATCATTGAGACCTCCCTCTACACACACACAAGCAAGAACACACCTCGCGAGGTGGTTCGACCACAGTACTAGTTCTTCCTCAGCCCACCTTGAGGCAATCCACCACATTGCAGGAGTAGGGCCACTCACCGCTAGGTGGCCTGAACCTGGGTAAGCTGCCCCGCGTCGTGTTCTTCCTTGTTCCTTGAGCTAGTTCGTAGAGACGGCGAGTAGGCTGATAGGGGAAATTGAGTTCTTCACACTCATCCTAGTGTTCGAACTTACAAGGGTTTTGTGGAGCCCAAAATCCAATAGATGACCAGGTAATCTGGATGCTAAAACCTGTGTTTTGGGGGCAAGGGAATGTTATGGGGAAATAACATATCCAAGAATTTTTTAGTTGTGTTGGAAACTTGACTCTTGATGACATTCCGATACTCAAGAGAACTAAATCTTATGTAGAAGCTATCTCAACACTATTATTGAAACTTGAAAATAGATTTATTTGTACCCATCCTACCTTGCAAAGATTGTTTTATGAGCTGCCCACTTTAAAGGATCCTAAACCTAAAAATTTAGCCACCCGTATTCTTATGAATGAATTTGATCACCTATTACGGGAAGCTAGGGTAATTTTTGTTTTTTATCGTATGAACCGCGAAAAACTGGTCATAGATGAGATCGTTCACAATAGTGATTATATGTTGAGACACTTTCTTGGTAATAATCAAATTTTTGATGAAAATCTTAGGAAGGCAGTCCCCGCTCTAGATATAATCCAACAAGTTTTTAATGATGTCAATCAACAATACTCTTGGATCATTGTCGGTAATCAAAGGGGGTATAAAGTTGGGCAACTTCATAATGCTAAAATTTCTATGGATAATGTGTTTCAAGTTATCTTTACGGAACCTCATGATGGGAACACGTCTATGGAAATAACAACAAGGATGACAATACTTGAGATCTTGGTGTTAAGCCTAGCTACGGGCGTAAAACGATAGCGCTCGTTGGGAGGCAACCAAATTGTATCTTTTTTCTTTTTGGTTTCTTGCTGTTTTCAATAAAATGCCCAATTATACCTCTTATTAGATGTGTTTTGTGGTTTAAATTAGTGTGTGTGCCAAGCAAAGCCTTTGGATGATTTGGTTGATAGTTGATTTGATTGCATTGAAATTCAAAAACTTTTGCGTCTAGAGTTAGAATTTCTGACGATCACTGGAGCGTGATAAACTCTTGAATGTTTTACACGTTATTTGTATGTCCACATTGTACTAAATTTTCAGAATCTTCAGAGTTACAGAAGTATGATAAAAGAATCGCATCTTTAAAGATTGTTCTATTTTTGACAGATTCTATCTTCATTGTATTATGTGCTTGTTTTGATTGATCTATGGTTTCTTTTAAAGAGTTTTTGCCATGAAAAAGTTATAATACAGTAGATATAATACAATTACAAAATATGAATTGGTTTGATACAGTACTTAAAGTAAAGATTGGTTTCGTTATACTAACGGATCTCATGAGGTTTCGTTGAGTTTTGTGTGATTGAAGTTTTCAAGTTTTGGGTAAGATCACGATGGATGAAGGAATAAGGATTAGCAAAAGGCTAAGCTTGGGGATGCCCGAGGCACCCCAACATAATGTTAAAGAAGCATCAAGCAACTAAGTTTGGGGATGCCCCCGAGTGGCATCCCCTCTTTCTTCTAACGACCAGTGGTATTTTACCTGAGATTATATTTTTATTCGTCACATATTATGAGTTTTGCTTGGAGCATCTTGTATGATATGAGTCTTTTCTTGTTTTATTTTTTATTTTTTCACAATCATCCTTGCTGGACACACCCATTTGAGAGAGCCAAAATTATGCTATGACTTGTTAGAATTGCTCTCTATGCTTCACTTAATTTTTTTGAGAGCTATGGAATTGCTCTAGTGCTTCACTTATATCTTTTTAAGCACGGTGTGCTTTGTTATTTTTGAAGAAAGTTTCTCATGCTTCACTTAGACTAATCTGAGAGAAGAGGAAATTTTATGTTCATGTTCTTCACTTATATTTGTTTGAGCTTACCAAAAGCAACATATAAAACTAGTCCCAATATGATAGATATTCAAGAGGGATATGATAAGAACTTTCACGAATATCATTGGACAAAATAAACTTGATTCTTTGTAATAGTTTTGAGATATGATGATAGTGATATGTGAGCCATGTTAATGAGTAATTA
This sequence comes from Secale cereale, assembly GCA_902687465.1. NCBI lineage: Eukaryota > Viridiplantae > Streptophyta > Magnoliopsida > Poales > Poaceae > Secale > Secale cereale. The sequence continues at coordinate 229,488,572 of LR738715.1, read as the reverse complement.
TGTTTTAGTAAGAATATTGATGTTAAGGTTTGTTATTCCCTATGCAAGCACGAAAGTCAATAGTTATGCAATGAAATCAATGTTGAGGATATCGCTTATCGTTAGCATCTCGGTCAGCTAGGGATTCAAGATTAATTGGAAATCAACCGATTAATCGATTTTATCGATTCACTATTAATCGACCATTTTTTGCAAATCCCAGGTTTCCAACACTAAAATACGCTTGATTTAACACCAAAATAATATTGGACAGAAGTGTTATCTTGATTCCTAGCCTTTGAATCCGTTTATAATGACAAACAAAGTAGGACAACATTACACATTGTTAAACAAGATCGAGAAAATACAAAAAACATAGTTTTTACAATATAATGTTAGGTATAGGACCGATAAGATTATGCCTTACCTTCACCATTTATCTTTGGGCCGATTTATCACTTTGACAAGCGATTTATCGGTAGATTCCCGATAAATCGCTTGTCGGAGTGATAAATCGGCCCAAAGATAAATGGTGAAGGTAAGGCATAATCTTATCGGTCATCCCATGAGTAGCGATTAATCGAATGACAAATCGCTGAATCGGAAGATTTCTTGAACAGTGAATGAAATTACACCCTACTTGTGGTGCATCATTCGGTGTTATTTATGCTCAATGCTCGCTTATGTGATTTTTAGTTTCTTGGTTGGTCGCTTCTCAATCTATTTGCTACCCTCCACTTGTACTAAGTAGAAATACTACTTGTGCATCCAAAATCTTTTAACCCGGTTTTGCAATATGTGTCCAACATACTTACCTATATGCGGTATTCCCTTGCCGTACTAAGCAAATTTGTATGTGCCATCTCTAAATTTCAAAATAAGCTCCTGTTTTATGTGCCCGTACCGCTCATGAGGCGGTGAGGGGTGGCCGATATTTTTCCATGCTAGATGTGTTATTCTCAAGATGAGTGCTAATTCACTTGTCATTGTACGAGAGTATGACAAAGGTATTAGGGATGCCTAGTCCCGAAATGAAAAATAAATTAACTTTATGTTGTCAAATAATAAATTCCTTGGAAAGTGTTGGTATGAAGGGCACCCGTGGATACGGTTAGCCACGGATTGTGAAAGAATGGTGGAAAAAGGAGTTAACTTTAATTTCTATTTGGGAACTGCCTATGATGTATCTAGCATGGAAAAATATTGAAAGCTCTAAGTAGTTTTCGTTGACGAGAAAAGTATGCCTCCCAAAATTATTTTTTATCTCTCAATTTAAGCTTTAAGCTCTGGCACCTCTACAAATCCCTACTTCCCTCTGCGAAGGGCCTCTCTATTTAATTTATGCAATTTTTATTTGAGTCTCCATTTTCTCTTATAAAGCACCAACTAAGGGGCATGATGTCGCTTGAGATGCGTCGGTGTTTCCCCAAGGAATAAGGGAGGATGCAGCATAACGACAGTAAGGTATTTCCCTTAGTGATGAGATCAAGGTTATTGAACCAGTAGGAGAACCACGTAACACTATGTAAACGACACCTGCACACAAATAACAAATACTTGCAACCCGACGCGTTAAAGGGGTTGTCAATCCCTTTCGGGCAGCGGTGCCAAAAAGTGACATAAAGATAGGATAAAATTGTAGTAGATTGATAGATGCAAATAAAAGTAAATAAAATGCAGCAATGTATTTTGGGCTTTTTGATAATATAGATCTGAAAATAAGAGAAGCAAATAAAAGAAAAAGGCAATTGGCAATGTGGATATATATGAAAGTATATGATAGGAAAATAGACCCCGGGGCCGTAGATTTCACTGGTGGCTTCTCTCGAGAAAATAGTGTGCGGTGGGTAGACAAATTACTATTGGGCAATCGATAGAAAAGCAAATACTTATGACGATATCCAAGACAATGATCATGTATATGGGCATCACGCCCAAGATTAGTAGACCGACTCCTGCCTGCATCTAGTACTATTACTCCACACATCGACCGCTATCCAACATGCATCTAGTGTATTAAGTTCATGGAAAAACAGAGTAATGCAATAAGAACGATGACATGATGTAGACAAGATCTATTCATGTAGGAATAGACCCTATCTTTTTACCCTTAATAACAACGATACATGTGTGCCTTGTTGCCCCTTCTGTCATTGGATAAGGACACCACAAGATCGAACCCATTAAAAAGCACCTCTTCACATTACAAGATAAATAGATCAAGTTGGCCAAATAAAACCCAAATATCAGAGAAGAAATACGAGGCTACAATAATCAAGATTGGATGTTAAATCAAGGCAAATCTGATCATAAACTCACAATTCATCGGATTCCAACAAACACACCGCAAAAAGTCATTACATCAAATAGATCTCCGAGAGACCGTTGTATTGAGATACAAAGAGAGAAGAAGCCATATAGCTACTTCCTATGGACCCGTAGGTCTGTGGTAAACTACTCATGCATCATCAGAGAGGCACCAATGAGGATGATGAACCCCTCCATGATCGTGTTCCCCTCCAGCGGAGTGCCTGAAAAGGGTAATAGATTGGATCTCATGGTTCTGGAACTTGCAGTGGCTGGAACAAAATTTCATCGACTCCCCTAGGGTTTTTGATGGAAGGAGGTATTTATAGAGCGAAGAGGTGGTGCGGGAGGCCACCGAGGTCCAATCCCGCAGCTCTCCCCGTCATGCGCGCGGGCTCTATGGGGTTGGCCATGTCGAGGAACCTCACGCCGGGCCTCCTGGCCGGCGCGATGGAGTGGAGGCGGAGCCGGGACCCCGCGGCCTTCGTCCTCGGCCGGGGGCGACGGAAGGTGCGAGGAGCGCGTTGGTGCAGGTGCCTTTTCAGCGGTGTTGACGCGCTCGATGATGCGGTGGAGCCATTCATCGTGGAGGTCACCCATCGGGCGGTAGCGCAAGAGCTCCCGCGCCGTCGGCAGCGCAGGCTGCTGGTAGACCGGCCCGCGGAGGACCAACGAGGACGACGCCGCGACAGGCGAGGGTGAAGGCATCGCCGTGCGGCCATCCCGCCGCAAGGACGGTGGCAGCGACGAGTCCTGCTGCTCGCGGATAGCCCGGTCGGTGGCGGCGTTGGAAACCGGCGAGTTGGGCCGGAGCGGTGCGCCATTGCCCGCGGGCGCCGTCCGAGCGACGTTCGCAGCGCGGCGGGCGGCGGGAGCTCGGCGTGTGTCCACCATGACTGTGGAGTAGGGTCGACGATGAGAACGCGACGAGGTCGTTGGAGAGGCGAGATTTTGACATGCCCCCTACCTGGTGCGCCAAATGTCGGACTCAGGTCTCGGCAAAACCCATTAAGTTCGAACACAGGGGCGTGAACGAAGATCTCTCCCACTCTCGTCTACCTAGCGCCTCGCTCTCGTCGCAGTGGAAGGATTCAAGCAAACAACGAACAAAACACACAAGAGTTTATCCAGGTTCGGGCCACCGCGTGGTGTAAGACCCTACTTCCTGCTTTGGTGGATTGGCTCCGGGCAAGCTAGAATATGAGCTAGTACAACGGTTCCTGGGCTCAGGAGGCGAGCTTAGGAGGGTCAGGATGCTAGTGTTCTTGCTCCTTGTGTGGTGGCGGAGTGTATCGGTCCGTCCCTTTGCAGTGGGGGTTCTAGCTACTTATATAGGCGGCCACGGTCCTCTTCCCCCGAAATGTTTAGGCGGGAAGGGATCCCACAACGACCATTTTTGAGCAGGAACACAAGGACGTTCCTGCCCTGACAAAAGCAGTCTTCGCCTGCAAAAGGATCAGGCGATGACGCGGTGGTGGGCTCGACGATGACATCCTCCTTGCCATCCTTGCGGTCTTCGGTCTCGTTGCACCAATGAGGAAACCTTTGTCCCGCTCCTCGGGAACTTGCGGCTGCGCTGTCCCCCTTGCACCGAAATGGTAACTGCACCGCTGGCGCGCGCTGGCACCCGCTGGCGCGATGCGTCACTGCTAATATCACTGCCTCCTCCTGAGGCAGGCCTGGCCTTGGATTCTCCGCCCCTTCTGAGCACCTGGCTGAGGCCACTCCTGAGGGGGTCTTGGCGTCGTTCTCCTCGCGAGACTTAATCCCCTCGCGAGGGTCTTGGGCAGCTGGTCGATCAGCTGGGCCGTACCAGGCCGTAGTAGGAGCGCGTCGCGGTCCGCAGACATGCAAGTCTGGGTACCCTGGTTCCCAGTACGCCGACAGTAGCCCCCGAGCCCAAGGCGCGCGCGGAGTTGGCTTCGGGGCGGAGCCTTAGCCGAGGACGAAGCACTGCGGTCCCTAAAAGGCTGCGGGCCAGGCCGGCGTGCGATTGTTGGCTGGGACGTGGCGGCTCCGCTTCCCACGCATCCTTGGTGATCGTGCGACTTGACAACTCCTTGGCGCGGGCGACGAGGAAGTAATGGCTGCGACGCCATTGGCTGGCGGTTGGGCTCCTCCACCCTATAAATGGGACAAGGGGGGGGGGAGCTCCCAGGCCGTTTCCAAGCCAGCGTCATCTTCTCCTTTCTTGTCCTTCGCCCTCTCTCTTGTTGCAAGATCCTCATGGCGCCGCCGAGGAAGCCATCTGCCGCGGAGAAGGGGAAGACCCCGAAGGATCCAGCCCCATTGTTGCCGAAGAGGGGTCGCGGTCGTCCCCGCAAGTATGCCGCTGTGCCCGCAGCGGTTTCTTGGGGAGGCGGGCGCGACCTTCTGAGCCCCGCCGCGGCCGCCGGTGGACGGCGCGGGGCGTCCTCCTATGGCAAAGGTGGTCGCGGCCGCGGAGGATGAGGGGGCGCGCCACGGTGCCCGCTGGTCGCGCGCCCTCCACGCCCACAGCTCCATTCCTTCGATGTCTCATCGGAGTTCATGGTGTGGGCGGAGAAGCCGGGCGGCCCGTGGCTCAGGCTTCCCCGCTCGTTTGGCGACGTGCTACCGGCCGGAGGCCTTGGAGGTATATGGATGCAGGCCGACGGTTGCTGCAGTGGTGCATCCTGGGTGGAGGTTGATGTGGCTCTTGAAGGAAATATGCCCTAGAGGCAATAATAAAGTTATTATTTATTTCCTTATATCATGATAAATGTCTTTTATTCATGCTAGAATTGTATTAACCAGAAACTTAATACATGTGTGAATACATAGACAAAATAGTATGTCCCTAGTATGCCTCTACTAGACTAGCTCATTGATCAAAGATGGTTATGTTTCCTAGCCATAGACATGAGTTGTCATTTGATCAACGGGATCACATCATTAGGAGAATGATGTGATGGACAAGACCCATCCGTTAGCATAGCACTATGATCGTTTAGTTTAACTGCTATTGCTTTCTTCATGACTTATACATGTTCCTATGACTATGAGATTATGCAACTCCCGAATACCGTAGGAACACCTTGTGTGCTATCAAACGTCACAACGTAACTGGGTGATCATAAAGATGCTCTACAGGTGTCTCCGAAAGTATTCGTGGTGTTGGCATAGATCAAGATTGGGATTTGTCACTCCGAGTGTCGGAGAGGTATCTCTGGGCCCTCTCGGTAACACACATCACAATAAGCCTTGCAAGCAAAAGACTAATGAGTTAGTCAGGAGATGATGTGTTACGGAACGAGTAAAGAGACTTGCCGGCAACGAGATTGAACTAGGTATAAAGATACCGACGATCGAATCTCGGGCAAGTAACATACCGTTTGACAAAAGGAACAACGTATGTTGTTATGCGGTTCTGACCGATAAAAGATCTTCGTAGAATATGTAGGAGCCAATATGAACATCCAGGTTCCGCTATTGGTTATTGACCAGAGATGAGTCTCGGTCATGTCTACATAGTTCTCGAACCCGTAGGGTCCGCACGCTTAACGTTTGATGACGATCGGTATTATGAGTTTTTGAGTATTGATGTACCGAAGGTAGTTCGGAGTCCCGGATGAGATCACGGACATGACAAGGAGTCTCGGAATGTCCGAGACATAAAGATTGATATATTGGACGGCTATATTCGGACACCGGAAGTATACCGGAAAAGTTTCGGATTTATCGGGAATGCCGGAAGGGGTTACCGGAACCCCCTACGAGAGGGAATGGTCCATAGTGGGCCTAAAGGGTGAGAGAGAGGCAGCCCAATAGGGCTGGCCGGCGCCCCCACCTAGCAATCCTAGTTGGACTAGGATTGGGGGGGGCGCGCCACCTCTCCAAATCCCTTCCCCCTTCTTCCTTCCGGTGAATCCTACTAGGAATAGGATTGCAATCCTATTCCTAGTAGGAGTCCCCTCCCTAGCCGCACCATAGGAGGTGGCCGGCCCCTCCTCCCTTGCTCCTTTATATACGGGGCAGGGGGGCACCCAAAGACACACATGTTGATTTGTTTTAGCCGTGTGCGGTGCCCCCCTCCACAGAAACACACCTCGGTCGTACCGTCGCAGAGCTTAGGCGAAGCCCTGCGCCGGTGAACACATCATATCCGTCACCACGCCGTCGTGCTGACGAAACTCTCCCGTGAAGCTCTACTGGATCAAGAACTCGTGGGACGTCATCAAGCTGAACGTGTGCTGAACGCGGATGTGCCGTACGTTCGGTGCTTGATCGGTTGGATCGCGAAGAAGTTCGACAACATCAACCGCGTCACTTGACGCTTCCGCTCCCGGTCTACGAGGGTAAGTAGACACACTCTCCCCTCTCGTTGCTATGCATCTGGTAGATAGATCTTGCGTGATCGTAGGAAAATTTTAAAATACTACGTTCCCCAACAGTGGTATCAGAGCCAGGTCTATGCGTAGATGATATGCACGAGTAGAACACAATGAGATTGTGGACGATACTAGTCATACTGCTTACCAGCATGTCATACTTTGCTTCGGCGGTATTGTGAGATGAAGCGGCCCGGACCGACATTACGCGTACGCTTACGCGAGACTGGTTTCACCGTTACGAGCACTCGTTGCTTAAAGGTGACTGGCGGGTGTCTGTCTCTCTCACTTTAGCTGAATCAAGTGTGGCTACGCCCGGTCCTTGTGAAGGTTAAAACAGCACATACTTGACGAAACATCGTTGTGGTTTTGTATGCGTAGGTAAGAACGGTTCTTGCTAAAGCCCGTAGCAGCCACGTAAAACTTGCAACAAACAAAGTAGAGGACGTCTAACTTGTTTTTGCAGGGCATGTTGTGATGTGATATGGTCAAGACGTGATGAATTATACGGTTTTGTATGAGATGATCATGTTTTGTAAAGTTATCGGCAACTGGCAGGAGCCATATGGTTGTCGCTTTATTGTATGAAATGCAATCGCCATGTAATTGCTTTAGTTTATCACTAAGCGGTAGCGATAGTCGTAGAAACAATAGTTGGCGAGACGACAACGATGCTACGATGGAGATCAAGGTGTCAAGCCGGTGACGAAGGTGATCATGACGGTGCTTTGGAGATGGAGATCAAAAGCACAAGATGATGATGGCCATATCATGTCACATATTTTGATTGCATGTGATGTTTATCTTATTATGCTTCTTATTTTGCTTAGAACGACGGTAGCATTATAAGATGATCCCTTACTAAATTTCAAGGTATAAGTGTTCTCCCTGAGTATGCACCGTTGCGAAAGTTCGTCGTGCCGAGACACCACGTGATGATCGGGTGTGATAAGCTCTACGTTCAAATACAACGGGTGTAAGCCAGTTTTGCACACGCAGAATACTCGGGTTAAACTTGACGAGCCTAGCATATACAGATATGGCCTCGGAACACTGGAGACCGAAAGGTCGAGCGTGAATCATATAGTAGATATGATCAACATAAGATGTTCACCATTGAAAACTACTCCATCTCACGTGATGATCGGACATGGTTTAGTTGATTTGGATCACGTGATCATTTAGATGACCAGAGGGATGTCTATCTAAGTGGGAGTTCTTAAGTAATATGATTAATTGAACTTTATTTTATCATGAACTTAGTCCTGGTAGTATTAGCATATCTATAGATCAATAGCTCGTGATGTTGCTCCCCGTTTATTTTTATATGTTCCTAGAGAAAACCAAGTTGAAAGATGTTAGTAGCAATGATGCGGAATTGTTCCGTGATCTGAGGATTATCCTCATTGCTGCACAGAGAAATATGTCCTTGATGCACCGCTAGGTGACAGACCTATTGCAGGAGCAGATGTAGACGTTATGAACGTTTTGACAAAAGCTCAGTATGATGACTACTTGATAGTTTAGTGCACCATGCTTTACGGCTTATAACCGGGACTTCAAAAACGTTTTGAACGCCACGGAGCATATAAGATGTTCCAAGAGTTGAAATTAGTATTTCATACTCATGCCCGTGTCGAGAGGTATAAGACCTCTGACAGTACTTTGCCTACAAGATGGAGGAGAATAGCTCAACCAGTGAGCATGTGCTCAGATTGTCTGGTTACTACAATTACTTTAATCAAGTGGGAGTTAATCTTCCAGATAAGATAGTAATTGACAAAGTTCTCTAGTCACTATCACCAAGTTAGTAGAACTTCGTGATGAACTATAATATGCAAGGGATGACGAAAACAATTCCCGAGCTCTTCGCTATGCTCAAAGCTGCGGAGGTAGAAATCAAAAAGGAGCATCAAGTGTTGATGGTTAGCAAGACCACTTGTTTCAAGAAAAAGGGCAAGGGAAAGAAAGGGAACTTCAAAAGGAATAGCAAGTCAGTTGCTACTTCCATGAAGAAACCCAAAGCTAAACTCAAGCCTGAAACTAAGTGCTTCTACTGCAAGGAAATGGTCACTGGAAGTGGAACTGCCCTAGATACTTGGCGGATAAGAAGGATGGCAAAGTGAACAAAGGTATATTTGATATACAAATTATTTATGTGTATTTTACTAGTGTTCATAGCAACCCCTCAGTATTTGATACTGGTTTAGTTGCTAAAAAGTAGTAACCCGAAATGGGAGTTGCATAATGAACATAAACTAGTTAAAAGGATGAAGTGACGATGTGTATTGGAAATAGTTCCAAGATTGATATGATCATCATCGCACACTCCCTATACTTTCGGGATTAGTGTTGAAACTAAATAACTGTTATTTGGTGTTTGTGTTAAGCATGAATGTGATTTGATCATGTTTATTGCAATACGGTTATTCATGTAAGTTAGAGAATAATTGTTGTTCTGTTTACAAGAATAAAACCTTCTATGGTCATACACCCAATGAAAATAGTTTGTTGGATCTCGATCGTGTGATACACATATTCATAATATTGAAGCCAAAAGATGCAAGGTTAATAATGATAGTGCAACTTATTTGTGGCACTGCCGTTTAGGTCATATTGGTGTAAAACGCATGAAGAAACTCCATAATGATGGACTTTTTGGAATCACTTGATTATGAATCACTTGGTGCTTGCGAACCATGCCTCATGGGCAAGATGACTAAAACTCCGTTCTCCGGAACTATGGAGCGAGCAACAGATTTGTTGGAAATCATGCATACTGATGTATGTGGACCAATGAGTGTTGAAGCTCGCGGCGGGTATCATTATTTTCTGACCTTCACTGATGATTTAAGCAGATATGGGTATATCTACTTAATGAAACATAAGTCTGAAACATTTGAAAAGTTCAAAGAATTTCAGAGTGAAGTAGAGAATCATCGTAACAAGAAAATAAAGTTTTCTACGATCTGATCGTGGAGGTGAATATTTGAGTTACGAGTTTGGTCTTCATTTGAAACAATGTGGAATAGTTTCACAGCTCACACCACCCGGAACACCACAGCATAATGGTGTGTCCGAACGTCGTAACCGTACTTTATTCGATATGGTGCGATCTATGATGTCTCTTACCGATTTACCACTATCATTTTGGGTCATGCATTAGAGACAACTGCATTCACGTTAAATAGGGCACCATCTAAATCCGTTGATACAACACCTTATGAACTATGGTTTGGCAAGAAACCAAAGTTGTCGTTTCTTAAAATTTGGGGCTTCGATGCTTATGTGAAAACACTTCAACCTGATAAGCTCGATCCCAAAGTCGGAAAAATGTGTCTTCATAGGATACCCAAAAGAGACTGTTGGGTACACCTTCTATCACAGATCCGAAGGCAAAATATTCGTTGCTAAAACGGATCCTTTCTAGAAAAAGAGTTTCTCTCGAAAGAAGTGAGTGGGAGGAAAGTAGAACTTAATGAGGTAATTGTACCTTCTCCCGGATTGGAAAGTAGTACATCACAGGAAATTGTTCCAGTGATTCCTACACCAATTAGTGAGGAAGTTGATGATAATGATCATGAAACTTCGGATCAAGTTTCTGCTGAACGTCGTTGATCAACCAGAGTACGTTCCGCACCAGAGTGGTACGGCAACCCAGTTCTGGAAATCATGTTACTAGACCATGATGAACCTACGAACTATGAGGAAGCGAAGATGAGCCCAGATTCCGCAAAATGGCTTGAAGCCATGAAATCTGAGATGAGATCCATGTATGAGAACAAAGTATGGACTTTGGTTGACTTGCCCGATGATCGGCAGGCCATCGAAAATAAATGGATCTTCAAGAGGAAGACCGACACAGACGGTAATATTACTGTTTACAAAGCTTGACTTGTTGCGAAAGGTTTTCGACAAGTTCAAGGAGTTGACTACGATGAGACTTTCTCACCTGTAGCGATGCTTAAGTCTGTCCGAATCATGTTAGCAATTGCCGCATTTTATGATTATGAAATCTGGCAAATGGATGTCAAAACTGCATTCCTAAATGGATATCTCAAAGAAGAGTTGTATATGATGCAACCAGAAGGTTTTGTCGATCCAAAAGGCACTAACAAAGTATGCAAACTCCAGCGATCCATCTATGGACTGGTGCAAGCATCTCGGAGTTGGAATATACGCTTTGATGAGGTGATCAAAGCATATGGTTTTACACAGACTTTTGGAGAAGCCTGTATTTACAAGAAGTGAGTGGGAGCACTGCAACCTTTCTGATAAGTATATGTGAATAACATATTGTCGATCGGAAATGATGTAGAATTTTCTGGAAAGCATAAAGGAGTTTTTTCAAAGAAAGACCTTGATGAAGCTACTTACATATTGGGCATCAAGATCTATAGAGATAGATCAAAACGCTTGATAAGACTTTCAATGAAGTACATACCTTGATAAGATTTTAAAGAAATTCAAAATGGATCAGTCAAAGAAAGGTTCTTGCCTGTTTTACAAGGTATGAAGTTGAGTAAGACTCAAAGCCAGACCACGGCAGAAAAATATAGAGAGAATGAAAGTCATTCCCTATGCCACAGCCATAGGTTCTATAAAGTATGCCATGCTGTGTACAAAACACGTTGTGTACCTTGCCAAAAGTTTGACAGGAAGGTACAATAGTGATCCAGTAGTAGATCACTATACAGCGGTCAAATTATCCTTAGTAACTGGATGACTAAGGAAATGTTTCTCGATTATGGAGGTGATAAAGAGTTCGTCGTAAAGGGTTACGCCGATGCATACTTTGACACTAAATTCAGATGACTCTGAGTATCAATCTGGATGCATATTGAAAGTGGGAGCAATTAGCTAGAGTAGCTCTATGCAGAGCATTGTAGACATAGAAATTTGCAAAATACATACGGATCTGAATGTGACAGACCCGTTGACTAAACTTCTCTCACAAGCAAAACATGATCACACCTTATTACTCTTGGGTATTAATCACATAGCGATGTGAACTACATCATTGACTCTAGTAAACCCTTTTGGTGTTGGTCACATAACGATGTGAACTATCGGTATTAAATCACATGGCGATGTGAGCTAGATTATTGACTCTAGTGCAAGTGGGAGACTGAAGGAAATATGCCCTAGAGGCAATAATAAAGTTATTATTTATTTCCTTATATCATGATAAATGTCTTTTATTCATGCTAGAATTGTATTAACCGGAAACTTAATACATGTGTGAATACATAGACAAAACAGTATGTCCCTAGTATGCCTCTACTACACTAGCTCATTGATCAAAGATGGTTATGTTTCCTAGCCATAGACATGAGTTGTCATTTGATCAACGGGATCACATCATTAGGAGAATGATGTGATGGACAAGACCCATCCGTTAGCATAGCACTATGATCGTTTAGTTTAACTGCTATTGCTTTCTTCATGACTTATACATGTTCCTATGACTATGAGATTATGCAACTCCCGAATACCGTAGGAACACCTTGTGTGCTATCAAACGTCACAACGTAACTGGGTGATCATAAAGATGCTCTACAGGTGTCTCCGAAAGTATTCGTGGTGTTGGCATAGATCAAGATTGGGATTTGTCACTCCGAGTGTCGGAGAGGTATCTCTGGGCCCTCTCGGTAACACACATCACAATAAGCCTTGCAAGCAAAAGACTAATGAGTTAGTCACGAGATGATGTGTTACGGAATGAGTAAAGAGACTTGCCGGCAACGAGATTGAACTAGGTATAAAGATACCGACGATCGAATCTCGGGCAAGTAACATACCGTTTGACAAAAGGAACAACGTATGTTGTTATGCGGTTCTGACCGATAAAAGATCTTCGTAGAATATGTAGGAGCCAATATGAACATCCAGGTTCCGCTATTGGTTATTGACCAGAGATGAGTCTCAGTCATGTCTACATAGTTCTCGAACCCGTAGGGTCCGCACGCTTAACGTTTGATGACGATCGGTATTATGAGTTTTTGAGTATTGATGTACCGAAGGTAGTTCGGAGTCCCGGATGAGATCACGGACATGACGAGGAGTCTCGGAATGTCCGAGACATAAAGATTGATATATTGGACGGCTATATTCGGACACCGGAAGTATACCGGAAAAGTTTCGGATTTATCGGGAATGCCGGAAGGGGTTACCGGAACCCCCTACGAGAGGGAATGGTCCATAGTGGGCCTAAAGGGTGAGAGAGAGGCAGCCCAATAGGGCTGGCCGGCGCCCCCACCTAGCAATCCTAGTTGGACTAGGATTGGGGGGGCGCCACCTCTCCTAATCCCTTCCCCCTTCTTCCTTCCGGTGAATCCTACTAGGAATAGGATTGCAATCCTATTCCTAGTAGGACTCCCCTCCCTAGCCGCACCATAGGAGGTGGCCGGCCCCTCCTCCCTTGCTCCTTTATATACGGGGGCAGGGGGGCACCCAAAGACACACAAGTTGATTTGTTTTAGCCGTGTGCGGTGCCCCCCTCCACAGAAACACACCTCGGTCGTACCGTCGCGGAGCTTAGGCGAAGCCCTGCGCCGGTGAACACATCATATCCGTCACCACGCCGTCGTGCTGACGAAACTCTCCCGTGAAGCTCTACTAGATCAAGAGCTCGTGGGACGTCATCAAGCTGAACGTGTGCTGAACGCGGAGGTGCCGTACGTTCGGTGCTTGATCGGTTGGACCGTGAAGAAGTTCGACAACATCAACCGCGTCACTTGACGCTTCCGCTCCCGGTCTACGAGGGTACGTAGACACACTCTCCCCTCTCGTTGCTATGCATCTGGTAGATAGATCTTGCGTGATCGTAGGAAAATTTTTAAATACTACGTTCCCCAACAGCTCCCTCGGGCGATGTGTTCTTGGAGCGTGGCTGGCAGTCCTTTTCCCGCGCACGCCGGCTGCAGGGGAGGCGTGCGCTCCACTTCAGGCACGATGGCATCTCCACGGTGTTCGTGAGGGTCTTCTCGGAGGAAGGGAGGCGCCTTGGGTGCTGTCCCGAGGCTGATGACGAGGAGGACGAAGACGTCCGGAGGAGAAGCTCCTCCTCCGGAGACGACCTCAGTCCTAGGGGGCGCCGCGGGGCCCCCTCTGTGGCAGCAGCAGCTCCTCCAGCAGTGGCGGCCGCGATGAACCACCACGCCGCCGAGCTCAGTACTGCGAGGGGAGGGGATTGCCGCGCCACTGCGGTTCGGTGAAGCCAGAGGAACCGGAGGATTCCGACTGAGCGGGAGCGGCTTCTGCTTCTTCTCCTTTCTTTTCCTTCATGTCCTTTTTGCGTCAAAATTTCAAGTTGCCTTGAGGAGGCGTGTAATGGGTCGTGATGTATGTAAGAAGCGAGAACTCGTCGTTATGCTTTTGTTGCCTGAATGAAATCACTTAGCTTTTATGCGTCATGCCATCCCGAGGTGGAGTCCTCCTGACTCCGGCATCATGAGCCCCATCGGGTCGTGAGAAGGTGGCCGAGTCTGATGGGCTCGTACAGCCCCCAAGCGGGGGTCAATCGCTGAGATTTACTGAGAGTGCCGAGCGCGGGTTAGAGCACCAAAGCCTGAGTGGCTCGGTAGTTAGGTTGCGCGGACTGAGAAGCCCGACGCCAGAGCCTGAGCAGGCTTGGCCAAGCGAGGTCACGGGGCCACGGCAGACGAGGGCCGGTGACCGACCGTGCCGCAGCCCCCACGCATGAGGCGCGTGACGGAGAGCGAGTGGCATAGCTAAACTTAAAGCCGTCGAGAAAGATCCCAAACACAAAAACTCTCAACAAAATGCAGGAAGCACGAGAAACACAAGAACTTCATAGCATGGGGTAGAGGAAGGGCTGATAGCCAAGGAAGTAGAAAAGGCTGACAGCCAAACACGAAGCAAAAAGGAAAAAAAAGGTCGCGTCCGACCCCTACACTACGTCTTCTTCCCAGTGCAGAGCTAAGGACTGCCACTGGGGCATGGGTGGGAGCCCCGTATGAGGGCCCGTAGGCAACGTACAGGAGACTCCGAGGCGTGTACAGCTCCAACTCATTATTACGTGAGAGTGTCACGGGCGGAGACCTTCACGGGCACGGAGCCTTGATTATAGATAGAACCTCCTGAGGTGTTCGATGTTCCAGGAACTCTGGATAGGTATCCCATCCTGCGTCTCCACGCACACAACACCAGGCCTAGAGACACGGGCGATTTTGAACGGGCCCTCCCACATGGGCGAGAGCTTGTGTAGCCCCTCACGGGAGAGGACCCGCCTCAGGACCAAGTCACCAATTTCAAGTGTTCTTGCACGGACACCGCGGCAGTGGTACCGCCGCAGCGCCTGCTGGTAACGTGCCGTCCTAAGGGCAGCTTGGCGGCGGCCCTCCTTACCGGGCACGAGGTCCATCCGCCAGGCGGCGTCCTAGCATTCCTCATTGAAGGCCAAGACCCATGGGGAGCGATGCTTGACCTCGTGAGGGAGGAGCGCCTCCGCCCCATAAACGAGAAAGAAGGGAGTCTCCCCCATAGGTATGGTGGCAGTGGTTCGGATTGACCACAACACGGACTGGAGTTCGTCGATCCAGCCCCTGCCGCAAGCCTCAAGCTTCTTCTTGAAGCTGCGCGTCTTGAGGCCACGCAAGACTTCCGCGTTGGCGCGTTCGGCCTGGCCATTGCTCCTGGGGTGGGCCACCGAAGCGTAGCAGATATGTGTTCCAAGGTTAGCACAATATGACCTGAAGAGATTACTTGTGAAATGCGAATCGTTATCCGTGATGATGCTGTTGGGGACCCCGAATCGCCTCACGAGGCCCTGGATGAACTTGTCAGCTGACCCGGCTGGGATCGCGCGAACAGGCTCCACTTCTGCCCACTTGGTGAATTTGTCGATGGCAACGTACAGGAAGCGGTAGCCCCCTGCTGCCCGAGGAAATGGACCTAGGATGTCCAATCCCCAGACCGCGAAGGGCCAGGAAAGCGGAATCGTCTGGAGGCCTTGCGCCGGCTGGTGGATATGCTTGGTGTGAAACTGGCACGGCTCGCAAGCTCGCACGAGCTCCGTGGCGTTGTTGAGCGCCGTGGGCCAATAGAAACCGCTGCGGAAGGCCTTGCCCATGAGGGTGCGGGACGACGAGTGATGACCACAGTCTCCACCGTGGATATCAGCCAGCAGCTCGCACCCTTGCTTCCTCGAGATGCATTTTAGCGAGACATCGTTGGGGCGCCTCCTGTAGAGTTCGCCGTCTTGGATGAGTAAGCTGAGGCCCGTCGGACCACGCGCTCTGCGTCTTCTTCCTTGTCTGGCAGGTGATGTCTACACACGCTTCTACTCTTGTAGACTATGTTGGGCCTCCAAGCGCAGAGGTTTGTAGGACAGCAGCAATTTCCCTCAAGTGGATGACCTAAGGTTTATCGAACTCAGGGAAGTAGAGGTTGAAGATGGTCTCTCTCAAGCAACCCTGCAACTAAGATACAAGAAGTCTCTTGTGTCCCCAACACACCTAATACACTTGTCAGATGTATAGGTGCACTAGTTCGGCGAAGAGATGTTAAATGTCAAGTGATATGGATGGCAAAACAAAGTAATATAAATCTGTAATAAAAAGTGCAGCAAGCAAACAAGTGGTAAACGTGAGCACAAATGGTATTGCAATGGTGGAAACAAGGCCTAGGGATCATACTTTCACTAGTGGCAACTCCCAACAACATTAACATAATCGAATCACATGATATTTCCCATAAAACATGCAATGGAGACGCGCCCGGAGGTCATTCCTTCGTGGTCAAGAGAGGACGAGAATTATGTAGGGCTATAAAAGCACACCTCAAAGTTCGTAGTTCTCAATCTAAGGATTTCCCAATGTCACCGCGGCCATCCAAAGAGAGTCCCACAATCACCACAACATATCTAAAGGATAGTCAAAGACAAGCACCAAGAGACTCTCAATCTTCAATCAACACACAAGAGAGGAAATCACTCATGAAAATATTTTTCTAATCCATGTCCAATAGACCGCTGTCACCTTGGTCTCGGGGATTATACTAGATAAAGACAAGTGAGTACATCAATCCAATACATAGAGGAAGGGGAAATATCATGGGATCACCCTAGATTAACATAGCCTATGATCACAACGAAGATCACATCATGGGAGAGAGAATTGACCACATAGCTACTGGTAAGAACCTCAGCCCCGAGGAGGAACTACCCCCGCATCATGGAGGGAGGAAGCAACGTCGATGGAGATGAATCCGGGGGCACTTCCCCGTCCCGGCAGGGTGCCGACACAGGAATTCTGGTCCCCCGAAGCTTGATGGCGATGGCGGCGGAGATCGGAATCGCGTATGGAGAAAAGGGGTCTGGAATCAGGGTTTCCGCGACACGGTGTAAATATATGCCAAAGGGGGGCATCAGAGGAGGTCTGGGGGGCCCAGGCGCCCCCCCGGCGCGGCCAGGGGGGCCGCCTGGGCAGGCCGCCTGGAGCCCCTGTGGTCCCCCTCTGGCCCTACTTTGGCCGCATGGAAGCTTCCGGAACGCTGATTTTTTATATAATTTTTCCGGGATTTTTCTGGCAGTTTACGTAATGGGAAAACCTGAAATACAAAAACAGCAGAAAACAGAAACTGACACTGGGGTGCACTGAGTTAATAGGTTAGTCCAAATATGATCAAAAGTGTATGGAAGTGTATAAATATCATAGCAATATCACACGAAAGAGGCATGGAGCAAGCAGAAATTATAGATACGTTTTGGACGTATCAACATCCCCAAGCTTAATTCCTGCTCGTCCTCGAGTAGGTAAATGATAACAAGCATAATTTCTGTGGTGACATGCCATTAACCATATAAGGACTTTTTATAGTCACATGACAAGTGCTTACTGAGACAATGAATCTGTAGTAATTAAGTTGCCTCATGAGAAAATCACAAAGAACTGAAAGTTTTACAATATGATACTGAAACATCAAATAGATTTGTAATGAGCATGGTGTGCAAATATGATAAAGTGATATCTCGCTTGCCCCCTTTAGTGAAGCAAAACATAAATGCAGGGGCACCTCCAAGGTTTAAGTGATGACTAGATACAATGATTTCAGAATAAACGATATCACAATCATGCAAAAGACAATGCTACTTTGGGACAATGCACATTACACTCAGAATGACAATCATGCTCTTAGTAGTTGGTGCTTTAAAAGAAGGTGGAGACTCTCGAACCGTGGCTTTTGTTGGCAAAGTTGAAAACCCGTAGTCGGAAACAAAAACTAAACATGTACCAGAGCTCTTGGTTTTAAAAACAGAGGTAATAATTATTTTTTTGTATATGCATGTTTTGTCAACGAATGCTAGTAGACAACTCAATTACTTCTTGAGATGGACAAGTTTCGAGGAACGGCTCCCGAATGAGGACGATCAAATCCTCTTAATCTCCTTTGTTTATCACTGCCAAAGTTTTCTGATTTCTCATGAACAAAGCGTGAAGTAGGGTTTGTTTGTTATATTATTTTTGAGCCGGGCGCACTCTTTGCCAGTTCCTTCTCGTATTATGGGTTTGCACATTAGACATGCAATCCCGGGGTGAAGCTTGTCCAACTTAAAAAGATCATGAATTAACTACTACTTCCTCATGAGCTAAAATAGAGGCACAACATAGAAATGCTTTTTTTGAATAATTTCGAGATGGTACATGAAAGTCTTCGTTAGGAATGGCAGGTAAATACCATGTATAGGAAGGTATGGTGGACTCATATGGCATAACTGGTTTAAAAGAATTTGGATGCACAAGCAGTCAGTCCGCTTAGTACAGGTGGAGGTTAGCAAAAGACTGGGAGCGACCAACTAAGAGAGCAATGACGGTCATAATCATGCAGAGTGACAAAGCAACATTGAATCAGGCATGGTAGTTATATCGCTACTCAGAAACAAAAGATCATCAAGGCTTGACAGACTTTCTTTACAGTCTTAAATATGCGTGAGCATACGCCAAGTCAATCAAAATAAATTCTTGAAGGAAGATATTACTAAACCATACCACATCATAGGCAAACAAATCATGTTGGTACTCCAATAACACATTGGAAACCCCCCAGCTATTTGAGACTAACCATAAGAAAACATGAACTACTAAGCACCATTATGCACGTAGCATCTTTATCATGGACATATCAACCAATGCAACAGAAGCAAACTCTCTTAATAAGATAAGCATGATAACTAAAGAGAGTTCAAGCAACCAACTAAACAAAAGCTCTTTAAAAAGATAAGCATGAAAACTAAAAGCTAAACATGATAGTAGCTATTGAAAGACAAAGAACACACACAGCTAAGATAGACATGGAAATTCTATGTTATGTTCTAGGTTGAAGTGGAGCGGGTCTCTCTCCCACACAAAGAAAGCTGGGTTCCAAATCGTTATGAACAACAAGCAAAGCTAAAGAAAATTGAAAAGGGAACTAAAAGCAAGACGCTCCAAGCATAGCACATAACACATGAAGTGATAAAAATATAGTGGAACGAAGGACGAACTGATAATGTTGATGGAGAAGGGGATGCACGGGGGCATCCCCAAGCTTAGACGCTTGAGTCTCCTTGAATATTTCTCGGGGTGCATGGGGGCATCCCCAAGCTTGAGCGTTTGACACTCCTGAATCTTTTTATCATCTTCCCTCGCACACTTGAAAACTCCCTTCATACATAACTCATCATAAACTGATTAGCGAGGTTAGTACCCATAATAATATAATTGTTCCTTGCTGGAAATAAGGATATTCTTGAAGTTCTACTGTTTCTCAAGATTGCCAAAAGGTTTTTGCAAAGAAAAAGCAAGCTCAAGGTTTGCAAAATGAGGGAAAGGCAAAACAGGACAGAATCTGTGAAAAACAGAACAGCAGGTAGTAAATGATTTTTTTCGGGCACTTCTGCAACTCTAATAAAAAAACTCAGAACAGACGCACGAAAGACAATTGTATAGAGCACGCTGTCGAAAAAATTCAGACCAAAAAGATGATCTAGTGATTTTATACGAATTATTCTATCCAAGGACAGAATCTGTTTCCTGGACAGCACGTCACAACTTTTGAACTTTCTTGCAATCAGAGGCTACACTTGGCACAAAGCTGAAAAGTAAAGATACAATGATGATGCTACTGTAGTAACAACATCAAGACACAACAAAAGCAAAATAAAATTTTATTCATTGTGGGCTGCCTCCCAAAAGCGCTTTCTTTTATGCCTTTAAGCTAGGCATAAGACTTTAATGATGCTCTCGTAGGAATAAGAGTTGAAGAACAAAAGAGAGCATCAAGAAGCAAATACCAAATACATTTAAGCCTAACATGCTTCCTATGCATAGGAATATTACAATAGAATAATTCATTGAAGCACAAAGCAATAAGCATAGGAAGACAAAACAAGTGCAGCTTCAAAACCTTCAAAATAAAGAGAGGGAACTTGATATTATTGAAATATCTATAAGCATATGTTCCCTTCTCATAATAACTTTCAGTGGGATCACGAATAAACTCAACAATATAAGCATCACATAAAGCATTGTTACCATGATCCACATGCAAAAAGGTACTCTTACTCTCCACATAAGCATAATCTTTCTCATTGGTAATAGTGGGAGTAGGACTATCATAAACAACTTGAACACTATAGATTGGAGTTACAACATCATCATAGTAGAGAAGAGCATTATCATTGCTAGCAACTATATTTGTAATCATGTTGTCTTTATTCTTACTAGCAAAAGAATTATCAATTATCACATCACTAGTGGGTGAAGGATTTGCAATCCTATCATCCCCAAGCTTAGGGCTTTCCGTATCATCACTTTCAGAGTTGGTACCAAAAAGATTTTCAAGATCATAAGTAGCATTATCATCATTTTCCAAATCACAATAAGTAACATGCATATCATAATCAAAATCATCTTCAATGGTACCTACGGACGTATCATCAAGATGATAATTAAGGCAATAAACTTCACCTTCTTCTTTAAACTTACAACCGTTAGGATAAAAGTTGATGGGAGGAATATGCTCAGGCCAGGTTGATACCCATTCTTCTTCCTTCTTGCTCCTCTTCCTCCTCCTCTTCTTTTTCTTCTTCTTCACCTTAGAAGGGAGTGGTTGGAGATGAAGCTTCTCAACATATCCTGGTTTATCATTAGAAACAATAGGGGAAACTTGGGAGATACTCTCCTTTTTATTAGAAGAAATATAAGAGACATTTTTATACTTTGGTAAAGTCCCCTCCTTTCTAATCTTACTTATGTAATCATTTTCATGGCAATTAACAACACAATAGAGATGGCAATTTTGCAAAGTGTTTTTTATTCCTATGGCATTAACATCTAGCCACGAAGTCTTTTCTGATAACTCTTCACACATCAAAAATAACATAAGCTCATCATAAAGATCAGAGGTGATCATGTTATCACACAACCGGTTAACAGTTATGTTTTGAAAGTTCATGCATTGAAAATTAAAGTGACCCTCTATACGGCAAAGTTCACAAGTAAAAGGATAAAGGTCACACAATTCTCTAGCAATTTCATTTAAATCTCTGACCCAAGTGATTGTTCTTTCATGCTTATGCTGCTTACAATACTTCTCTTCTTCAATCATAGGCCTTTCACAAGGTCTATCCACTCTACAAAAATTAACATGCTTATATAAAACTTCATTTTTAGGAATTGGATCATGCATGTTGCAATCATCATGAACAATTTCATTTTCTTTGCAAGTCTCTTTAAAAGGTTTATGATACTTGATCCAATCCTCCTTAGGCATATTAAGATGTGAAGCAAAAGATTTGAGGAAATCAACAAGGAGTTGAGAATCAAGTCCAAACTTAGCACTAAACTTATTAAAACTTGTAGTTTCAACAAAAGACTTAATGCAATCATACTCATAAATTATACCTGACTCTTTACCTTTGTCGATCTCCCAATCTTCAGTGTTGCATTGAATTCTTTCAAGGAGTTCCCATTTAGCATCAGTCTTTTCGTTTGTGAAAGAACCCATAGAGGAAGCATCGAGCAAATCTTTATCCTGTCGAGAGAGCCTCGCATAGAAATTAGTAATAATCATATCTTTGGGGAGCCCATGGTTAGGACTTTTTAGCATTAATGTTTTCAGTCTCCCCCAAGCTTGAGCTATGCTCTCTCCGTCATGAGGATAGAAATTATAAACATAATTCCTATTCTTATGGACTTCATGAAGAGGATAAAACTTAGTATAAAAGAGAGACATAAGCTCTTGCCAATCAAGCAAGTGCGAGTTATCGAGAAGCTTATACCAATCTGAAGCCTTATCTATAAGTGATACGGCGAACAATTTCCTCATGACAAACTCCCTTGATACACCTGCAAGCTTAAATAATGAACATAATTGTGACAGATATAGCAAGTGTTCACCGGGATGTCTGTCTCCTGCATAACGATTAGCTAAGACATAATCGATAATACCAGCTGGTATTTTATAGGGCACAATTTCAGTAGGGGGAGGAGCAACCACCACAGGTGTGGGGCGTCTTCCCGCAAGCAACGATCCAATAGCAAGGTTGTCCATAAACATAACTAGTGAAATAAAAACAAGAAACAAAAAGATTTAATTGCAAGATCTAAAGATATACCTTCAAGCGCTCACCTCCCCGGCAACGGCGCCAGAAATAGCTTGATGTCTACACACGCTTCTACTCTTGTAGACTATGTTGGGCCTCCAAGCGCAGAGGTTTGTAGGACAGCAGCAATTTCCCTCAAGTGGATGACCTAAGGTTTATCGAACTCAGGGAAGTAGAGGTTGAAGATGGTCTCTCTCAAGCAACCCTGCAACTAAGATACAAGAAGTCTCTTGTGTCCCCAACACACCTAATACACTTGTCAGATGTATAGGTGCACTAGTTCGGCGAAGAGATGTTAAATGGCAAGTGATATGGATGGCAAAACAAAGTAATATAAATCTGTAATAAAAAGTGCAGCAAGCAAACAAGTGGTAAACGTGAGCACGAATGGTATTGCAATGGCGTAAACAAGGCCTAGGGTTCATACTTTCACTAGTGGCAACTCCCAACAACATTAACATAATCGAATCACATGATATTTCCCATAAAACATGCAAAGGGGACGCACTCGGAGGTCATTCCTTCGTGGTCAAGAGAGGACGAGAATTATGTAGGGCTACAAAAGCACACCTCAAAGTTCGTAGTTCTCAATCTAAGGATTTCCCAATGTCACCGCGGCCATCCAAAGAGAGTCCCACAATCACCACAACATATCTAAAGGATAGTGAAAGACAAGCACCAAGAGACTCTCAATCTTCAATCAACACACAAGAGAGGAAATCACTCATGAAAATATTTTTCTAATCCATGTCCAATAGACCGCTGTCACCTTGGTCTCGGGGATTATACTAGATAAAGACAAGTGAGTACATCAATCCAATACATAGAGGAAGGGGAAACATCATGGGATCACCCTAGATTAACATAGCCTATGATCACAACGAAGATCACATCATGGGAGAGAGAGATAACCACATAGCTACTGGTAGAAACCTCAGCCCCGAGGAGGAACTACTCCCGCATCATGGAGGGAGGAAGCTACGTCGATGGAGATGAATCCGGGGGCACTTCCCCGTCCCGGCAGGGTGCCGGCTGATGTCTACACACGCTTCTACACTTGTAGACTATGTTGGGCCTCCAAGCGCAGAGGTTTGTAGGACAGCAGCAATTTCCCTCAAGTGGATGACCTAAGGTTTATCGAACTCAGGGAAGTAGAGGTTGAAGATGGTCTTTCTCAAGCAACCCTGCAACTCAGATACAAGAAGTCTCTTGTGTCCCCAACACACCTAATACACTTGTTAGATGTATAGGTGCACTAGTTCGGCGAAGAGATGTTAAATGGCAAGTGATATGGATGGCAAAACAAAGTAATATAAATCTGTAATAAAAAGTGCAGCAAGCAAACAAGTGGTAAACGTGAGCACAAATGGTATTGCAATGGTGGAAACAAGGCCTAGGGATCATACTTTCACTAGAGGCAACTCCCAACAACATTAACATAATCGAATCACATGATATTTCCCATAAAACATGCAATGGAGACGCACCCGGAGGTCATTCCTTCGTGGTCAAGAGAGGACGAGAATTATGTAGGGCTACAAAAGCACACCTCAAAGTTCGTAGTTCTCAATCTAAGGATTTCCCAATGTCACCGCGGCCATCCAAAGAGAGTCCCACAATCACCACAACATATCTAAAGGATAGTCAAAGACAAGCACCAAGAGACTCTCAATCTTCAATCAACACACAAGATAGGAAATCACTCATGAAAATATTTTTCTAATCCATGTCCAATAGACCGCTGTCACCTTGGTCTCGGGGATTATACTAGATAAAGACAAGTGAGTACATCAATCCAATACATAGAGGAAGGGGAAATATCATGGAATCACCCTAGATTAACATAGCCTATGATCACAACGAATATCACATCATGGGAGAGAGAATTGACCACATAGCTACTGGTAAGAACCCCAGCCCCGAGGAGGAACTACTCCCGCATCATGGAGGGAGGAAGCAACGTCGATGGAGATGAATCCGGGGGCATTTGCCCGTCCCGGCAGGGTGCCGGCACAGGAATTCTGGTCCCCCGAAGCTTGATGGCGATGGCGGCGGAGATCGGAATCGCGTCTGGAGAAAAGGGGTCTGGAATCAGGGTTTCCGCGACACGGTGTAAATATATGCCAAAGGGGGGCATCAGAGGAGGTCTGGGGGGCCCAGGCGCCCCCCCGGCGCGGCCAGGGGGGGCGCCTGGGCAGGCCGCCTGGAGCCCCTGTGGCCCCCCTCTGGCCCTACTTGGCCGCATGGAAGCTTCCGGAACGCTGATTTTTTATATAATTTTTCCGGGATTTTTCTGGCAGTTTACGTAATGGGAAAACCTGAAATACAAAAACAGCAGAAAACAGAAACTGGTATTGGGGTGCACTGAGTTAATAGGTTAGTCCAAATATGATCAAAAGTGTATGGAAGTGTATAAATATCATAGCAATATCACACGAAAGAGGTATGGAGCAAGCAGAAATTATAGATACGTTTTGGACGTATCAGCAGGGCATCGTGTTGTAGGTACATCTTGAGTTCTTGGGTCCAGAGCAACAGGCGGACTCCGCAGCGAGCAACAGGCGGACTCCGGAAGGTGGTCCTCAGGACGGGTCATCGTCCTGAGGCACCGCATGCAGCCCCTGCTGAGGGGGGCCGGCTCGTGAGCTGATGGTGCTGCTGACGGCTTGGGTAGCTGCTCCTCGAAGATGCCTGGCCTTTGAGGCTCCCGTCTGGAGGCTCGCTTGGCGATGTCGTCCGCTTCTTTGTTGGTGCCTTTCGGCACGTGCTGTACTTCCAGCCCTTGGAATTGCTTCTCCATCCTGCGCACCTCCTCCAGATATGCCCTCATGTGCTCGTCCTTGGGCTTGTATTTCTTGTTGGAGAAGTCGACGAGGAGTTGCGAATCACCCCTGATGATGAGACGCTTGACCCCCAGCACGACGGCGGCCTTGAGCCCGGCAATCAGGCCCTCGTACTCGGCGATGCTGTTGGAGACCTTCTCGCCCTACCGGAAGCAGAGCTGCACAGCGTAGTACAACTTATCCTGGGTGGGAGATACCAACACGGCGCCAGCCCCTGCGCCGAGGCGTGAGAAGGAGCCATCGAAGTATACTACCAATCCGTCTGGGGCTCGACCACGGGTGCCTTGGAAGTCGATGACGAAACGCTCACGAAGTTCTTCCGAGGAGGAGATGGATCCCGCGGGGAGGTTCAAGAGCCAGGAGCGTGCGCCGTCCTTGAGAGCCATGGGGAACCAGTTCGCCATGACCTGCTCTGTGCCGTTGGACGCCTCGATGCTTCGTTCGTAGAGTTGGAGGAACTCCATGGGGTCGGTGGTGCCGTCGTAGCGCGGAGGCAGGTCTAGCTTGAACTGGCTGGGCCAGACGAGGCGCCGTAGCTCAGGAGCTAGGGCGCGACACGTAGCCACGCTCATCATCACAGGCGCCCTCTGCGCCTGCGGTGCTGGTTCTCGAGGCGCCGGCGCCGCCACCTCCTGTGGCGTGTGGTATGGGGATGCGGAATTGCTTGGCAGCTCTCCCCGTCGTGCGCTTGGGCTCTACGGGGTTGGCCATGTCGAGGAACCTTGCGCCGGGCCTCTTGGCCGGAGTGGTGGAGTGGAGGCGGAGTCGGGACCCCGCGGCCTTCGTCCTCGGCCGGGGGTGATGGAAGGTGCGAGGAGCGCATTGGTGCAGGCGCCTTTTCAGCAGTGTTGACGCGCTCGGTGATGCGATGGAGCCATTTGTCATGGAGGTCACCCATCGGGCGGTAGCGCAAGAGCTCCCGCGCCATCGGCAGCGCAGGCTGCTGGTTGACCAGCCCGCGGCGGACCAGCGAGGATGACGCCGCGGCAGGCGAGGGTGAAGGCGTCGCCGTGCGGCCATCCCGCCGCATGGACGATGGCAGCGACGAGTCCTGCTGCTCGTGGATAGCCCGGTCGGTGGCGGCGTTGGCAACCGGCGAGTAGGGGCGGAGCGGTGCGCCGTTGCCCGCTGGCGCCGTCTGAGCGACGTTTGTTGCACGGTGGCCGGCGCGAGCTCGGCGTGTGTCCACCATGGCTGTGGAGCAGGGTCGACGACGAGAACACGACGAGGTCGTCGGAGAGGCGAGATTTTGACACGCCCCCTACCTGGCGCGCCAAATGTCGGATTCAGGGCTCTGCAAAACCCGTTAAGTTCGAACACAGGGGCGTGAACAAAGATCTCTCCCACTCTCGTCTACCTAGCGCCTCGCTCTCGTCGTGGTGGAAGGATTCAAGCAAACAACGAACAAAACACACAAGAGTTTATCCAGGTTCGGGCCACCGCATGGTGTAAGACTCTACTTCCTGCTTTGGTGGATTGGCTCCGGGCGAGCTAGAATATGAGCTAGTACAACGGTTCCTGGGCTCAGGAGGCGAGCTCAGGAGGGTCAGGAGGCTAGTGTTCTTGCTCCTTGTGTGGTGGCGGAGTGTATCGGTCCGTCCCTTTGCAGTGGGGGTTCTAGCTACTTATATAGGCGGCCACGGTCCTCTTCCCCCGAAATGTTTAGGCGGGAAGGGATCCCACAACGGCCATTTTTGAGCGGGAACACAAGGACGTTCCTGCCCTGACAAAAGCAGTCTTCGCCTGCAAAAGGATCAGGCGATGACGCGGTGGTGGGCTTGACGATGACATCCTCCTTGCCGTCCTTGCGGTCTTCGGTCTCGTTGCACCAATGAGGAAACCTTTTCCCCGCTCCTCGGGAACTTGCGGTTGCGCTCTCCTCCTTGCACCAAAATGGTAACTGCACCGCTGGCGCGCGCTGGCATCCGCTGGCGCGATGCGTCACTGCTGATATCACTGCCTCCTCCTGAGGCAGGCTTGGCCTTGGATTCTCCGCCCCTCCGGAGCACCTGGCTGAGGCCACTCCTAAGGGGGTCTTGGCGTCGTTCTCCTCGCGAGGGTCTTGGGCAGCTGGTCGATCAGCTGGGCCGTACCAGGCCGTAGTAGAAGCGCGTCGCGGCCCGCAAACAGGCAAGTCTGGATACCCCGGTTCCCAGTACGCCGACAGCTTCGTCGATGTAGAGTTTGCCGCGGCGACTCTTAGTCATCCTGCCAATGGTGTACCCCTCGATCCCAGGGAAAGAGCCCTTCATGAACTCGAAACCACTATGCGCAGGCCCCACGGTGGGCGCCAACTGTCGTGGTTTTGTCACGACAGATGCCCTCATGAAATGACTTAGGTGTGAGGCCATGGCTACGGTGATTAGCTTAAAGGGGTTGGGTGGGACAAGAGACACGAGTTTACCCCGGTTTAGCCCCTCACTGACGAGGTAAAAGCCTACTTCTTGCTTTGTGTCATATTGATTTAGTATTGATTACAAGGGAGCGGGATCGCTTAACCTAGCTCTCAATTGATCATAACTTGTCCCTAACCCGCCGCAGGGTCTCGCCTTTATATACATAGGTCGAGGCCCTGGGCTTACAAGAGTGCGGGTCGGGTCATACAACGTGACTGACCCTGATACTAAGTTGCCTTGCCTTGCTAGGCAAGTTGCCGTTGGGTGGCTCACATCTCTAGGCCTTACGCCATCTCCGGGTCTTGGGCCTTCAACAAGCCTGTGTTGTAAGCCGCAACCAGTCTTCATATCTTATCTTCTTGGGCCTACATAGGCTTTCACTTATGAGTCGCCAACAGTGTAACCCAGCCCCGCCCGGATGGGTCACACCGTGGGGTTATATCCCCAACAATCCCTATTCAACATAGTAAATTCAGTGCTCGGAACAAATCTTGAGAAGGGTGACGAGATGCTGGGATTAAGGTCGTCTGGATGGTAGAATTATCCCTTGACCTATGAGCGGATAAAGTATGCTGCCCTCGATGCCCATGTGAGTTTCAAGATAGCTGCAAGGTCGATAGAGCATCTTGCAAAACCGTCTCCCACAAAAAATGAGAAGATGAAGAAGAAGAAGAGGAAGAAGAATAAGAAAGAAGAAGAAGAATAAGCTGCACCAGCAGCAGGGCATTATAGATGGATGAACTATTTCCTCTCTTGTAAAATATTTCCTCTTTGTGTACATTAATATAGATGAACTATTTCGCTGGTGTGCATGTCCGTGGAACAAGTGTAGTAGTGTAGGTCCGCTTGAATATAATGAACTATTTATCGGCCAAGTTTTTTCTACTACTCTTTGTAGTGAATGGTATGTGTAGGATCGAAAGTATGTCTAGAGGGGGGGTGATTAGACTACTTGACAATATAAAAAATCTGCCTTTTGATCATGCAATGTTTTTGGCAGTTTCACAATTAAGATCAATTCAAGTATCACCCTACACATGCAATTCTAGAGTATAAGCAGCGGAAAGTAAATTGCACATGTAGTAAAGAGAGGTGGAGAAGATCAAACGCAGTTTGGAGACACGAAGATTTTTGTCGTGGTTCCGATAGGTGGTGCTATCGTACATCCACGTTGATGGAGACTTCAACCCACGGAGGGTAACGGCTGCGTGAGTCCACGGAGGGCTCCACCCACGAAGGGTCCACGAAGAAGCAACCTTGTCTATTCCATCATGTCCTACGCCCACGGAGGACTAGCCTTACTCGGGGTAGATCTTCACGAAGTAGGCGATCTCCTTGCCCTTACAAACTTCTTGGTTCAACTCCACATCTCAAAGACGGAGGCTCCCAAGCGACACCTAACCAATCTAGGAGGCACCACCCTCCAAAAGGTAATAGATGTTGTTGATGATGATGAACTCCTTGCTCTTGTACTTCAAATGATAATCTCCCCAACACTCAACTCTCCTCACTGATTTGGCTGTGGTGGAAGAAAGGATTGAGTGGAAAGCAACTTGGGAAGGCTAGAAATCAAGTTTCATATGGTAGGAATGGAATGACTTGATCTCAACACAAGGGTAGGTGGTTCTCTTCTCAGAAAGTGTATGGTAGGAGTGGTAGACTTTCTGATGGCTCTCTCTCCACGAATGAAGAGGGGGTGGAGGGGTATATATAGCCTCCACACAAAATCCAACCGTTACACACATATTTGAGCAATCTCGGTGAGACCGAAGTGAAAACTCGGTCAGACCGAAAGTTCAAATATAGTGAACGTTGGGATTTTCGGTGGGACCGAAAATACCATCTCGGTGTGTCCGATGTGAGTCAAAGGTTGGAGCTTGCCATTCTCGGTGGGACCAAAATTAACAACTCGGATATTCCGATATGATGTCAATTGGTTACAGAAGGTTGGCAGTCCAGTTTCGGTGAGACCGAACTCAAAATCGGATGGACCGAAAAGTTAGGGTTCGGAAGAATAACTGAGGTGGTTCATCTCGGTGGGACTGAGTTTGCAGAATCGGTTTGTCCGAGATTACTTATGAGTGTGTTAAGTAGTGAAAGTTGCTGATAGTTGAGGGAGCTAAATCACTAAGCACTTGAGCAACCAGATCATCAACACAACCTCATCCCCTTTTAATAGTATTGGCTTTTCCTATGGACTCAATGTGATCTTTGATCACTAAACCAAAAATAGAGTCTTGAGCTTTTGCCAATGCTTGTCTTAGCATTTTGAGGGGTCCACTTCTTCAGACATTTCCATACCCATATCATCGAACTTCTCTGAAATGATTCTCAAGTAAATATTAGTTCAATGATATATATGTTGTTATTAATTACCAAAACCACCCGGGGATTAGTTGCACTTTCAATCTCCCCCTTTTTGGTAATTGATGACAACATATAGATCAAAGCTTCGACAAAAAATATAATCAATGAATAATATCGTCGCTTTGAGAAGTATGTGATAAACAAGAGCTCCCCCTAAATTTGTGCATTATTTAAAATTTGCGTTTGAATGCAAATGCACAATCGATTAGGATTATGGATCACTCTTCCATGTCACATACATCTTGGTGGAGCGCACAAAATGATAAGAATGAATAACATGCACTCAATCACCAAGACAAGAGTAAGTAGCCATACAATAAGGAATAGCATATGATAAGTATTAAGCACACATTAAAGCATAGTATGACCAAGCACTCATTAAGGTAGCATCAAACGTAGTAGCAAGCACACTGAAAGTTTCGAAAGACCAAAAGAAACCAATGTATCTCAAAGAAACCGGCAAAAGAACGAAAGAGCACTCTCTCTCTCGAAGCCCTATGATCTATACAATTTCTCCCCCTTTGGCAACAAGTTACCAAAAAGTTCGAAAAGGTATAGAGCTAAGCGTCACTGCGGGCTCTGCTGGCGGCTCCCGTCTGGGTAGATGTCGGAGTAGAAATGACGGCATCGGCGAAGACTTCTGCTGATGTCTGCGCTGGAGGAGTGGATGCTGGAGCTGGAGTAACTGCTGGAGCTGTGGCTGGTGCTGAAGTGGTAGCCCTGGAGTCAGTCACTGGAATAGCTGCAGATCGGGATCCTCTGGGAACCGGAGCAGTCTGGCGATGAGAGTCCTGGACTAGATCATCCTGCATGAGTTCTGCTCTCTCCTACCTTGCTTCCTCCATGTCTGCCTCAAGCTTGTTGACGGACACCTGAATCTCAGTCAGCTTCACGTCCAGAGCGTGGATCTTGTCCTCAACAATCCTCTCTAGGCTCTCCTGAGATTGCTCAATGCTGGCCAGGCGTTGTTCAATCCTCTGGGTAGCTTCAAGAATCTGTTCTCCGAAGCTCTTTGGCTTAGCTGCTGCTGCTGCTGCCTCTTTGTCAGCTTTAGCTTTCTTTGCAGCTTCAATTTTGGCTTGTCCTTCAACTGAGGTTGGATCCTCCTCATCCATCACAACTACGTTATCCTCATGCTCTGGCTGCAGTGGCAAGTGCTTCCTATCCAACATGAATTTGCCCGTGCCAAACTTGGCATTGATGAGCATCTGAATCTGCGGGGCAAACCCACATGACCTCTTCTGGTCAGCTGCAGTCCTCTTAATGGTCTCTACCATTAAGTCCATCACCTTGAAAGGTGCCTTCTCATCGAGAATGTGCAGCATGTTGATAGAATAGCCTTGAATCATGCGGTGGTCTCCAGACTTGGGCATCAAGGTATGCCTCAAAATAGTGTTAGTGGTGGTCAGACCTGCCTGGAGATAGTACACTGAGCCAAGCTTCCACCCTTCCAAATCAGCAGCGGGGATCTCCTTGTACATGTTCTTTATGGAATCATGACTCTTCTTAGGAATCCCATAGACATCAATGTCGTCCTCTCTTTGCACTGGAGCATTCAGAAGTTCTGCCCATTCTTCAAC
Source organism: Secale cereale (assembly GCA_902687465.1). Taxonomy (NCBI): domain Eukaryota; kingdom Viridiplantae; phylum Streptophyta; class Magnoliopsida; order Poales; family Poaceae; genus Secale; species Secale cereale. Next base: position 229,457,144 of record LR738715.1, on the reverse strand, counting down.
AGACGAAGAAAACCTTTGACCTTCAGTCATCCAGGTGATCTTGCCATCAGGATAGAAGTGGGCTGTGGCGTAGAACTGCATGATCATCTCTTCATTCCAAGCTGTCAGCTCTTGACCCACAAAATCAGCAACTCCACATGCAGTAAAGCTCTCATGCACATGGGGAAAGAAGTCTCGGTGCTCTTCACTGTCAATGTACTTCCAGTCAACATACCTGGTGTCAGCAACAATGGGCTTCTTATCCATCAGCACGGTCTCATAGAAGTCCTGCTGCTCTCTGGTGTGGAATCTGGGGTCCACAGCAGTCCTTCTCCTCACAGCATATGGATCAGACTGTCTCCATAGCCTGAGACCTTTATCCTTCCTTGCCTTCATGTCCTCAGCTTGAGGATGAGCATCATTGTGGAGTGGCAACTTAGGACGGAGCTTAAGCAACACATGCTCTTCATCTGATTCAGACGGTGGCATCTCACCTTTGTTCTTCTCAGAAGCTGGAATGCTCCTGGTTGTTCTCTTGGGCTTGGCTGGAGCTGCCTTGGCTTGAGCAGGCTTCTTGGGCTTAGAAGAGGCTTGAGCCCTAATAGCATCACCCATGAACTTCGCTTTCTGAGGAGGAGGCTGGGGTGCATCTTCTTCTTCTTCTTCTTCAGCAGCTGCATCAACTTGAGGTTCAGCATATACTACCCTCTTCCTCTTGGAAGTTTTCTTCACCTTACTTGGAGCTGGCTCTTCCAAGTTTAGCTTCTTTGCAATGGCTGATTGCTTGACCTTGCTTGTGCCTTTCCTTGACTGCTGCCCTTGGTGCTCTTTGGCAACAACATTCTGCTTGGGCTTGGAGGTAACTTCCTCAGCAACGAAGTCAGAGTCTTCATCATCAGAATTTCTCTTCTTCCTGGTCCTGGTGGCTGCAGGAGGCAAACCACTAGGGGTGCTCCTCTCACCATCATCACTGGAACTGCTAGCCTCGGGACTAGTATCTGCCTCTGGAATCTCAGCAAACGGTGACTCAGACCTGTTCTGGCTGTCACTGACATCTGACATGGCTGACAACCTGTGAAAAGATAAGGTATAGGCAGAGTAGAAGAGTTGTCACAACTGCAGAGGTTTTTGAAAAAAAAAATTGAGTTCAAAACTTATTTTTGAGTTTTCACAGAATGCATTTCGGTCAAACCGATTTTAAGTTTCGGTGAATCCGAAGTGTATACAGAAACCTACACACCACTTTCGGTCAGACCGAAATGGGTTTCGGTCCTACCGAAACACTAGGGTTTCACTGAAACTAAGTTTCGGTCACACCGATTTGCACAACTCGGTTAGACCGAATGGTGCAGTGCAATGGCCAGAGGCCAAATCGGTCATTCCGAGTTTCAAAATCGGCTTCACCGAGATGTGTTCCGTGGAAACCTAAACCTAAGAATTTCGCTCGAAACTAAAGGATTTGATCTGATGTTTAGGGAATATCTCAAACGTGGATAGATTCATGGCAAGCCAATCGTGCAAGAGTCAGATGGGGAGCACGAAAGGGATCGGGACTCACCCTAACTTGGTGGGGTCCCTCTACGGCGGCAACGGCGCGGAGAGGATTACCGTTGACGGCGGCGGAGGCCTGCGGCGAGGGCGCACAGGCGACGACGGCGACGATCCGAAGACCAGGGCGACGACAGCAGGGGACTTGGGGGCGAAACGGTTTGAAGAGTTAAATCACGCGCAGCCCTCAGGTATATATATCCCCGTACTGTCGGTGGGACCGAGTTGAAAAACTCGGTGTCACCGAAATGTATAACTGCTGTGCAGTTACGCATATCGGTCAGACCGAGATTTTGAACTCGGTTTCACCGAGATGAAACTTAGATCAGTCTAAGCGTTTCGGTTGGACCGAGATGGAGAAGTCGGTCAGACCAAAATGGACTTAGAAGGTTTTGGAAGTCAGCCTTAGACGGATCGGTGGCTCCGAGTGCTCCTCACTCGGAGGGTCCGAAAATGACTTGTTCAAAGTTGTGATATGAGCATGAATAGAATTTGAGACAAGAAAGCATAGATAGCTAGGGAAGGTGCTTAGGCATTCTTGTCCATCCATTTGGCCAGAAAAATCAAAACAATCAAAACAACAAATGGATGTCCTTGAATGGATAAAATCATGCATTCAACATGCTCACACAATAAGATAGCAACTGAAATATGTGTCAAACATGCACAACCAACACTCTAGCTACTAGCACACAATTTGTCGATGACTAGGTCATCTATATATGAGTATATTGACTTAGGAGCCAAATGAGAACATTTGATCATAGGTCATACTCATCGTTTAAGCACAAGTGGGGTTACCACTTTTACATAAAGCATTTATGTGTTCACATCATTTGGAGATGCTTTAGCTCAATTTTTAGAGCAAGGCTCCCCCTAGATGTGAGAACCCCTTTTAAAGGGTCAAACTAACCTTGGGTTGTCGTAGAAGACTTCATGTAGATGTTGAAGATGTGGATGCTCAATGTTGATGTAGATCATCAAGAGTTGGGAGCAATCCTTTGGATTAGGGCACTTTCAATACCTACATGGGTTAGTCCCACAAGGAACAAACAAGAATATCCATAGACATAGATTGAAGTTCACAAAAGATGATGTCCATGAAAGCAATGATTACCTTGTCCCTTGACTTACCAACAAGAGGGTTTGTGACTCCATGAACTAGTGCATGATGTGGAAGTTGATTGCACAAGTTCTTGCCAAAATGAATATGAGTGAAGTTTGTTGGCGGAGTCACCCTCAAGAACCTTCTAGTTCTTCTTCTTTGGGATCCACATCATCTTGATGGGAATCCTTGGGGTTGTAGTTGAGCTTGACGAAGTAGAACTTGATGTTTCCTTGGGAACCCACTTGACCATGGCTTGAGGTGCTTCAATGAATGCATCAATCTCCTCTTGAAGCTTGTCCTTGGCCTTTAGCTTGTGGTCTTGTGGTGGAAGGTCATCTTGAGCTTGTTCCACATTGGAAGAAGTAGGATCATACTTCTCCTTTTGTGAAACAAACTGTGGAGTAGGGTATTGACCTTCTTCCCACTCAACACCTTCGGCGTTGAACTTTCGCTCAAAACCAATCCCTTGATTCTTCCGGTGTCTTCCTTGTTTGCGAACAATCTCCTCAAAGTTTTTGCTTCCGGCAAGACTCTTGTAGACACCTTTCTCTACGATTTCCTTCAATAAGCTATTTTCTTGCTCAAGTGTAACTTGGCTTGAAACATTGTTAGTGGAATCAAGAGAACTACTAGAAGCAACAATATTGGATTTAACATTGTTATTGTTAATATTAGAGGAAGAATTTTTCTTATGCTTGTCATGCTTAGTCTTAATAGGTGGCAAGAAATTAGACAAGAGAAGTCGTTTGGCAAGATATGAAGAACTCTTCTTTCGAAGATCGTCATTGATCGCTTTTAGAAACTCATGTTCTTGCTCTAGAGTGAGCTTCTCGAAGCGTAGCTTCTCATGAGATCTTAGGAGCTCTCTATGATCTTCTTGAGTTGTTTCATGAGCTAACTTAAGAGTGTTTAGTTCTTTAGTTAGACGCTCAATCTCCTTCATAGCATTGTCATTCGACTCTTCTCGACTATAAAGACTACTAGCATTTTCATCATTACTAAGCTCACTTGATTTATCATGCAAGAGCTCATCTTCACCAAGCAAGTCATCCTCATCACTATCAAAGTCAATGAATTCAGGGTGTGTTACCTTGGGGCCTTTAGCCATGAAGCATCTTCCAATTCCCTCATTTGGTGAATCAAATAAGTCGTAGGAGTTGGAGTTGGAGGATACGAGTGCAAGTCCGGCAACACCTTCATCTTGACTGTAGTCGGAGTCGGAGTGATAGCTTCTATCGGATTGATTGTCGGAGTCGGAGCCGGAGACCCATTCACCTACATGAGCTTGATGTCTTATTCTTGTGTAGCTCCTTGATGACTTGTCTTTCCTCTCCGAATCCTTGCTTCTCCGAGAGGGTCTTCGTTCATAACGATCATCTCTACTCCTTCTCTCTCTCCGAGGTGACTCATCTCTTGCTCTTCTTCTTGGAGATTCTTCTCTTCTCTTGTGGGGAGCCGTACACTCATTTGAGAAGTGTCCGGGTCTTCCACAATTGTAGCAGTTTCGATCACGACTAGAAGATCTCTTTTCATCATATGATCTAGACTTTGAGCTTCTTTCTTTGCCTCTATTCTTGTAGAACTTGTTGAAGTTCTTAACCATTAGGCTTATCTCTTCATTGGAAATTAACTTGTCACTTGAGGTAGTGGGAGCATCACTTGTAGCTTTGTAGGCACCACTTGACTTGTTGTGAAGCTCTTCCTTATCCTTAAGTGTCATCTCATGAGCAACAATTCTTCCAATGACTTCAGTTGGCTTGAGAGTCTTGTAGTTTGGCATCATTTGGATCAAAGTGCACACGGTGTCATACTTTCCATCCAATGCTCTGAGAATCTTCTTAATGATGAATCGGTCGGTCATTTCTTCGCTTCCTAAGCCGGCAATCTCATTTTTGATGAGAGCAAGCCTAGAGTACATTTCAGCGACTCCTTCACCATCCTTCATCTTGAACTTGTCAAGTTAACCTTGAAGAATATCTAGCTTTGATTCCTTCACAGATTCAGTACCTTCGTGCATTTCAACCAAAGTATCCCAAATCTCTTTAGCATTCTCAAGACGGCTGATTTTGTTGAACTCCTCGGGACACAAAGCATTGAAGAGAATGTCACAAGCTTGAGCATTGTTTTGCAACATCCGCAACTCTTCCGGTGTAGCTTCGCGATCTGGAACTTTTCCTTCTTCGAAGAAATCACCTTGCATACCAACACAAATAATGCCCCATGCGGCTGGGTTATGACCAAGAATATGCATTTTCATTTTATGCTTCCAACTAGCAAAATTTGTACCATCAAAGTAAGGACCTCTACGATAATTACCCTCACTAGACGCCATACTCTCCTAGGTTGTGAAACCAAGCTTATGGAGTCCAATGCAATGGAAACCAAAACAATGGAGACCAAAGCTCTGATACCACTTGTAGGATCGAAAGTATGTCTAGAGGGGGGGTGATTAGACTACTTGACAATATAAAAAATCTGCCTTTTGATTAAGCAAAGTTTTTGGCAGTTTCACAATTAAGATCAAATCAAGTATCACCCTACACATGCAATTCTAGAGTATAAGCAGCGGAAAGTAAATTGCACATGTAAAAGAGAGGTGGAGAAGATCAAACGCAGTTTGGTGACACGAAGATTTTTGTCGTGGTTCCGATAGGTGGTGCTATCGTACATCCACGTTGATGGAGACTTCAACCCACGGAGGGTAACGGCTGCGCGAGTCCACGGAGGGCTCCACCCACGAAGGGTCAACGAAGAAGCAACCTTGTCTATTCCATCATGGCCTACGCCCACGGAGGACTAGCCTTACTCGGGGTAGATCTTCACGAAGTAGGCGATCTCCTTGCCCTTACAAACTTCTTGGTTCAACTCCACATCTCAAAGACGGAGGCTCCCAAGCGACACCTAACCAATCTAGGAGGCACCACCCTCCAAAAGGTAATAGATGTTGTTGATGATGATGAACTCCTTGCTCTTGTGCTTCAAATGATAATCTCCCCAACACTCAACTCTCCTCACTGATATGGCTGTGGTGGAAGAAAGGATTGAGTGGAAAGCAACTTGGGAAGGCTAGAAATCAAGTTTCATATGGTAGGAATGGAATGACTTGATCTCAACACAAGGGTAGGTGGTTCTCTTCTCAGAAAGTGTATGGTAGGAGTGGTAGACTTTCTGATGGCTCTCTCTCCACGAATGAAGAGGGGGTGGAGGGGTATATATAGCCTCCACACAAAATCCAACCGTTACACACATATTAGAGCAATCTCGGTGAGACCGAAGTGAAAACTCGGTCAGACCGAAAGTTCAAATATAGTGAACGTTGGGATTTTCGGTGGGACCGAAAATACCATCTCGGTGTGTCCGATGTGAGTCAAAGGTTGGAGCTTGCCATTCTCGGTGGGACCGAAATTAACAACTCGGATATTCCGATATGATGTCAATTGGTTACAGAAGGTTGGCAGTCCAGTTTCGGTGAGACCGAACTCAAAATCGGATGGACCGAAAAGTTAGGGTTTGGAAGAATAACTGAGGTGGTTCATCTCGGTGGGACTGAGTTTGCAGAATCGGTTTGTCCGAGATTACTTATGAGTGTGTTAAGTAGTGAAAGTTGCTGATAGTTGAGGGAGCTAAATCACTAAGCACTTGAGCAACCAGATCATCAACACAACCGCATCCCCTTTTAATAGTATTGGCTTTTCCTATGGACTCAATGTGATCTTTGATCACTAAACCAAAAATAGAGTCTTGAGCTTTTGCCAATGCTTGTCTTAGCATTTTGAGGGGTCCACTTCTTCAGACATTTCCATACCCATATCATCGAACTTCTCTGAAATGATTCTCAAGTAAATATTAGTTCAATGATATATATGTTGTTATTAATTACCAAAACCACCCGGGGATTAGTTGCACTTTCAGTATGCAATGCATGTGTCAGTAGACATGATAGCTTGTCCATGGAAGTTGAACTACGACGATCATCATGTTTGTACCACTGCCACACGCGATTCCCACGACGCCGCTCCAACCCACGGCACCACGTCCCTTGACGTGTGCCTCACCCCTCTTGGCCCCACCACACCTCTGCCCTTGTGTGCATGACATGTGGGCCAACTGAACTGCGACGACAATCAAGTTTCTACCACAGCCACATGCGATTCCCACATGATGCCGCTCGAACCCATGACACCACACGACCCCCGACCTGCGCCCTCACCCCTCTCTATCCCACCGCCCCTCTGCCTTTGTGAGAATGACATGTGGGCCAGCTTCACGTAGGGTCCACATGCCATTGACACAAAGGCAGGTGCAGTAAGCCTTTGATGCCCAGTCCCGTGGGCCCCGAGAGGGAAATGTAACTCCTGCGCGAGGCCTTATGGTGCTACCGATGTACGAACTCGTGCCAAACTCGAAATTTGTTTCTTACTACTACCAATGTGCCGGCCGGTGCGTTACAATGGATACAAAGTAGTAGAATAATACTAGTTAAAAAACTTGAAGTGTAAACACTCTAGTTTTGATATACATATATACCAGTAAAAACATATGCTTCACCCAAGACATATTCCTCGGGCTGTTTTCATGAGGTGAGAGACGGGTGTGGCTGGTTTCAAGATAATAATAGATTTTTAAAACATTGGAGCATATTTTTTCTAACATTTTGTACCGTGGCACGGCATCCGGTGCACCTAAGCGTCTCAAGAAAAAAGTGGAGTGCACTCTAAAGATATTTATGTGCTCCCATTTAGTGGAGTGCACTCTAAACACATTATTTATTTATTTTTCTCTAGCCTTTCCTAGCCATGCAACCATGCCACCAATCCATAAATTGTAATATACTTGCATTACTCTCCAGCATGCAATGCCGCCACGTCATCTATGCATGCCTATTAGTCGTAGGTTGTTTTTTACATTATTCTTGATCCTTCGCATTTTGGTAGAGGTATGATTATCAAATATTAATGTTCCATACAACTAAACTCCAAAGGTCCGCCAGAGGCGATGCAAAGGACGTACGACGGGGGCGGTGGAGGTGTGTTCGTAGGAGGAGGAGAGCTCAAAGGACAATCTTGCACGTTCGCTGGCACCTGCATATTGGCACGGGACTCCTCGAGCGTCCACTTCGTGCTCCTGAGCGGCGGAGTCGCGGGATTTTCCTAAACCACGATGGGCACCATGCAGTATTCCTCGTAGCCAGGGGCGCGGTGCTCGCGTCCCAACTCATGGGGTACTGTCTAGAGCACGCGCCCAACCTCCTCGTGAGCCGCGAGAATGCCATGCTCGCGGACGTGCTATTGGAGCACACACTCGTGCACCTGAGCTGCGAGGATGCGATGTTGCCCGGCATGTTGCTAGGGCACATGCTTGCCCACGCCAGGAGCAGCGGTGATGTGATGTTCGCGGGCATGCTCTCATCCATGTCGAGAGCCATGAGGATGCGATGCTCGCGGGCATGCTACTGGAGAACGTGCTCATCCACATTTTGAGCGGCAAGGACGTGATGCAGCTCCCCGTGACCACCAGGGCGTGCTACTGGAGCACAGCTACCCATCATGGCCGTCAAGTGCGAGCCGCTAGATCACACTATCCTCCGCATGGCCTGTCAGCGCGCGCTACTCACGACCGTCGAAGGCGTGCTCCACCTCGCCGATGTTAGAGAATCCATCCTCTTCCCAGGCCGCGGTGCCATCCACTACGACAATGGCTATGTCCTCTGGTGGGTGTTGTATCTGTATGGGAGCTTCGAGCTACAATACCAGTGGGGACGGGGTTCCTTTGCGTGGTTTCACATGGTCAGAGGAGAAAAATAGAATCTCAAGTAGCACAATAAGTTGGAACGTGTCAGAGGAAGGCTGGCAGGAGCAGTACAACAAGCATCACATGCGCAGCATAATTTTTGTGAAATGGGTCTGTGTGGATGTACGAGTAGTACATTCATATCATGGACACTCATGCACGCAACAAACATTTGTGTGCACGATTTAACCCTATTTTCATATTCCGTTTGGGGGTGGATTTGATTTTTGTAATCATAGCTCATTTCTGTAGTTGGTTTCAATTTAGACTATGCATGAGTTATTGCGAGAGATAGATATATAGAGAATATTTGTGTGACAAAGAGGGGGGCGGGGGCAGCGATACCTAACGAGGGAGAGGCATATGCGTGTTCGAAAGAATGTGTGTGTCATAGAGAGAGGAGTGTCGGAAAGGAAGAGAGAGGGTGTGTTCATGTGCGTGCTTGTGTTAGAGAGAGAGAGAGGTGCGTGTAACGTCGGGATCGACAAGGTTACAAGGTTGGGATATGGGAGAGCCATAGTGTGTGCAATGAAGGGACACACAGACAACGTCTGTTTGCCTGTGAGAGAGCTAGATAGACCTAGACAACACAGCTGGTTAGGAGGTTTAAGGTTATGTGTGGTAGAAAGAGATAATCGAGAGAGAGATGAATTCTTGTTTGTTGTAGGGAGACCTAACTACATAGATGGGGATAGCAAGAAGAAGAGAATGGCGGTGTACCTTTTTCTCATGGGATGGGAGATAGACCAAGAGACATGCATCATGTGGAGAGGTGTGTGTGTTTCGAGAGACAGAGGGAGGCGTGGACCTGGATAATGAGATGGGTGCGCACATGTATGTTATAGGGAAGGAATTGTCTAGGTGGTAGTCTTATGATGGCGACCCAATTTTTGATGAGAGTGGGGATAAGTATTGAATTGGTGGATTTTGACGTTGACGGTCCAACTATATCGTACCCGGTGATACAAATCGACAATCACTACTACACCAATCTTCGATGTTCGATGATCTTGTCGTATGCACAAAATCAACCTGAATAACGAGATGAAGTTCCTCCAAGCAACTGAAGAACCGACCATAACTAAGATAATGCAAACTTAATTGCCAATTTTATTTAATTATGGATAATGGTGGGGTTGCTGAGATAGGATTTGAACGAGGCGGTAGTCCTACACAACCCGCGAATACAAATTATAGCAAAGCAAAACAATGTGTACACAACAACGTGCGAGTTCTAACCTAGAAAAAAGGTCTATATTACTCTATATATTCCACTCCCTCCATTTGTACGTACACGATATGGACCATTGATGGATGTTGATCCAATGGTCCAGGTGGCTGCGATTTGGATCTACTATAACCTAATTGTACCCATATGCTCTTCTCGAACGATCAGCACGATAGTGTGATCGATCCACACAAGAAGCTCTTAGTAAGACCCCCAGACGTGCCACATGGCTTTATGGGTGCTCCCCACATCATATTATTCATACTACATTGACTGAAAAAAAATATTCCAATTTTTTGTTCCTACGATGTTGTGTCGTGCACGTACCTAGTTGTATAGTGGTAGTGGTAGTAGTAGTAGCACAGAGTGCTCCTACTCTATCAATGATTCCCATCTGACAACAAATTTCTTGGCTTCTGTGCTCCGGCTATATCTTCCCCTCCTCATTTTTGTTTTCCAACGCGGTGGGCAGGGTGCGGTTTGTCGATAGTCAGTTTGCTCAACTGTGGTCCCACATGAAAGTGAAATTGCTAGGCAACATGCCTTCCCTAGCTGTGTGGCATGCGCGGACAGACCGTGGAGTACTCTTGATCCCCGGGCATGTGGGGGTGCGACGCGAACGCGGCAGGAGTTTTCCTTTTAAACATGTATAAATTGAAACATTTGGTTCTTGTCCTTCGCGCCATCGATTTGGCTACAGGGCCGGGCGGGGATTTTTCCGCCCAATAAGCAGAGTGTAGTAGCTAGCTAGGTTGGCACATCGTCGCTTTGGTCACATGCAGTCCCACATGTTGTAGTGATATAAAGCCTAGCCAATGCGCGTTAATTAGGGGGGCGAAACGACTGTGTGGTATGTGACGGGGAAGGGACATGCTTCATGTACGTGTTCCAGTTTCTCGTTTTGAACTTGCGAACGTGACAGGCGTGCTACACGAGTAGTTTTGAATTTATAAGTTTGGTCTCAGTTTTTGAATTTACGAGTAGCACGTGGGTCGGGTCAAGCATCGTACGTAAATTAAGAAGTTGAGGCATAAGAGACAATGTTGGGGATATCGCTTATCGGGAACTTATCGGTCGACCCATGATAAGGGGTAAATCGGCCAGTTTATCGGCGTATCGGCCGATTTATCGTCATATCGGCTGATTTATCGGCCGATTTATCTTACCGGTCAGACAGTGGTAAGCGATAAATCGGCCGATTTATCGGCATATCGGAAGATATCTTGAACAGTGATAAGAGATCACACATGTCTTTATCCACTGGAACGAGATTGCAATAGTACAATAAGAAGTAAGGCCACGACGATGCGATCGCAGTGGTGGTTACAGGAGGCGAACAGAAAGATGCATCATCAACAACCTCCTCCTCCTCGACTCAGTGCACCGGGCCACCGACCGACAACTTAGGAGCGGTGGCTTTTGCGGTGAGGTCAAGATGCTTCTCGACAAAGGCGTCCAAGGCTTCCAGCCGGTTGACGAAGGCCAACGTCTTAGGGTCCTCACTGGCCTTGTAGATGCCTATGTACATGACTTCCTCGTAGACGTGGATGTGTAGGTTGATGAATTCTTGCAGGGTGAGGTGCCTCGTGTCGAGCGCCACCTCTAGGTGGACATTTTTCACTGCGTCGGCAGGCAGTCGCAGGGTCACCACTGCTCTTAAGAGGTTCTCACCATGGAGGACGATGAGGGTGTCAGGCACCGAGGAGCCTGGGCGCGTGGGCTAGAGGAGTACGGCGATGTCGTCTACGAGCTTCTTGATGATGGTGAACTTGTTGATGGTGGTAACGATCATCTTGTCCAACTGAGAGTTGTAGCTGGCGTCGACGATGGCCATGAACCAACAGGCCGCCAACACCCATTGGAGACGATCCTCCGTGCCATGCCGCAGGCCGGCGTCGTGGAACATCTGGCACAGCCGCTGGCCGCTCGCGTGCATCGCTGCCATGGGTCTGGAGTGAGCACTGTTGCGCTTAGTGTAGGTGTGTAGGTGCGTATGATGTGCTAGATGCATTGGGAATGGAGGTGCGCCTTTATATGAGTGCAAACTGCATTGCATTCACATCGTGCTGCCTCTTTTCCCCGTCCTCCTCCCATTACTTCCCTCGGCATGCTAATTGAAGGAGGATGCATCATTGGCCGTTCAGTATTTTGGGAACCACTACCCTCTCCCTCCTCGTCTGCATTAAAGCCGTATCGGAAACTGTCCCGGTTTACTAGTGTACCGTCCATTTCTGAATTTATTTTTACTGTCCTAGTTTACTAGTAGCTATCAAATCAAATAGTACTGCACCGCCCACTGCACGCCCGGCTGAACAAGCCTCCTCGCCTCCATCAAACACCTTCATTAAACCCGCATGCAAACCGAGAAACCTATTCCGGTCACACATCCGTTCCTGAGCGGGCCAGAATTAAACGCAATGCCGTCCATTCTCCTCCCATCCGCCCTCAGTTTAAACGAGGCTAGATGCCGGCCAAGCTCCTACCATCCACCCTCTGTTTAAACAAGGCCAGACGGCGACCAAGAATAGCACCCCTCCGCTGGTCCCTCATCTCCTCCTTCACCATTTTCTCCACTCTTCCAATGGCTTCTGAGGAGCCGTTCTCCGGCATACTAGCCGTCTGGGTGGCCTGTCGAGCCCTCCGGATACGAGCGAGGCCGCTCGGTGCTTCGCCTACCTCGCCTAGCCCGACAGAGCCAGTTGCCGCTCCATGTCGCCATGTGGTTCAGCAACTCGCCACTCCAATTCAGCTCGATGAGGAGTGGCGAGTTGCTCCCGCCGGCATGGCGGCGAGCATGACGGTAGGTGCGTCATCGCTGCCGCGTTGTACCGTGCCACTAGTGTCCGCGGCCGCGCCTCCCATGTCTGCGGTAGCCGTGCCTCTCGTGCCTGCGGCAGCGCGATGCACGTAGAGACAGAAGCTGGGTGCGTGAAGAGCGCCGAGTCGGTGGCCAGCTTCCCCATGTCCGTCTCCATCATCGAGGACAAGTAGAACACGGGAGGCCATCGCCGCTTGGCTCCCATGAAGGCCACCACTGAGGCTACGACTACGTTATAGGTCCTCTCTTGCCGTCTCTTGCCAGGACCTTCGTTGACCCCGCAAATGTCTACCGGACATGAGGAAGATCACCATCGACACAATGCTTGCGTGCCAGGTGGTGTTTGCCCGGTTCGCCTTTTGGAAGGACCTTTGTAGACCCCGCAAGTGTCTGCCAGAGATGAGGAAGACAAAGGGATCAACGGGCGGCCATTTGGATTAGGTATTAATTATACGTCGAGAGCCGGATTAGCACTGCTTAGTTCATGTAAATGTAATGAAATCTGTCATGTTTATATGAAGATCCGGGTTTTTACACGAAACCCTTCATGCTTATATGAAATCAGTCAGTGTGCACAAATTTCCTCTGGTTTGTTAGAGTTGTGAAAATGTATGCTGCTGGCATTGGTTGTCGTCCTCCGTCTACGGAAGCTGAAGGAAATTTGTCGGTTGCCGTTGAAGGTGCTCTTATGTTGGAAATAATAGTCACATCCATTCCATTTGAGTTAATTACATGTATGATTCCGAAAGATAAAAAGTTAATTGCATGTACAGTGTACATGACTGGTAGGGTGGCTACGGATTCGTACAAAAAGTTAAAAAGAAACAAATAAACCCTTAATTTTGTATTCTAAGTACTCTGTGGGTTTCACTGTCAGTACAGTAGTGAAAAAGTATATATCAAAAAAAAAGTGTAAGAATTCGAACTCAAGTCACCGCTTTGCGAGCATCCAACGGTAACCAGTGAACCAGATGTTCTTTGTGGATGATGCAACATATATATTTCTTTTTAAATAGTTACTTCGATAATTGGTTTGAAGTAATATATTTTATGTCGAGTAAAATGCATCTATGGTCACCGTATTTATCCCTGTGGTTCACATTGGTCCTTCTATTTAAGAACATAGTTAATCCGGTCACTATATACACATCTTCATAATTATACGGTCACCGCCTCAAGTATAACTTCATATTTTCTCTAGATTGACCGGTCAACTGTCCACCATCCACGGATCCCATCTGTCGGTAAATGGAAGAAAGTAATAAAAAAAAAAGGTTGC
>LR738715.1:229413878-229443260 GCA_902687465.1 Secale cereale | reverse complement strand
TCACTATATACACATCTTCATAATTATACGGTCACCGCCTCAAGTATAACTTCATATTTTATCTAGATTGACCGGTCAACTGTCCACCATCCACGGGTCCCATCTGTCGGTAAATGGAAGAAAGTAATAAATAAAAAATAAAAGGTTAATCTATTTCTTTTTAAATAGTTACTGCGATAATTGGTTTGAAGTGATATATTTTATGTCGAGTAAAATGCATCTATGGTCACCGTATTTATCCTTGTGGTTCACATTGGTCCTTCTATTTAAAAACATAGTTAATCCGGTCACTATATACACATCTTCATAATTATACGGTCACCGCCTCAAGTATAACTTCATATTTTATCTAGATTGACCGGTCAACTGTCCACCATCCACGGGTCCCATCTGTCGGTAAATGGAAGAAAGTAATAAATAAAAAATAAAAGGTTGTGCGTGGTGATTCGATCCCGAATCCTCAAGCTCAGAGTCAGGCTCCCACGAGTTAGCCACCCGAGCGCAACAGTTTGTCTAATGCATGGTGGAGCACAAATCATTTAGTGCATACACACCCACGCACCGGTGGTGTCTCAATCACAAGCATGCACGCAACGCGTGATGCATGCACAAAACCACAATCTCGGGAATTTTGTATTATCTTCGTACAAGAGTTAAAGACGGTGCCTTGAACTTAGGCTGCAAGATGACATGTTACGGCTCCTACCGCGCTATGCCAACTGCTGAGTTATATCCAAACATATATATGAAGCATATTTGACATTGCTTGGTCGTTTAAATTCAAATATTCTAGCATCGTTTTTAACGGGGTCATCGAAATATCCTGAAAGTCGTCGGTTTTTTGAAAAATTTGTTTGGAAGAAAAACTGGTGACAAATACCCAGCAAACATAGTCGAGCCTGGCGCGCACACACATGCAAAACCAGCGCGAGCAACCACATAATCTCGTGTCCGTGTGTATCATGCGTTGCGTGCGTGTGCTCTTCTGTTCCAAAAATAATAGAGGTAATCTACCGCAAAATACAGACGACGTTGATGTCCTAGTGGCTAGCACGAGCGAGACTGAGAGGCTCATCGGGAGGTGTCAAGTTCGAATACCCAAAGCTTCTCAAAGTTTTATTCTCTCTCTCTCCTTCTTTTCTCCTTTCACTGACGGGTGGGACCCGAGTGGGAAGAGTGAGATTACATTGTCACACACTGTGTTTGACCAGTCAACTCAGAAAAATACGGAGCTATACGACAAGTTAGTGATCGTATAATTACCTAGACCTGTACATAGTGACTATATTGACCAACTTTTTATGTACGATGACCAAATTGAGCTCACGGTGCAAGTTTAAGCACCGTGGATGAATTTTGCTCTTTTATGTCGGCCTCGAATGATCTCAAATTCACTAGCAGTAACAAAGAAAAGGTTGCCCTGTTAATTAACAGAAAATAGGGCGAAAACTATCATGTGAGGCCGGTATAAACAAGGCACACTGGGTTCAGCATCATCATCACTACAGTTGTGTGGTGCGAGAAATCTACATAACGAGGGGGCTACAGAGAGAAAGACGTATCGAGTGTGTGTGAGCGAGGCACAGAGACACAACTAGCGAGTGTGTGTTTGTGTTTGAGAGAGAAGCCAATGGATAGATTCAGATCAAGATCAGGGTGTCACCCTTCTAATGTCATTGTTCGGGGGGAGGGGGAGGTAGAGAAAGACGTATCGAGAGTATGCGTGTGGTAGACACATAAGCACATCTAGCGAGTGTGTGTGTGGCTGTGGGGGATGTTTGAGAGAGAAGTCAGTAGATATATTAATATAAAAATCGAGGTGTCACCCTACTCCTTCGGTATCAGGAAGTGTGTATGGGGGAGGGGAGGTAGAGAAAGACGTATCAAGAGTGTGCGGGCGGTAGGAACATTGGCACAACTAGCGAGTGTGTGTGTGTGTCTGTGTGTTTGAGAGAGAAGTCAGTAGATAGATTAATATCAAAATCTAGGTGTCACCCTACTCCTTCGGTGTCGGGATGTGTGTGTGTGGGGGGAGTGCCAGTGACACTTAGAGACAAGAAGAAGGAGTTTGTGTGTTACATATCTATATTAAGGAATAGGTAGATAGCATTTGTGCAAGGCATACTTAAAGCATCACGGAGATAAACAAGAGGTGTGCATGCAAGTGCCGAAAAAATGAAGATAAAAATGACGTGTGTGTGTGTGCGCGCGCGTGTGTGAGCGAAATCTCAAAACAAAAGATGCTGTGCTGGAATCCTATTGTACGTATTCATATGGTTCAGGGACTTGAGTTAACCTTATGGTTATGTGTGCGAGACATAGTTCTTTGAGACATGAGTGGTGGTGGGTGGGTGGAATTAAAGAGGTGGGCGTGTTCGACAAAGAGAGTGTGTGCATTTTTATGTGAGAGACTTGTAGGATGGGGTAGAAATACGAATTCTAACCTTGACGGACGGAGAGAAATACAGGAAGTGCGCGTGTGTGATTCAGATGTCCATGGAGAAATGAGATATGTATGCCTGTGAGAGAGATTGCACAATTCATTCACGTATCACTATCTAGCGATCGTGGACGTGCATCGCTTGAACATAATCTATATCTATTTCGTATCATGGCCGAAAATACAATACCGATTCAACACTATAAATATAGGTCACTCACACGTCGCATTTTATTCTTTCAAATAGTCTTTTTCAATCATGGATGTCAAAGTTCTAGTGATATTTCTTCAAATAACCACTGTAGTTATCATGTACATGCATCATTATTAGTTTCGCATTCAAATTCATTAGTCTTGGATGACTTAAGGTTCTATTATGAAGTAATATATGTAATATTCATATATGAATTCAACGGGTACCATAATTTATGAAATGGAGGCCATGTAATGATATGTGGTAACACTTCTAAGTAGCGGACTATAATATCCATTTCTTTTGCACATCTATATTATCCATTTGTTATTGTCCAATATAATTAAAATTAACACGTCAATGCATTGTGTTTAAAATAAATAACCAATGGCACAAAATTATATGTTTACACAAGAAATACATAGGCCGAGCATTTGCTCCGCTTTTTATGAACGCGCCTCAGTTACACCCGTACGATCGCCCGCGCCCATGTGATAGTAGTAACAAGTTATCGTTGCATCATCCGGAGTTATTGTCTTTTTTCTGGGGTGGACTTCATACCAGTCATTAACTGCTCACGTGTGCCCGTGTACACAGTCTTGCATGATCGGGTTCCCAATAGCACTGTCCAAAATTAGTTGAAACTGGATATGAACAATCCCGCGGGCGGCAAAATCTCGCGCCTCCTTCTAAAATTTCCGCGACCAAGTCTGTAGCATGCGAAATTCCCCCTTTGTCCTTGGTGCACGGAGAACAATATGGCCCTCATTAACATAATAGGTCGGGGTTGCTTTGGTAACTTCCGGTTTCCCCACCACACGGCACCCCCATTTCCTCTCCCCTCCCGCAAAAACGACTGCTCCATAGCACCAGAGCATCTTATATGTCACTGTCCGTACATCATCGTCCATTGTTCCCCTTGCCTCTCGAAACCCTAGACTACTCATCCACCGGCGTACCAGAGCCCATCCACTGCCGGCACCGTCCGCCTCGCTGAATCTGCTTCTGCGGCCGCGTATACCCCTCCCACTTCCACTAGAAACAATAGACTGCTCATCCACCACTGTACCACAGCCCATTCAGTGGCGTCCTTGTCCACGGCGCCGAATCTGCTTCGCCGGTACTCTCGTCAACCGCAGTGCATCTACAGCGGCTCCTTCGTACACCGCACTGGAGCCGCTTTGTCCACACCCCCGCAGCCGCCCCACCAATGCGCCACGGTGGACGGCCTTTGATCCTCTTCGTCGACACCGTCATCAACCCTACCAGAGCCTCTACGTCGACACCATCCTCAACCCTACCGGAGTAGCTTCGTCGATACCATTCTCAACACTATGTGACGCCCCAAGACCGACACTCCAGAAGACTTCCAGCTATTCCGGGTTTCGCCATGTGTTTCTTTTGCTTGCTCTATTTATTTTGCATTGCATCATGTCATCATGCCATCATGTCGTTAATCTTTGCATCTCAACTAAATAAATTGTGTGGATGTTCGATCCATTTAAATCGAGGGAATGATGACTTCTCTTTATAACATATCCTCCTAATATTTATGGAGCTATTATAAAATATTCCATTGCTTTGGAATCACCAAAACACACTTGCATCTTTATCTTGCCACCAAATCCCTCATCAAGTGCACTTCCCCACTAGCTTCTTCTTTTTAAGTCTCCTCGTTTATTGCAAGTGACATTTTCCTGTTCCTGAAAATGTTCAATATCTTCCTATAAATACTAGGTCATGCCAAGACCACCTCCTCCAATTTCCATGTCTTTTGGAAGTGCTTTGGTTGGCCTATGGATTTATTCAAGTTTGAGTTATTTTCAAATTTGCATAAATTAGTAGTCTCTAAAAATTGCCAAAGGATTTTACTAATATAGCCCACAAAAATAGGGTTCTAGGGATATTTTATTCTTAGCTAAACCCTTCTCCTAACTCCCTGCTCTTTTCTTGTAACTCATGTTTATTATTAAAACATAAAACGAGTTTAAGAGAGGGAATAATGGGGGCTGACCTGGCCTCTGGTTTTTCCCCATCTCCAACCCCCATAGCCCTGGGCCCAAGCCCACCTAACCCCTGCTTAACCCTAACCCCGTCCGATCCCCTCCTCTTGATCCCCTCGTCCTCCTCGTTCTCCCTCGCGCTGCCACTCTCTCCCTCGATCTCTCCCTCTCATCCCGACCCGCTCTCCCTCGCACCTCCACACACCGCTGCGCCCCGCCGACCTTGCCCCGCGTTCGCCGCCGCGCCCCTTCCATCAGGACGCCGCCGAGCTGCTCCGCCCCAGCCAGATTGCCTGCTTCGCCACCCCTGCCGCGACCTCCTCCTCGTCGCCCCACGCTCGACCTCCACGCCACCACCAGAGCGGCCATCTCCGACGGCCCCATCGCGGTCACGCCCTTCTGCCACCACCTGGATGACCGCGCCACCCCAACGGCTTCGTCTGCATCGCCTCCGACCACCTCGACCTCCATGCCTCGCCGGCCTTCCACAACAAGTCGCCGGTGACCTGTCGAGTTCGGGTGGCCCCTGCTCAAGCCGCCAAGACCGCGCCAAGACCCTCCTCGCACCGTTCCTCGTCTTCTCCCCGTCGCTAGCGCCTTTGCCCAGCCGCGCCTGAGCTTCCTCGCGAGCTCCTGCTCCCTTCGTCCATGGCCTTTGTCGCCTTGCCTTGACTCTAGCAGCTTCCTTGTCTCACTGGGCTGCTGTGCCGCCAGTATGTGTGCTCCGCTGCCATCTGCTGCAGCTGCCATGGGACGCCAAGTCCCCTGTCCAATGACCCCAGACTCGTTGGTTTCAAGACCGCATGGCCACTGCATCCGAACAACCAAACTGGGAAGAACCGGAACACCAAGACCTCCGAGATCGACTTCATGGATGATAAGTACCACGACGATGCGCCAAGTACCTCGACGCCCGATACGTGCGAGTACAACTACACGGATTCACCAAGTACCACGACGTTGGTGTCCCTCCAAGTTTGATGTTGGAACATGTACGCCAAGTACCACTACCATCGCAAGAACCGAGACCGGCAAATTCAAACACCCCAAGTACCACGATACCGACGACATGGACATCTACGAACCTTGTACGACTACCGCCGATGAGTACGTCTACGAAACGTGAACGACTACTTCCACTACGACGCCCCGTGAACGACTACTTCCTCTACCTCGCGAGAACGACTACCTCCCTCGTTGAACTCGATTCGGCCCGAAATGCACGCTTCGAAGGTATAACCCCGAGACGATGCTCGTGAATGAATGCTTGTGTTGTATGAGGTGTATCACTTCTTTGCACCGTGTCCGTTATGTTGCTCGTTTCCATGTTGCCGACCCGTGGAGACCCAAAAACTGGGAGCACCCCATCATCTTGCACGACACACTCCCATTGTCCTTCTTTCGCACCGGTCTCTCAACGAGTTACCGAAATTGATATGTTGCCGTGGCATCATTTTCGGATTCGTCGCCGTGGCACCGTCTCTTTCCACCACAGTGACAAATGCTTCCTAACATGTTCACGTTAACTTTTAATAAAAATTTCATAAAACTTGAATATGTCATCCACATCATGTTAACAACATTTAAATGGTTAAAACTGTTGTTTGCTTTAAAATTGCTAGTTATGCACATGGGGAGTTTCCGGAATTGTTATTGTTAGTTCCGGCCTCATTTAAAATGCCTAGATAGCTAGTTTACTTATGCTTCACCTCTTGCCATGCTAAAAACAATTAAACTTGTCGGGTTCATAAACGAGAGTCAACTAAATATGTGAATGTGGTGTTTTTTCAATATGCAACTCGTTGCATATTGAGATCCACTTAACTTGTAGTATAGTTTGTGCACTTTGCCATGCCATGCATATTTAAACCGGACATTCATCTACTTGTTTGTGCATCGTCTGTTTATGCTTGCGTGTTTACGATGCTGTTTGCTTCTTTCCGGTTGCTTCTCTAGCTAGCTTCGGTTTCGTTCTAGAGTTGTGAGGATTCGTTCGACTTCATCCGTTTGTCTTCTTCATGGACTCGTTCTTCTCCCTTCGAGATTCCAGGCAAGATGAACATTCCCCGATATCACCACTAACTCTGCTTTGCTAGTTGTCTCGCTCTATAGTTATGCCTTGATGCCTATTCTTGTCATGTCAGCCTCCTATGTCGCCATGAAACACTCTAACCGCCTTCCTAGCAAACAGTTGATTGCCTAAGTATGCTTTTGCTCAGCCCCTCTTATAGCATTGTTAGTTGCAGGTGAAGTTTGAAGATTGCTCCATGTTTGGACTTGTTTCTATTGGGATAACACAATATATATCTTAATTAATTAATGCACATATATATTGGCAATGGGTGGAAGGCTTGGCCTTCTGCTTGGTGTTTTGTTCCACTCATGCCACCTTAGGACCCGATAAACCGATGTTATGTTCCTTAATTTTGCGTTCCGAACAGGTCAGGGTTTATGGCCCCCCCTTGATAATTCGCAGTGCTTAAAGCTTTTCCAGCAAGGCCCAACTTTGGTTTTACCATTTTCCTAACAACTAAAACTTGCATAGGGAGTAATAAACCCGAGTTCTTAATCAACATCCCAGGACAGTGCTCCTCATGAGTGTTGGTCCAAACTGGGCGAACTGCAGGGCCGCCTTGGGGAAACCCGAGGTATCTGGTATTTACCTGTAGGCTGACCTATCCGGTCGTGGCCTGAGACGACATACGCACGGCTACTATCAAGGTGTCGGCACGCCGAGAGGTCTTGCTAGATTAGTTTTACCTTTGTCGAAGTCTTCCCAACATGGAGTTGCGACTCCACAGATCATGAGCTTGTGATGGGCTTAGTTGGGACACACTACATGGTTATGAACTTTCGGAAGTCGTGCCCGCGGTTATGTGGCAGATGAGAATTTGTTAATATCCGGTTGTAGATAACTTGACACCATATCCTTAAGAATACACTACGTGTGTGAGTAACCGTGGCGGTCTCTTTTCGAAGGGGTTTTCGGAAAGTGAGCACAGTGGGGTTATGCATGAATGTGAATAGCTAGGATCACTTATTGATCATCTTTGGCGACCGTTGGCGCATATCCTCATCTCGCTCTGACTTCGTAAGCTAGTTGCTTAGTGCTTGCTGCAGACACTTTATTACCTCTCCACACCTAAAGGCTTTGTTAGATTTGATACCTGGGAATGGGATTGCTGAGTCCTTGTGACTCACAGATTACAACACACACCAGATGCATGTACAACTGAGTACGGCACACACCAGATGCAGGTACAGCTGAGTACGACGCAGGAGATGGACAAGAACTTCACTGGGAGTTCGATGAAGAACGTGGCCGTATGTATGTGACGTATCCCGATGATCAGTAGTGGTTCCTACTAGGGGCGATCATGACTGATGGTTGTGGTATCTTTTCTTGTTTGATTTCGTCCGTAGCCGGACCCTGTGTTATTTGGATGAATGATGCTATTGTATTCATTGTGTGACGTGGCGAGTGTTAGCCAACTATTTTACTCTTTCATCCATGTTCTTTACATGAGTTGTGCAAAGATACCACGCTTGCGGTCATTCCAGAATGCGCTTATGTCTCTAACTCGTGCCTCGACACGTAGGAGATATAGTCGCATCCCGGGCCTTACAAGTTGGTATCAGTGCCTTCTCCGACCTAGGAGCCCCCTGTTTGATCGAACTGCTGTCGGTTGAGTCTAGGCACACACACAAAAATGTTTTGAGTCCTATATATATATTAGAGAGTAGGATTTATTTTTACTCCTCATCCCCTTCGTCGCTCTGGTGAGGATTCCTGACGTTGTTTTAACATCACTATCCTCAATTTTCACCAATTTTTTTTAGGATCACGCGGGTATTGTTTGGATTGTTTCGGTATCTTTGTGACGAGAATTCTATCTTGGTGCCTCCCGTCTATTTAGGCTGAGTCCCGGGGAGTTGAGCTCTGAGGTATTGTCGTCCCATTGTGTATCATTACAGTTCTATAATACCAGAGGCGGTCGACATCGAAAACTCTTCTATGCGTGTCTGGTGGTGAAATAATCCAGACGTCACCCAGTACTCGTGGGATAGTTCGGAAGTATTGCCACAGCTAGTATAGCGGATGCGTTTCGAAGGTCCGAGGTAAACGGTTTCCGAAGGTGCCTGATTATGTGTTGACGGATGGATACAGCTGGATGTAGGTATTGCTAGTTGGGTGAGATATTGTTCTTCCCCTGTATCCCCAACACTAGATTGCATAACCGGAAAGCTTCGGGAATTAATAGGTGGGATTCAAGTAGCTCTTAGATAATCTTCCAATGGGTGCATGTTATGAAGTTGGGGTTCAACATCTAGTGAAGAGGTTATCATGGTCGATGTTACACTGGGGGTTGCATCTTAAAGGATCCTTGGCTATGCTAATCCGAGGATTGCAAGGCCCTTTGTAACACGTGCCATGGGGCATCAGCACGAACATGTGGGACAAAACCTCTATTATGTATTTGTTCCATCTATTACCTTGTTGTTTTATTCTATCATTTTTTCTCCCAAGTGGCTTCTTGACAAGTTGATGTACCATTAAACTTTTGGAATTCATTCGTTCAATTCTTTGTTCGAATGATATTGTGAAGATAATGTTGCAACATATCTATCCTTTGTTTTCATTTTGAGTTGTGGTATTCGAGTTTCTTCGAAGTCAAGTGTTGATTCCATACCTTTCCTAATCGATGTTCTCATATTTCTATGGGAGTGCTAATCCTTCTTGATCATCAAGATTGTCATGTTAAATTCTTTTTTCAACTGGTGTGCTTCTCTTCAAGTTAACCCGATCCTTTTAATATGTGCAAGACCAAGTCTTGGTTTTTTTCTCAATGGTGTCTGTTTCATTCATCCCAAGTTGTTTTTATTTTCCCCACCCTCCCACCCTTTTCTCTATGGAGCCGGAGTCCTTAATCAAGTGTCCTTATATTCTTGTGATGCCTCTTCATCAATCTTCTTTAATGTTTCATCCAGTGATTTCTCGTGAAGATGCTCAGGAAGATTCAAGTTCATTATTCTTCGTTCTCTTTTTCTTCTCCGGTGGACTAAATTCAAGCTTCGGTCATGATCATATCTCTTCCTTTTTGTTTCACATGTTTTCCCATGTTGAAATTTCTTATCCGAAGTCTCTCTTGTTTATTCAACTCTCTCTAATTCTTCTCCGGAGTGTACAAGATATCTCAGAAGATTCATATTTCCATTCTTAATTCGTTCAAGCTATTTTGAGGATTGTCATCTTATTCAAGCCATTTAATTCAACCAGTGCAATATATCTTAAGCAATCTTTTTCAACGGTGATTTCTTTTGAGTGGGCCCTAACCCACAGGTCTTTTCCCAGGATCTTACCTGACTCTTCTAATTATCCGGAGTTATTACGGAATTCCTTTCAAAGTGTGACATAAGTATGGATTCCATCAGTCATATGCCTTCTCCCAGATCACTTTGAATTTTCTTTTTCATCATTGGTTCAACCTTCTAATTCTTCATTCCGGAGTGCCTCACCAATTCATGGTGGTGTATCTCATTGTCTTTCTCAGATTTTGAAGATCGAAGAAGACTTGAATCCTTACTCGTTCTTCCAAAGATTCATGGTTCTAGCTTCATACCATCCTCATAATTGTTTTCGATTGTGAGAATTCTTTTCATACCCATTTGAAGCATTGCATGCATTCTTCCCATTGTGATCCTCCGAAGGCCATCATTTCAGAAGATTTCTTCGTTCTCAGTTTTCAACTTCGTCCTCCAACTATTCTTAATTGATGCCTCTTCGTTCGTCTCCTTATTCTTCCGGTGCTTCGTTCAAGCATTCTTTAGTCCGTTCGCGATCTCTTCATTTTTTTCTCCATTCATATTCTAATTCTTTCCGGCGACTCATTCTCTTTTCTTCATTCGCTTTCAATTCTTATAGTGGTTCGTTCAAGATTTCTCTTCCTTTGTTATCGTATTAATTCATTTGTTCTTTCTAAATCCTATTGGTGATTCGTTGAATACTTTCTCAAGTTTGTGCGAGAGCTCTCTTTAATTCTTTGCAACGGGAATAAGTAGTATGCAAATCCATTTCTTCTTATCAATTTAATTGGTGGAGGATACGCATAACATAATTCTTATTCTTGTTTTGTCCAAGTGATTAATTCCTTTGTTCAGAGTTTGTTCATGATTAATAAACTCTAGGTTCGAAGTGTTTCATCTTTCTTTCCGGAGTTCCAAGTTTTCTCATTATGTCATCATGAAGTTTCATCTAATCATTGCAAGGCTTCAATCTTATTCTTTTCATCCTTCACTTCTCACCCTTTTGTTACCGGAGTTCTTCATGGTGGTTCATCATGATTTAATTCATCCTCGAAGTGTTCATCAAGATTCTTGTGCGAGGAGTTCAAGTATTCTTGTTCTTGCATTCCGAAGTGCAATTCTTTCTACCTTATCGTTTGAGATGGTGGTATGTCATTTTTGACAATTTCCCTTCATGTTTCATGATTCACAAGTTGTCGGGAATGAGATATTGTAAAACCATCATTTTTTTCTTCGATCATGAGTTGTTTCAACCCATAATAATTTCCTCGTTGGAGTATCTTGGTATAGATTTCACCTAAAGCCTTCCATTGAGAGTGTTGCTATTGTGGTGCTTATCAATGATCCAAGTTATCTCTTTATCATATTGGTGGAAGAAATTTTTCATCTCTTTGGTGCTCTCAATCAAATCAATTGTTTCCGTTAGTGGCAGAATTTCACCTCAATTTTCGAGATGTTTTCCATAAGCCCACATCAAGCATATTCTTTTGTTGTTTATTTTCCACAACTCAATTCAATCCTTCTTTCTGAGGATGCTTTCAAATTCAATTGTGGTAGAAGTTGTCATGTTCTTCTACTTTCTTTTCTTCCTGTAGTCTAGCTTCTATTATTTCATTCCGGAGGCATTGTGATGTTGCTCTCTCCAAACCATCATCTCGTTTTATTGAGGTCATGTTCTTTCCTTTGCTTATCCATTCAACCGGAGTGTTGTGTCCTCCGTTCAAGTTCTCTCATCTTATGTGCTGTTTGAAATCTTTCTTACCCCTTGTGCCATTCTTTCAATAGTTCCGGAGGCGGTGTGTTGTTGCTTTCATCAAGTATCATCACATCTTCTCAAGTTCATGTTAAATTCCTTCCATTTTCAGTCGGAGTGCTGTCCGAATTATTTCATTATTATTCCTTCTCTATCTTGTTTTAGTCGGAGTGGTTTCAATGTCTTTCTTGTCACATAAGCTCTTCATTATCGCCAGTGTTCCTTGTTCCTCTTGGCTAATGGAGTGTTTGTAATCTCGTTCATCTCCATTGTATTCTTTCTTTCAAGTTGTCCAACCTCTCAAAGTTCATGGTTTCACTCGTTTGTCAAGAAGCAACTTTTTTTACCTCTTCCTTTATCCTCTTCTATCCGGTGCCATCTTCAGGATCTTGGGTCGAGATCCTCTGTTAGTGTGGGAGAGTTGTGACTCCAGAAGACTTTCAGCTATTCCGGGTTTCGCCATGTGTTTCTTTTGCTTGCTCTATTTATTTTGCATTGCATCATGTCATCATGCCATCATGTCATTAATCTTTGCATCTGAACTAAATAAATTGTGTGGATGTTCGATCCATTTAAATCGAGGGAAGGGTGACTTCTCTTTATAACATATCCTCCTAATATTGATGGAGCTCTTATAAAATATTCCATTGCTTTGGAATCACCAAAACACACTTGCATCTTTCTCGTGCCACCAAATCCCTCATCAAGTGCACTTCCCCACTACCTTCTTCTTTTCAAGTCTCCTCGTTTATTGCAAGTGACATTTTCCTGTTCCAGAAAATGTTCAATATCTTCCTATAAATACTAGGTCATGCCAAGACCAACTCCTCCGATTTCCATGTATTTTGGAAGTGCTTTGGTTGGCCTACGCATTTATTCAAGTTTGAGTTATTTTCAAACCTGCATAAATTAGTAGTCTCTAAAAATTGCCAAAGGATTTTACTAATATAGCCCACAATTCCAGGGTTCTAGGGATATTTTATTTTTAGCTAAACCCTTCTCCTAACTCCCTGATCTTTTCTTGTAACTCATGTTTATTATTAAAACAGAAAATGAGTTTAAGAGAGGGAATAAAGGGGGACGACCAGGCCTCTGGTTTTTCCCCATCTCCAACCCCCATGGCCCTGGGCCCAAGCCCACCTAACCCCTGCTTAACCCTAACCCCGTCCGACCCCCTCCTCTCGATCCCCTCGTCCTCCTCGTTCTCCCTCGCGTCGCCACTCTCTCCCTCGATCTCTCCCTCTCCTCGCGACCCGCTCTCCCTCGCACCTCCACACACCGCTGCGCCCCACCGACCTCGCCCCACGTTCGCCGCCACACCCCTTCCATCAGGCCGCCACCGAGCTGCTCCACCCCGGCCACATCGGCTGCTTCGCCGCCCCTGCCGCGGCCTCCTCCTCGTCGCCCCGCGCTCGACCTCCGCACCACCAACGGAACGGCCATCTCCGACGGCCCCATCGCGGTCACGCCCTTCTGCCACCACCTGGACGACCGCGCCGCCCCAACGGCTTCGTCTGCATCGCCTCCGACCACCTCGACCTCCATGCCTTGCCGGCCTTCCACAGCGATTCGCCGGTAACCTGCCGAGTTCGGGTGGCCCCTGCTCAAGCCACTAAGACCGCGCCAAGAACCTCCTTGCGCCGTTCCTCGTTATCTCCCCGTCGCTAGCGCCTTTGCCCAGTCACGCATGAGCTTCCTCACAAGCTCCTGCTCCCTTCGTCCATGGCTTTCGTCGCCTTGCCTCGACTCTAGCAGCTCCCTTGTCTCACTAGGCTGCTGCGACGCCAGTATGTGTGCTCCGCTGCCATCTGCTGCAGCAGCCATGGGATGCCAAGTCCCCTGGCCAATGACTCCAGACTCGTTGGTTTGAAGACCGCAAGGCCACCACATCCGAACAACCAAACTGGGAAGAACCGGAATGCCAAGACCTCCGAGATTGACTTCATGGACGACAAGTACCACGACGATGCGCCAAGTACCTGGATGCACGATACTTGCGAGTACGACTACACGGATTCACCAAGTACCATGACGTCGGTGTCCCCCCAAGTTTGATGTTGGAACATATACGCCAAGTACCACTACCATCGCAGGAACGAGACCGGCAGGTTCGAGCGCCCAAGTACCACAACACCGACAAAATGGACATCTACGAACCCTGTACGACCACCGCCGACGAGTAAGGCTACGAAACGTTAACGACTACTTCCACTACGACGCCCCGTGAACGACTACTTCCTCTACCTCGCGAGAACGACTACCTCCCTCATTGAACTCAATCCGGCCCGAAACGCACGCTTCGAAGGTATAACCACGAGACGATGCCCGTGAATGAATGCTTGTGTTGTATGAGGTGTATCACTTGTTTGTATCGTGTCCGTTGTGTTGCTCATTTCCATCTTGCCGACCCGTGGAGACCCGGAAACCGGGAGCACCCCATCATCTTGCACGTCACGCTGCCGTTGTTCTTCTTTTTCACCGGTCTCTCAATGAGTTACCGGAACCGATATGTTGCCGTGGCATCATTTTTGGATTCATCGCCGTGTCACCTTCTCTTTCCACCACGGTGACAAATGCTTCGTAACATGTTCATGTTAACTTTTAATAAAAATTGCATAAAACTTGAATATGTCATCCGCATCATGTTGACAACATTTAAATGGTTAAAATTGTTGTTTGCTTTAAAATTGCTAGTTATGCACATGGGGAGTTTCCGGAATTGTTATTGTTATTTCCGGCCTCATTTAAAATGCCTAGATAGCTAGTTTACTTATGCTTTACCTCTTGCCATGCTAAAAACAATTAAACTTGTTGGGTTCATAAATGAGAGTCAACTAAATATGTGAATGTGGTGTTTTGTCAATATGCAACTCGTTGCATATTGAGCTCCACTTAACTTGTAGTATAGTTTGTGCACTTTGCCATGCCATGCATACTTCAACCGGACATGCATCATACTTGTTTGTGCTGTTGGGGAACGTAGTATTTTCAAAAATTTCCTACGATCACGCAAGATCTATCTACTAGATGCATAGCAACGAGAGGGGAGAGTGTGTCTACGTACCCTCGTAGACCGAAAGCGGAAGCGTTTATCAACGCGGTTGATGTAGTCGTGCACCTTCACGATCCGTCCCGATCTAGTACCGAATGTATGGCACCTCCGCGTTCAGCACACGTTCAGCTCGATGACGTCCTCGCCTTCTTGATCCAGCAAGACGGGCGAAGTAGTAGATGAGTTCCGGCAGCACGACGGCGTGGTGACGGTTGTTGATGAGGAACAATCTCTGCAGGGCTTCGCCAAGCACTACAGAAACTAGACGGAGGATAAACTAGAGGGTCGGGGTAGCCGGCACACGGCTTGGTGTATCTTGATGTGTCTTGGGTGCTAGCCCTACCCCTCTATTTATATGTTGAGCCTAGGGGTCGAAACTTGGAGTAAAAGCCTTCACAAAGTCGGTTTCACCCGAAAGGCAAGAGTCCTTCTCGGACTCCAGGGCCAGACGCCAGGGTTTCCGGCGTCTGGACCCAGACGCCAGGGACCCTGGCGTCTGGCCCCTGGACTCCGCAAAACTTCCTTTTGCGCCTTCCAAAAACCTTGTGTGCTTTCCCTTTTGGCCCAAATAAAGTGTTCTCGTACCCAAACACTTCGGGAAACATCCGAAACCCCTTTCGGTGAATTCCGGAACCCTTCCGGAGGTCAAACACTATTATCCCATATATTAATCTTTATCTCCGGACCATTCCGGAGTTCCTCGTCATGTCCGTGATCACATTCGGGACTTCGAATAACATTCGGTCACCAACATACATAACTCATGAAATACTATATCGTCAACGAACGTTTAAGCGTGCGGACCCTACGGGTTCGAGAACTATGTAGACATGACCGAGACATCTCTCCGGTCAATAACCAATAGCGGAACCTGGATGCCCATATTGGCTCCTACATATTCTACGAAGATCTTTATCGGTCGAACCGCATAACAACATACGTTGTTCCCTTTGTCATCGGTATGTTACTTGCCCGAGATTCGATCGTCGGTATCATCATACCTAGTTCAATATCGTTACCGGCAAGTCTCTTTACTCGTTCCGTAATACATCATCTCGTGACTAACTCATTAGTCATTTGCTTGCAAGGCTTATTATGATGTACATTACCGAGAGGGCCCAGAGATACCTCTCCGACAATCGGGGTGACAAATCCTATTATCGAAATACGCCAACACCACAAACACCTTCGGAAACACCTGTAGAGCATCTTTATAATCACCCAGTTACGTTGTGACGTTTGATAGCACACAAGGTGTTCCTACGGTATTCGGGAGTTGCATAATCTCATAGTCATAGGAACATGTATAAGTCATGAAGAAAGCAATAGCAGTAAAACTAAACGATCATAGTGCTATGCTAACGGATGGGTCTAGTCCATCACATCATTCTCCTAATGATGTGATCCCGTTGATCAAATGACAACTCATGTCTATGGCTAGGAAACATAACCATCTTTGATCAATGAGCTAGTCTAGTAGAGGCATACTAGGGACATACTGTTTTGTCTATGTATCCACACATGTACTAATGTTTTCCGGTTAATACAATTCTAGCATGAATAAAAGACGTTTATCATGATATAAGGAAATACCAATAACATCTTTATTATTGCCTCTAGGGCATATTTCCTTCATGTGCATCATGTGTATTTATGCTTGCGTGTTTGCCATGCTGTTTGCTTCTTTCCGGTTGCTTCTCTCGTTAGCTTTGGTTTTGTTCGGGAGTTGTGAGGATTCGTTCGACTTTGTCCATTTGTCTTCTTCATGGACTCGTTCTTCTCCCTTCGGGATTCCACGCAAGATGACCATTCCCGATATCACCTCTAACTCTGCTTTGCTAGTTGTCTCGCTCTATAGTTATGCCTCGATGCCTATTCTTGTCTTGCCATCCTCCTATGTCACCATGAAACACTCTAACCGCCTTCCTAGCAAACCGTTGATTGGCTAAGAACGCTTTTGCTCAGCCCCTCTTATAGCGCTGTTAGTTGCAGGTGAAGTTTGAAGATTGCTCCATGTTTGGACTTGTTTCTATTGGGATAACACAATATATATCTTAATTAATTAATGCACATATATATTGGCAATGGGTGGAAGGCTTGGCCTTCTGCTTGGTGTTTTGTTCCACTCATGCCACCTTAGGACCCGATAAACTGGTGTTATGTTCCTTGATTTTGCGTTCCTAACACGGTTGGGGTTTATGGGCACCCCATGATAATTCACACTGCTTAAAGATTTTCCAGCAAGGCCCAACTTTGGTTTTACCATTTGCCTAACAACTAAAACTTGCATAGGGAGTAATTAACCCAAGTTCTTAGTTAACAACCCGGGCCGGTGCTCCTCATGAGTGTTGGTTCAAACTGGGCGGACTGCAGGGCCGCCTTGGGGAACCCGAGGTATCTGGTATTTTCCTGTAGGCTAACCTATCTGGTCATGGCCTGAGACGAGATACGCGTGGCTACTATCAGGGTGTCGGCACGCCGGGAGGCCTTGCTGGATTAGTTTTACCTTTGTCGAAATATCTTGAGCACGGGATTCCGAGAATACTCTGGTCTTCCCAACATGGAGTTGCGACTCCGTAGATCGTGAGCTTGTGATGTGCTAAGTTGGGACCCCCCTGCAGGGTTATGAACTTTCGAAACCCGTGCCCGCGGTTATGTGGCAGATGGGAATTTGTTATTATCCGGTTGTAGATAACTTGACACCATATCCTTAAGAATACACTACCTGTGTGAGTAATCGTGACGGTCTCTTTTCGAAGGGGTTTTCGGAAAGTGAACACAATGGGGTTATGCATGAACGTGAGTAGCTAGGATCACTTATTGATCATCTTTGGCGACCGTTGGCGCATATCCTCATCTCGCTCTGACTTCGTAAGCTAGTTGCTTAGTGCTTGCTGCAGACACTTTATTACCTCTCCACACCTAAAGGCTTTGTTAGTTTTGATACCCGGGAATGGGATTGCTGAGTCCTTGTGACTCACAGATTACAACACACACCAGATGGAGGTTCAGCTGAGTACGACACACACCAGAGGCAGGTACAGCTGTGTTCGACGCAGGAGATGGACAAGAACTTCACTGGGAGTTCGATGAAGAACGTGGCCGTATTCATGTGACGTATCCCGATGATAAGCAGTGGTTCCTACTAGGGGCGATCAGGACTTGTGGTTGTGGTATCTTTTCTCGTCAGATTTCGTCCGTAGTCGGACCCTTTGTTATTTGGATGAATGTATGCTATTGTATTCATTGTGTGACGTGGCGAGTGTAAGCCAACTATTTTACTCTTTCATCACTGTTCTTTACATGAGTTGTGCAAAGATACCACACTTGCGATCATTACATAATGTGCTTATGTCTCTAACTCGTGCCTCGACACATAGGAGATATAGTCGCATCCTGGGCATTACACACTACCGCAACATCGCATGCTTCACCCACCGCTGGAGCCGAAATCGACCAGACCGCTTGTGACGGCGTACATCGGGGAGAACGGATGATGAAGGAGCCGACCTATACTGGGTCGACGACTGCCGGAGGAGGACGCCACAGGCACTCGCACGAAAGTGCGCCGCCCCGCAAACGGGAAGGGCGTCGACGTAGAGGGGGGCCTCCTGGAGCTAGGTGGAGTCGTCGGCGATGAAGACGAGCACGCCGAGTCGGATCTCGCGGCCCAGAGCCAGACCACCGCCGGAAACCATATTGATGAAGACCGGAAAAACGGCAACCTCGCTCGAAGTCGCTAAGACACCTGCCCCATGGTGGGCACCAACTGTCGTGGTACTAAGCCTGACAGTAAGAGTAGGGGGTATGTAGGAGGAGGCAAGGTCCTAACTACGGCGACGTTGTACACATGAGTTTTACGAGTTCAAGCCCCTCTTGGAGGAGGTAAAAGCCCTACATCTCGGTGCCCGGAGGCGGTCGACTGGAATATGTGTGTGTGTGTGTGTGTGTGTGTGTGTGTGTGTGTGTGTGTTACAGGGGGTGCGAACCCTTGTACCATAGGAGGGGGTGGATTATATAGAGTGCGCCAGGATCCCAGCCATCTCCCCTTACATAGGGTTCAATGTACATACAGACAGGACGTTACTGATAACACCTGCTATAAAGAGTTATAAATGTCCTTTAAGACTACGGAGTGAATTCCTGACCATTGTCATCTTGAGTGACCTTAGATCTTATGTACTCCGAGTGGTTTTCTTGTATAGTCTAGTGACTTCTTCTTGGTCGAATGGAATTGGGGTATCCGAGTGAGATAATTGGTCGAGTGGATTGCACTCCCAAGTTACTTCAGTCGGTATCCTTTGTTATACTTCGGATCTCCTTGACCCTAGGATAGTGACCTTCGGTAGGACGTCTAGGTCAGGCCTATGACCCTACCCTAGGTCTATGGCATCGTCAGTGCTACTTAAACTATGCCCGGTATTTTACAAGCATGGTACATGTGTGTTGAAGAGAGCTATTTGAGTCAAAGCAAATGACTTGACATGTTGATTAAGCTAGAGTTGGTCCAAACTCTATTTATGTTGATATCTGTAACCTATTCACATGGTTACCAGAGTTCATTGATGCATGTTTTACAAGTTGATAGGACTTGTCATAGAAATTCCAACTATCTTGATGCTAGGTTGCCTACATATTGTTACATCATGCATTGTTACCTTGACCCAAAAACATGGGTTGCTTGCGAGTACATTCAAAGTAGTCTTATTTAATTGGCCACGCATGGAAGAACAGGACTTTGAAGAGGAGTTCTTTGGAGACGAACATGCGAACTACGATGCTTTCCCAGTCAGAATGCATGTAGGGTTAAGGTAGATGGCATGGGTTCCACTTATGAACAAAAATTTCCGTTGCTTGTGTTTTATTTGATGTTCAGCCCTTGACGCTTTATCTATGTAAGACTTGACCATAATGGTCATAATTTATGTAAGACGATATGTATGGATGTAAGACTCTTGTTATTCAGCTTCTATGTGTTTAGTGAGCATTGATCTCTGGGCTCACTGTACACGTGCATTCGGTGATCTCGACTCATGAGTCGGGGTCCCCACACTTTGCCGCTCATCAATGCTAGACACATCATTTTCACCTTGAAATTGAGATCCTTGGTTGAAGATTTCATCCTCATGCTCATCATCTATGTTCATGTTTTGCATGATCACACAAGCAGTTACACCTCCCACAACTTCTCGGTGCTCCAAGTTCTAGCAAGATACCGAATGATGGCCCATTGAGATTGAAGCACACCAAAAGCATGCTCTACATCCTTCTTGGCAAGCTCTTGTCCTTGAGCAAACCTAACCCTCTTCTTTCCTATCGGATTGGAGATTGTCTTCACAAGAGTTGTCCACTGAGGGTAGATACCATCAGTTAGGTAGTATCCCTTATTGTATTAGTGGCCATTGATATCAAAATTAACCTCTTACACAACAAAAAAACCACTTCCGCGATGATACGTGTTTGTCACAGTAGGTCACGTTTTCTGTCATGCATGTACATCCATGACGATTTCATGACAGAATCAAGATAGTCATACATGTGTTGTCGTAGAAGTGTTCCATGATAATACTGAAATTATCATCACGAAAGTGTCCACGTCCATGACGATAGATGGCGCGTCATGGAAGTGGTTTCATCAAGGGTAACCGACATGTGGCATCCACCATAACGGGACGTCGTTAGCCCTATCGGGTACGGTTTTGGATCCGATAACCCGTGAACAGCAATGGCCAATGGCAATTTTCTACATGTAAAATTCGCATTAGCCTGAGGAAACACATGTCAGATCCCCGTTGGTATAGATGTCGACCGAACAATGGACACGACGGGCCTATGGTACGTCGACATGTGTCACGGCCCAACAGTGGCCCATTTAGGTTAAAAGGCCGAACCTGTATTAATAAGCGGGCCAACCCATTACCGGGCTACATGCATTTGGCCCATTCAAAACCATGGCCCATACAAGTTATGCAAAATCGAACCGTCAAAGACCCATTATAAATTTGACACCAATCTAGCCTATCGTTAGATCCAGCCCGTTAACGACCCGCTATGTCTTTGGGCTCAATTGCGACGAGAGTTTCTTTCAACATGTTAGCAGCCCATTATAGATATGGGCCCATTCAAAACCATGGCCCATAGAAGTTACATAAAATCGGCCCGTCAGAGGCCCATTATAGGTTTGACCACATTCCGGCACATCGTTAGTTCCAGCCCGTTAAAAGCCTGCTATGTCTTTGGGCCTAATTGTGGCCCGAGTTTCTTACGGCCTTTTAGCAGGCCATTATAGAGATGGGCCAATATCCCGCCGGTATGTCTTTCGTCCTTTTGTCAGCCCATTCGCATTTGGGCTAGTTTCTAGCCCCTTGTGTCTTTCGGCCTGTTAACGGCCCGCCCAATAGTTGGGCCTTTGATGGTCCCACCTTACTTTGGGTCCTTTGGGGCCCACATTCTCCAAGGCACAGTTCCAGCCCGAACCTTTCGGCCTGTTAAAAGACTGTGTTGTGCATTGGGCCTCATTTGGCACAAAACGCTTTATGCTTCTTATGGCCCGACATGAAAACGGGCCGAGACAAAACTAACGCTTATTTCGGCCTGCGAGAGGCCCACGGGCCATATCCATTACTACAGCCCTATCAACCTTAACTATTAGTTGACCAGCCCAATTAAGGCCCGTGTCGACTATCCATGTTTGTTCGTTCGGATGGCGTCCCAGGTAATGTTTGGGCGTGTTGGCCCCCATTTCAACAATAACACATACAAGAATTATCCTACTCTATACTATACCCTCTGGAAAACCTACATTATACAATAAAGAGATTAAAGCATAGAAACAAAGAATAATCCTACACTATACAAAAAAGAAATTACAGCATATTACATCCATTGAGCATCATAGTTCACCACCAGTGATAATAAAGCATACACAAACAACAAATTACATACACTGGGCAAATAAAGCTCATACATCTTGGACACACATCAACAAAACTTACCATTTGAACTATAATCTCTTCAGAAAATATGGTTGGCCGGATTCAGGTAGCAAAAATTTTAGTCTGCAAACTCTCCAACTCCTTTGTGGTTACCTCAGAGTCTTGTTTCAGTTTTTGGACTTGTGCATCTGACATGTGCAACTCGAGTCTCAATGTGTTGATTACATGTTGAGATTCATATGCACGTTGTCTCGCCACCTCTAGTTGATGCTATAGAAAATCAGGACGTTCAAACTCCAATCCATAATCAATTGGTAAAGGCCATGCCGCACTGCCATGAGATCTTTGTGTTGATTTCACTTCGTCCTGAAATGTTTCTGTAAGTACACATGACTAGGGCAAAAATATTGTTACAAGAGTGAAGCGAGCAAGACAGACTATCTTGTACTCCCTCCATCCCATAATATAAGAGTGTTTTTGACACTACAGAGGGAGTACATGGCAAAACAGCACTAACAATAATGTACACGTCATGAAGCATAAGCAGGTGATATATAAAAATGGTAGTCTATCAAGCATGCGTACAGAGATCTCTCTAAGCTCACCAAAGGAGCATGATGTTGGGGCCAAATCCAAAACATACAGGTCACAAAGATATATTGTGTATAAGTAAGCAAGCAGTTAGCCATTCGGTTTAATTTGGATTTTGGGACCAAATCCAAAACAGACAAGTCACAAAGATATATACACGTGAAGAACCCTACGCAAGAACAATGTCAGACAAATAGGATATCCTGGTAATTGTAATACAGTGACTTACCATAACTGGTTGTACAAGCTCAGCGGTGCTCCTCCTTCACTTGCAAGGCTCCTTCCTAACATCTTGTACTTGGAAATCTGGAATCTTTGCTTCATTGCACCCGGTCTGCAAGGTGACACAAACTAGTTACTGGTCTCCTTACATGGAAGATAAAGATGCATACTTTCTAGTCTCTGAACAACACCAAAGCATGGGTTTATAACAACAGGAAACGACATAATGAAATATGCCACATCTCTTGCACACACTCAAATGAGCATTTACTATGTGTGCGATGTGTAAAAACTAGGCGTACCTTCGAACTGGACCTCCAGGTACTCTTGGAGAGCCTAGTTTAGTGTACATGCAAACCTTTATGTCACCTATTAGTTATACAAGCCCCCACTATAGCAGCCCTTAGTGTCTAAATTGTAGAAAAGCTCTGTTAGGTAAAGATAGCAAGTAATCAAAACAAACAGTTCTAGTATGGCTGGTTGATACAAACAAGCAATTGAACTCATGTGTGAGAAAATCTTGCACAACACTGAATTATATTTCAAGAAAACAAGCATAAAAGGAGGTTTAAAGACCATCACTTGACTGAGCACATTTAGGAGCCATTTAAACATCATCTGCAACGTATCAACTAACATAAACATTGCATATTTTAGATTCATCATTGCACATGTATTAAGTTATGCCATGTATGATGCCTAAATCTACACTATAGCACGCAGGAGTGATTCATCATTGCACGCTCAATTGAGAATTGCAGGTTAAGGGCCTGTTCTATTCCATCTTTTGAGAGCTTATTGTCAAAATAAGCCATAAAAGATGTAAAGAACTCATTTTGAGTTATGGGCATGGGCTTAACTTATTTCCACCACCAATTCCTTCACAATGAGAAAAACCTTGGGGGTGCTTCCCGTGGAAGCTCACTTAAACTTGAAGGGAAGGGGAATAGCAAAATGACTCTGTTATGTGCCTATATTACACTCAAAATGGCACTGTTCATGCCCGCGGCACACCTGACCCCCAAGTAAAAACAAACACACAAGCGTTCATTGCGCTGCCCGCTCGCATCTCCTCTTCCCTTTCCCTCTACGTCGATCCCCTACCTACAGCGCTAGAGTTCCTCTAGCAAGCCGCCGCCACAGGTCCCATCTGGCCTGCCCCTCGATGATGCTCTACCGAGCTGGGCTACATGGCCGACGGGTAGGGCCCCGTCTTCCTAGCTGCTCCTCCCTCGGGCGCCCCCCTCACTTTCATGGTCTCAAGCAGCTGCTCCGTTATGGTCCGTACAACGCTCTACTGTAGCTGTCACCGCACAACTACAACCTACGCCCCACTTTGGCAGAAGGCATCTCGTTCCGCCTCCTCTCCTCCTAGGCTGTGGCCTTGAGGTGCTGTTGCAGGATGAGCTCATCCAACAAGGTGAGGATCTCCTTTGGTTTTTTGTGAAATTTTCTTTCCAATCCGCTATACGATGAATTGCTATGAGCTGGTGGTGCTGCTGCTATATGATGAATTGGTATGAGCTGCTTCAGCTGTATGATGAATTGCTATGAGCTTCTGCTGCTGCTATATGATGGATTCCTATGAGTGTTGCTGCTGCTACTGCAGCTACTGCTACTATATGATGAATTGCTATGAGCTGATGCTGTTGTATGATGAATTGATATGAGTTGCTGGTGCTAGTGCTGCTATATGATGAATTGGTATGAGTTGCTGCTGCTGTATGATGAATAGGTATGAGTTGTTGCTGCTGCTATATGATGCTTTCACGTGGTGCTTCTCTATGACAATAACCAGCCACTAGGACCATGGAATTTTGCTAAATGATGGTTTTTCATTTAAAATTGGGCAATGGGCTCCGATTGGAAGACATTGACCAAAATATATTGTGCCAAGTAGATGGTATCTTTGTATTTGCATTTTGAACAAATAATG
Organism: Secale cereale; assembly: GCA_902687465.1. NCBI lineage: Eukaryota > Viridiplantae > Streptophyta > Magnoliopsida > Poales > Poaceae > Secale > Secale cereale. The sequence goes on along the minus strand of LR738715.1, from coordinate 229,418,831 downwards.
ATGGTATGTTTACCTATCATATTAATAACTACGATGGGTTCAATTCGTGATGTTTGCAAGTCAAATTAATTTTTATATGAGCAAAAAATGACAAAATATAATGCAATCTAGACTTTTCACTGATCATACCACAGATAAGCTAAAAAAGCAGGCAATGAAAAGAACTGGTTGGCTTATTATCTGGAGCTTATATCCAAAGGAGCTTATTTTCTTAGGATAACTACAAATAACTGTCCCTAAGAACCCTGGCCAACAACACTGACATGCAAATAACATGTCACCATGATTGCAATGGACCTCCCATACCACACTGCATACGCTCACCGATGGCCCTCCTTTTTTGCGATGTTCCATGAAAATGCCACATACATCTTGTACTAAGAAATCTTGTACTTTTTCATTGTTGTGCCCCATCTGCAAGTTGACACAGCTAATTAGAGATACTCTACATGATAATACATTGCATATACCTTGCACATATTTAAACCACCAATTAACGATTGCGTGTGTTGCATAAACTAGCCATGACTCTATGTACTGGACTTGCAGACACTCTAAGGGAGCCTAGTTTAGTGCACTCGAAATCCTTCATACCACCAATGATTACTGTAATGTATGATGTCTAGATCTCTAATATAGCAGCCGGTAGTGGAAATCATTGGTTGCACAAAGGGATTACTGGTCAAAAATCCTAGCAAAGCATGGTGCACGCAAACAACAATACAAGAGAGAGACACACTTACAAGATCAAAGCAATGCCTCACTCCAGGCTCTTGGTTGACCAAGGAGTTAGATGCAGAAGAAGCATCGTCCTTGTAGCTCTTGCCAGCTCCATAACATGTAACAGCGACCTGTTAGTATATTTGAAGTACATCTGGCAGGTGATGCTCGACGAGTTTAAAGGTGATAAGTACCTATGCCGCGGCGGGTGCTTGGCATCGTGCCAGACGGTGGGAATCTGGTTAGAAATGTCAAGGGTGATGATGATGTGCTGGTTGTCGGGTTCGGTAAGGAGATTTAGGACCGTGGAGGAGGGTGTTTGTGAAGTGGCTCCGGTAGGGTGGACTACCGTGTGGACGATGGCGTCGGTGAAGCTGGTACGGTGGTTGGGTTGATGATGGTGTCGATGATGCAGATCTGCGGCCATGGACGAGGGCGTGAAAAGCTACTCCAATAGGTTGGACGAGGGTGTCGACCAAGCGGATCTCAGGCCGTGGACTAGGCGTTGACAAAGCTGGCTCGCCAGTCGGCCACTCCCGAAGTCGCGGCAACCGAGCCCGACGAATACCTCTACGGGTCGGTCGATCTGTTGACTAGTTCCATAGACACACTTTCCGAGTGCGGGAGCAGCGACCCCACGGCAGAGGTCCTCATGGTCGACTCCCGTCATAGTCCACCTGGGTACCCTCGCGGCGGTGGCAGCGGCAGCGATGATGGTCCATCGTATGGTCGCGATGAGTATGTGCCTCAAGCCCTCATTGCGGAGCAATGGGAAGAGCTACATCGCCGTAATTTCGAGGCACTCCGGACCCTCATCGTGGGAGAGACTTCTGAGGCTCGGGCCCTAGAGGCCGTGTACCAGGCCACCTTGGCCGAGCGTGCACGTCTGGAGAACCTTCAGCGTTCACTCGACGAGCATGCCCGCCGATTGATCCCCGAATCCAGTCGACGGCAATGACTGTTGTTTCCACCTGAGCCCCAGGTATACCGCACTCCGATCCAAAATCTTACAGCTACATACCATATAGCAAAATCGATTCAGCCATCCCAATCGGAGGCTGGAAGAGATTTGATGCAGATTAGAGCGCTGCTCCGAGCAGCAGGTGAACAAAACTTAGTCGTTTCTCACAGCCCAAGATCGCCCCCGCGGCGTGAGGGTCGTGGGCATCGCCAAGAGTAGTATCTGGGTCAGAACTACGAACATTATGACCGTCGACTCAGCCGTGATGATCACCGTCGAGTTCCTACGTCGCCTCCGAGAAGCGGATCGTATGTGCCCCGGCAGTACGATGACATGCGCCCCATGGTGATGAGCGAAGAGTCCCAATGGACCCAAGAGAGCTTGGGTTTTATGCGAGATCGATTCTTGTGTAGGGTCTGGTCGATAGGAACCGGGAACACAGAGAAGGACAGGACAGAGATCGTCCGAGTGGCAGCAGAGTGCATGTTTCTGGGCCTGAATGTTTCAGTAGGGCCATCAGGGCTGGTGAGATCCCTCCCAACTTCAGGTTGGCGATGGGAGTAAGCAAGTTCACTAGTGAGTCGAAGCCAGACAGTTGGCTAGAGGATTACCGAGTGGCTGTGTAGATTGGCGGTGGCAATGATGATGTAGCCATGAAGCACCCCCCCTTGACGCTGGAGAGCTCAGCCATAGCATGGTTGAATCTGTTGGCTCCTGGTAGCATATTCAGTTGGGAAGAATTGGCTCGAGTGTTTGTCAGGACTTTCGAAGGCACTTCAAACGACCTGCCGGGCTGGCTAAATTGCAGCATTGTGTCCAGAAGGAGAATGAAACTTTGAGAGCTTACATCCAGAGGTGGACCACTCTTCATCATACCGTGGAGAATGTTTTAGAACATCAAGCAGTCTGCGCCTTTAAGGAGGGCGTTCGATACAGAGTGCTTAACCTGAAATTCTGTCGGACAGGAGATATGTCTCTGGCTCCGATTATGGAAATAGCCGGTCGGTACGTTAACGGCGAGGAAGCAGACCGACTCCGTAGTGGCAGGAACAAACCAGTCGCCCAGGACGACGGGGGAGGGAATCCCAGTCGGAAACAGAAGCGCAAAGCTGAACCCGCAGCTCCTGGTGAGGCTGCAGTTGTGATCCAAGGGAAGTTCAAAGGAAATCCTAAGGGACCTTGGATCCCCAAGAAAGCGAAAGATCAAGCTGGCAATGATGTGCTTGATTTATCGTGTCATATAAACACCAAGAAGGATGAAGAGGGGAACTTTATTTACCCCAGCATACTACTCGACAGTGTCGACTCCTAATTCAGAGCTTCCGAGAGGGTCAGCCCAATGAGAAAGAAAAGGAATCTGATAAGGACGAAGACAAAGAGGAGGATGATGGTTACCCCAAAGTCAATACCACTTTAATGATTTTTGCTGACATCGAGAGCAAAAGTCGACTGAAAGTCATCAACGAGGAAGTAAACATGGTTGCACCGGCAACAACGACATACTTGAAGTGGTCAAAGACTCCCATTACATTCGACTAGTCCGACCATCCAGCGTGCATTGCTACCCCCGGGCGACAAGCATTGGTGGTCGACCCAGTTGTTCAGGGCACTCGACTGACCAAGGTTTTGATGGATGGTGGCACTGGTTTGAACATCTTGTATGCTGAAACCCTCTAAGGGATGGGCATTCCAATGTCCAAGCTCGGTGAGAGCAACATGCGATTCCACGATGTCATCCCTGGGAAGAAAGCCAATTCACTCAGTCAGATTACTCTTGATGTGGTTTTCGGTGATTCAAAGAATTACCGCAAGGAAAAGTTGACTTTTGAGGTGGTGGATTTTCACAGTGCCTACCATGCTATTCTGGGCAAGCCTGCATATGCCCGTTTTATGGCTCGACCGTGTTACGTGTACCTCAAATTAAAGATGCCTGGTCCCAAAGGCGTGATCACAGTCATTGGAGATCGGCAAAAAGCGGAAGAGTGCTTCCAGAAGGGCTAAAAGATTGCCGATGAACAAATGGCAGCAGTAGAAATGGAGGAATATCAGAAGAATGCAGATCGGAGTGATTTGTTGCGAGCCAAGAAACCTGCTTCTGAGTCTGTGTTTCAGTCGGCTGAAGAGACAAAGCCTGTGCATATTCATCCGACTGATCCCAATGCTGCTCCGACTCACATCTCAATAACGCTCGACATCAAATAGGAAGAAGCGCTCATCCAGTTCCTCCTTGACACTACTGGAATCTGGCATTTTGTCGTCCACAACCTCTTTTCCGTCTGCCAGCTGACGGCAAAGAGGATCTTTGCCATCAACTTTGAGGAAGCGGACGGCAAAAACAGTGCTGATGGCAAAAAGGGTATTTGCCGTCAGCTGCTTCTTTGCCGTCAGTCGGCTGACGGCAAAGAGCTAAAAGGCAGACGGCAAAGAGCCAGGTGGGCCCCACAGGGCACGGCGTGGCTAGGTCAGCTTCTTTGTCGTCTGCTAGCGGACGGTTAAGAGGAGACGTGAGCCAGCCCTGACGGTCGCCCTCTTTGCTGTCTGCTAGCAAATGACAAAGAAGGCCGACTTAACGGGTGGCGCCGTCTCCCTCCCTCTCTCTCTCTCTTTCTCTCTCCCTCACGCAGGCCCGCCTATCTCCTCCTGTCGCCGCCGCCGGCCAGCCCCGCCACCCGGACCCAGCCCCCACCACCGTCCAGCCCCATCGCCGTCCAGCCCTCTCCCCCCGCCAACAGGAGTTAGGCCACGGCGGCCGCCCCGCCGCGCCCCGTCGCCGGAGAGGCCTGCGCCGGCCTGCCCCGGTGCGAGAACCCTCCCCGCGGCCCCTGCGTCGCCCCGCCGCCGTCCAGCCCTCCCACCCCCGTGCCAACAGGAGCCAGGCGGCGGCGGCCGCCCCACCGCTCCCCGTCGTCGGAGAGGCTTGCGCCGGCCCTCCTCGGTGCCGGGCCCCTCCTCGCGGCCCCTGCGCCGCACCGCCCCGCTGCAGGACTCCTCCCCGCGGCCCCTGTGCCGCCCCGCCCCACCGACCGACCTCGCCGGAGCAAGCTGCAGGTAGTCTTTTTTTTCATCTGTTTTTTCCTGTTTTTTGTTCTATTTTTTCCTGTTTTGTTTTAGGTTAGTGCTAGGTTTAGGTTTAGTTTTGAGTTTTTAGGTTTTGTTTTAGGTTAGTGCTAGATTTAGGTTTAGTTTTCAGTTTTTAGGTTTAGGTTAGTGCTAGGTTTAGGTTTAGCGACGAAAAAAAAAGTAGAAGAAGAGGAAAGAAGAAGAAGAAAAGA
>LR738715.1:229321555-229413537 GCA_902687465.1 Secale cereale | reverse complement strand
GACCCCGACCCCGACACCCCGACACCCTGACATCCCGATTGACCCCGACACCCTGACACCACACCGCGACCCCGACCCCGACCCCGATGGGGTCATATATTTGTGAATTATGAGTTAGGTCGTATATTTTTCGATTTTGTTATGCAAAACATCATATATATTTTTCTTGATCGGGTGGTTTTAAATTTGCAGTTGTTTCGTCGCTGCGAGGGTCTGGTGTTCGACGACCTCCCCATGCATTCGACGAGCTCCACCCTTGCGTTCATTGGTGAGCACAAATGTCATCTCCTCATCCCCTCTTCATTTGCTCTGTTTTGGTCTTCGTGCCGATGAAACTTGCTAGCTATAGGTGTCAATCATCAGTATGCGTAACCACTATGTGTCTCCCATTCGAAAGGGTTACATCTATAAATATGCATGCATTCACATATTTACAATCATGATTCTTCCGAATTGTCCAACGTTATCCATGGATAGCCCGAGTATGTGTAGATTGGGTTCATTTTCCCATACGCTCTGCTCCGGATCCGATGCAGAATTTCATCAGGGCCTCCCTGTTGTTCTCTGGGTACACATCCTCTCTGCTTATTCCCGATACGTGTATCAGGAGAACAACGAGGAGGTGCTGCCGAAATTTTTCGTCAGATCCGGAGCAGAGCATGGGAAAACGAACCCAATCTGCACATACTCGGGTGGGATTAGGACCTATCTTTACCTATTAGCATGTAGGTTGCATGGACGTAATAAAACTGACAAACTCCATTAACTGATGGATATGGTTTGCTTAATTATGTCTATATTTCTTGTGTGTCCAGTAGGAAGTCAATATGAGTGATCGTGCATGGATGTACACCGGTTACACTAGACAGAAAGTTTGGACCGAGGAATGGTTAACAAAAAACAAGGGGTTTGTTAGAGCCGCATTTGCAAAAGGCCAGAAAAAAGCTGGTGCCCCTGTGCCCAGTGCCACAAATATAATAAGAGGGACGAGCTTGAAATGAGTAAAGACCTGCAGAAGTTTGGTTTTACGCCTGGTTACACGGTCTGGACATTTCATGGCGAGTCTGCCCAACATGCCAGAGCCGAGGTGGTTCGTCGTCGCACCGACGAGCATGGTGCCGGGATGGAAGACATGGTGCAAGACTTTGACGATGCTCGGGACTCGGACGAGGAGATGGAGGAATATGCAAATGCCTTCACTCAAATGTTGGAGTCCTCAAAACGTCCTCTCCATGAGCACACTGAGCTTTGTCAGCTGGATGCCATCTCACAAATAATGGGTATGCAGCAAATCTAAAGAGGGGAGCGAGTCTTGAAAAATTGAAAATATTTGGTCTAAAAAGTCATGATTGGAACATATGGATTGAGCGGATAATGCTGGTGATGTTGCGTGGCTTCATCCCTGAGGATGAATGGCTAGTACTGGTAGAGCTGAGCTATTTCTTCCGTGTTCTTTGTGCGAAAGAACTATCGCCTGGCCTCATAGAAGAAATGGAATAGTTGGCGCCAGAGTTGATCTGCAAGTTAGAGATGATCTTCCCGCCAAGCTTCTTTAATCCTATGCAACACTTGATTTTGCATCTCCGGACCGAGGCAAGATTGGGGGGGGGGCATGCAAAATCATTGGCGCTAATCAAATGAGAGGATGCAGAAGACGGTTTGAGAAAAATGTAAAAATAAACGTAGAATTGAAGCATCGATGGCCGAGGCATTCATCACTAAGGAGGCGGCAAACTTCGTGACAGCACACTACGAAGCCAAAAATCGTTATCTGCATAATCCGAAGCCTCGGTACAATGCTGACAACCCTAAAAAGGGTCGATCCAACCTCAGCCTATTCAAAGGGAATCTCACACCAGCTAGTGGCTGGAAACCAGTATCGTTGGATTTTGAAGAGTGGCGGACCATTTGGCTGTATCTCTTCAACAACCTAACAGAAGTGCGGCCGTACATCGAGTAAGATCTCGGTACATAGTTTCACAACTTCTAATTCCTTTGAACTGCTCTTATTCCTGGATATTTGATGCAGTCGATACATCGCCATATTCTCGTATGGAGCACTGATCCAAAAGGATTCCGTCGAAGAGTATGAGTTTCTCGCAAAGCAAGGAGGCGAATATCCCGGTTTCATCTCTTGGTTAAAAAACCCGGTAATTTCCATTAGACCATTTCATTTCTTTAGCTAATTTGCGACTAATGCAACAATCCTTTCGTATTAAACTTGTAGGCTAATTCAGAGATTATGGATGCCAAATTGAGATAAGTAGTTAATGGTTTTGACTATAAGGTCCGTTCATTTGACAAATACGACATCAACGGGTATCGATTCCGTACCTTTGGCAAAGAGCTATCTTTGGCCGACTGAAAGTCTACAAATTGTTGTGTCTCTGCTATCCGTGAAGGAAATATCAAGTATTATGGAAGAGTTGAAGCAATTTATGAACTACAGTTCGATGGTGAAAACCCACCAAACGTCGTAGTCTTCAGATGTTATTGGTTCCAGTCGAGGGAGACTAGAAGGACTCATGAACATATAGGGCTAGTCGAAATCAAACAAAGCACCCATTTGGATGTTCCCGATGTCTATATTATGGCTCAACAGGCAACCCAAGTTTTCTATCTACCGTGGGCCTGTCAAAGTGATCCAAATCTCAGTGGTTGGGATGTTGTTTATGAAGTGCCGCCACGTGTTAGACCACCTCCCCCCAATGAAGAGGATTATGAATATCACATTAACCAAGACACATATGACGAAGGAGAATTCTACCAAGAAACACATCTTTCCAAAAAACGTTTCAAGAACCGCTCTACTCCACCCCTGAACATTGAAGTAGATAACGATAGTGAATCCGACTTCACCCCTGAGCCGGAACAAGAAGAGCCAGAATTGGAAGAAGTTACTGCTGCAGATGACCTGTCAATGCTTGAATGATTACGTAAAGGAGGCCTTCCACATGTTGATGCATTTATTGATGATTATGATGAGCACATCACTGATAGTGATGATGATGATGCATTTAATGATCCCAGAGCATATATAGATGATTCGAGTAATATTAGTAATGTGAGGTATTCAATTTTTTTATTATGTTCATGATGATGATACACTTAAATTATATATATATATATATTATTCATGTGAGGTATTCAAAGTACTTCTGTCATTGCAGGTGTTAACAGATGGTGGGCAAAGGTCCAGAGCGCCCGGAGCCTCCTGCGAGCGCTACTGGCCGGAGGGGTGGTTCCATTATTCCACCCCAGCCCCTCCGGAGAGCGCTGCTAGACAATATGCAGACTACAGCAGCGGGCGCTTCTTCTTCGGCTGGGAGAGGTCGGGGAAGGACGAAGAAGGCTGCTAGAGGTGGATGTGGCAGCGGGAGAGGTAGGAAGGCTGCTACGCCTTCCTCGCCGCCACCCCCAACTGATTCACCCGACCACATGACTGACGTGGACCCGTCAGACTCGGGTCCTTCGGGCCACCAGACTTGGGTCGCCGATCCTTCGCCCCACTAGACTCGTGTCGCCTATCCTTTGCCCCATGTGAGTCCGGTCCCAGAGTCTTTGTCCCAGAAGACTCCGGTCCCAGAGTCTTCATCCTAGAAGACTCCGGTCCCCGAGTCTTCTTCCCACAAGACTCCGGAGGCTAGTCGCCCTACTGATGGTAGCGAGGACACCTTTTCTGATGATAGCTATAGTGACGACAAGTTGGTTGAGAAGGGCAAGAAGGTCTACCAGCATGGTGGTACAAAGCTCCCGCCCGTGCCGACGACCCCCGAGCAAAGGTGCTTGATTGTGCCTAATGGGTTGAAGTAAGTTCATTTACTCTTTTTTAACCTTTTGTCTTCACGTTTCTTCAAATTAATATCTAATGCGTTGGCCTTGTCATACTGCAGGGGCTAGTGTTGACGCTCAAAAGTGGCACAATCGTAAAAGTTGCTTTAATCTATGTCAAGATTACTTCAAACTTATGATTGGAAGTCACCATGAGATGGCTTTCTTTGAGAAGATCAAGATGCATATGAAAGTGGTCTAAAACGGAGTCCGGATGCAAAAGTTATGACAAGTTCAGAGATGCTCATGGTGACACCATATTAAAGAATGGCTTGAAACCCAATTAAGATTACTTCAAATGGAAAAAGTTCCAACATGAAAGTTGTGCGTCTCGTCGAAACGACCGATTTTGATATAAAAATCGTCCCAATCCGAGTTCGTATGCAAAAGTTACAGCCATCCGAACACAGCCCTGTCACAGAGCCAAAAGTGGCGCGCCCCACCAGCCATGGGTCTGATGGGTAGCGCGAATAACAGCCTGTATTGCGTGACCGTTTTGGCCTAGAAGATGGCTTCAAATCGAAATACGTTCAACATGAAAGTTGTTCGTCTCGTCGAAACGGTCAAGATTGCTTTTGGGCTCTTTTCCATCCGAGGTCGTTTACCACCTCAAATATTACCCGCAAGGTACAGCCAATTTAAACCGAACAGTTTTGGAAAGTTCGGATAAAACCAATCCGAATTTGGCTAGGGTTTTGGACGTGAATCCAAGCCTTTTCCTTGCACGGGAAGTCCAGCCGCCTCTTATATACTCAAGGGGTGATGGCCGATTGAACAGCAACACACAATCGCAAACGCATCTACAACTTTTTCATCTACATTTTGTTACTCCCTCGTTCTTGCTCCCTCGTTCTTCGTCGTTCTTCGTGTTGGAGAGCTGCGAATACCGAGGCTCTAGGGGCGGCTTGACCGACCTAGGGCAGCCCATAGCCGTCGCACTCCCCGACGGGGTCCCTCCCGGGAGTGTAGGGTTTCGGGTCTTCAAAAGCTCTCGCCGGTCGACTTGCGAATCGCGCTTCCGGTGAGACTCCTTCGACGTGAGCTGCGGTGCACCACCCCCGGCGTCGAGGGTACACGTGACGTGTTCGTGTGCGAACACACTTTTTGGCGACTCCGCTGGGGACAAAGATCAATCATCATCATCATCCATCATGTCTGGCAACGACAAGATCCCCAAACCCTCGGAAATCGACGCCGATAACATAATCAAGCCCAATTTTGAGGAGTTATCGGAGGAACATCGCCAAGCTTATGAGGAGTACAAGAAGGCACGTGAAGAGAAGGAGATGCAGGAGTTCCTTGCTAAGTTCAAAAAGGATCGTCAAGGCAATATCACTCCGGTTGGAGAAATCAAGTTTCCTCCTCTTCATGATGAACAGGTTAAACCCTCTGTAAGTAATACCTTGTAATACCCCGGATGTAATACTTTCCCTTTTGGGTATATAATATATCTCCGGCTTCATCTATTTCCATTTCGGGTTCTTTGTGTTTCGGGCTTTCATCGTTTTGTTGTGTGAGTGTGTGGCATTCATTCATATCATGTAGACATGTGCATCGCATTGCATTTGTGTTGTGGGTTGCATCCGGTTCGTCGTGTTTCTTCCCGTTGTCCGTTTCGCGTTCCGGAGCTCCCTCACGTATCCGTGACGTCCCGTAGGCCTACTTTGTTGTTCGGGCGTTCTACGTTACCGGTGTGCCGCGAGGTTGTGTTGTGTGTTGTTGTTTTGTTGTGTGCAACCCGCCTCTCAAATCTCGTCTCGTTTGGACTCCGTTGACTTTTCCAGCCGTTGTCCGTGTGGGTCCGAAGTGCCTTCGCTTCGTGTCCCGGAAACACCCCTACCGCAGTCTGTTATCTCCTCCTAGGCCTTCTAAAACTATCCCCGCGATCGGATCCGTCGGATCGCGATCGGAGGGCTCCTAGCGCCCCTAAATTCCCCCTAACCCTAGCTAACTGCTACATATAGACCCCCCTAGTCTATTTGGGCATCCCCTTCTTCTTCCCCCTTCTCCACTTTCTTTTTTTTCCTTTTTCTCAGATCCAATCCCCAAAATATCTCTGGATCCCGAGGGAACCAGCCGTTCCGGCCAGCTCCCTCGATCACCGCCGAGCCGCCCGACCGAATCCCTCCGTTCCCCGATCGGGTCAACGCAGCTCCCTCCGCTCGGTCGCCGCCTCCTCCTCGCCTTCCCTCGTCGACGGCCCAGCGTGTGGACCACATCGCAGCAGATCGCCGCCGCCTGGGGCCTTGTTCGCCCCTTCGGCCCGTTCACCGCCTCCCGCGCGCCTGCCTCCGCGCCACCGGGCTGGCCCGTACGCCGTCCTCCCTCCGGGCCCGTACTCCCCCCGTCAGCGGCCGGGACCAGTTCGCCCGAGCGTCGCCGGGCCGCAGCTCCTTCGCCACCTCGGGCCCAGTGGCCGCAGCCAGGGCCAGCTCGCCACCGCGCCAGCCAGGAGGCCTGGCTGGGCCGCGCTCCCGCAAGCCGCCGGCTCCCGCGGGCCTGGGCCGCCTCGCCCCGCCTCACCGCGCCGGCTCGGGCCCAGCCGCCGCGCGCCGGGTGGGCCGCCTCCGCGCCGGGCCGCCGCCTCTGCCTCCGCCAGCCGGGCCAGATCCGGCCCGTCCCTCCGTTTTTTTCCAGATCTGGAGCTGTTAAGGTTGACCCTAGATCTCTAAGTCCCTGTTAACTAATCTGTGATGCGATCTTTGATCTGCTGTAACTTTGTGTCTGTTGCTCCGATTTGCGCGTGTAATATGTCCAGACGTTCGTGGAGTTGTGCTCTACGTTTTACCTGTTGTTGTCATGCATGTTAGATGTCATCTAGACACTTGTTTTGCTGTTGCAAGAGTGCATCATGATATAAACTGCTGTTATGTGCTATTTTCATGCCACCTTTGATATGTGATAACTTTTAGCTCGTTTGTCCAAATGATGCAAATGACATGTCCACGTGTTCGTCTTGCCACAAACTACATGATGCTTGTGATAGGTTGCATGGTAGATTTATTATTGCCTTGTTATCATCTTTACAAAGTGCCATGTTCATATGTTGTGTTTTCACTTGTTATGAAATGCCATCTTGATGAGCTCGTTGCAATCGTTGTGTTCACCTCTATGATGCATGCTTGTGTGTTTCGGGATCACCTTCATATGCACTTTGATGAGGTGCTTACCCTTTGCCATGTTTAGTTTCGAGGTGACTTAAACATGCTCTTTTTGATGCTATGATGATATTGCTGTTTTAGGACTTAGTGAATTTTCACTAAGTCTGAAATCTGTAACGTTCCGATGCCATGTTCGTGTGATGTTCTAGGACAAAGCATGATAGTTTTGAGGTGGATTTTGATTGTTCCTTGTAGTATATATTGTTGTCTTTCCATTCATGTCCTCACATGTCCATTTGAGTGGCTGTAGCATGTTTACCTTTTGCTCTAAAGTTTCAATAAAATTCTGCTGCCAGAATTTTATTGCAAAGTTCAATATGTCCAAGATCATTGCTATTGATCCGTGACTCCGTTGGGGGTGCACTTTGGGCCTAGTTGCTGTACTATATATCTAGTTTGTGTTCAAGTCCTTTGCCATGCTTTTTGGGTGCTGTAGCTTAATTATTTTGAGCTCCCAAGTTGCTATGTTGCTGTAATTTTCAGCTTTCGCTCAAATCTTGTTTCGGGCATAACTTTTAGCCCGTAACTCCGATTTCAGCGAATCTTATATCAAACTTGGGTGATTTTCTGTGTAGATTAATAATATCAGATTGTTATCTTGTTTTGAGGTGTTTTGCTTGAGTGATGTTTTACGTGCTCCGTGTGCATCCTTAGTGCATCCATCATGCATTCATGTTTTTCGAGTGCGCATTGCATCTTGTTGATTGGTGCTTGGTGTGATTGTTTTGTTTAGAGCCGGAAGCTGAGACCGGGTACGAAGTTGAGCACGAGGTTTCCAACGAGGTTGAGCACGAGGACCCTTCTTACGATCCGAACGACTTCTCTTCAGGCAAGATGACCGAACCCCGATAACATTACTATCTTTGCCTATTGCTAGTAGTCTTGATCTATAGTTTTGCCTCGATGCCCATGATCTTCTTGTCAGCCTCCTACTTGTAACCAATTGCCATGTTTAACCAACCTACCTATGCAAACCGTTGCTTGGCTAAGTACGCTTCGCTCAGCCCTTCTTATAGCGTTGCTAGTTGCAGGTGAAGATCGAAGATGCTTGCTTCATGTTGAAGTTTGGTTGGGTTATATCACACTATATAAATGCTTAAATGAAATCATCTATATATTGGCAAGGGTGGAAGGCTAAGCCTTTTGCTTGGTGATTTGTTCCACTCATGCCGTTAGGATCCGTATAAGCCGGTATTATGTTCCTTGATTATGCGTTCCTAACACGGTTGGGGTGTATGGGACCCCCTCGATAAACCGCTAAGTGCTAAGTCTTTTCCAGCAAGTCCCAACTTTGGTACTATTTGCCTAATAACAAACTAAACTTGCATAGGGAGTTATAAACCCTTTTATTTAATTCAACAACCCGGGCCAGTGCTCCACATGAGTGTTGGTCCAAACTGGGGGTTACGCGGGGCCACCTCGAGGGAACTCAAGGTCTGGTAAAAACCTGTGGGATCACCCATCCGGTCGTGGCCTGAGACGAGATACGCGCGGCTACTATCAGGGTGTCGGCACGCCGGGAGGATTTGCTGGATTAGCCTTACCTTAGTTCGGTATATCTTGAGCACGGGATTCCGAGGATACTCGGGTCTTCCCACTTTGGAGTTGCGACTCCGCGGATCGTGGGCTTGTAATGGGTCAAGTTGGAACACCCCTGCAGGGTTTGAACTTTCGAAAGCCGTGCCCGCGGTTATGTGGCAGATGGGAGCTTGTTAATTCCGGTTGTAGAAAACTTGACACAATGTTACTAATACACTACCAGCGTGTGTTCCGTGACTGTCAATTTCCGAATAGGGATTCAGGAGTTGAACACGGAGGGGTTATGTTTGTGAGCTTGTAGCTAGGATCACTTCGTGATCACTCCTCGCCGATGCCTTCTCTTCTCGCTCTCACTTACGTAAGCTAGATGCTAGTTGCTGCTGCAGACTTGTTCTTTCTTCAGCCTTTCCCTCACCTAAAGGCTTAAATAGTTCTGCTACCCGGGAACGGGATTGCTGAGTCCTCTGTGGCTCACAGTTACTTCACACACCAGATGCAGGTCCAGCTGTGAGCTATCCAGATGATGGCACCGAGCTGGATTGGGAGTACGGCGAGGAGCGTAGTCGGTACTACGTGCGCTACCCGGACGATCAGTAGTGGAGTCTCTTACTAGGATTCGATCCGCATGTGGTTTTATTTATCTGAGTTTGGTACTTTGACATTTGGCTTTTGCCCTTAGAGGGTTGTAGTGCTCTTATTGTATGAACTTTGAGACTTGTACTGTAATTCTGTGACGTGGCGAGTGTAAGCCAACTATTTTCAGTTTACTATCCCCTCTTTTACATGAGTTGTGCAAAGATTACCAGACTTGAGATCATTCTAGGATGGAATTATGCCTTTAAGTCGTGCCTCGACACGTAGGAGGTATAACTCCATCCTGGGCATTACATACCTTCTCTCCTGAGGTATGGGCTGAAATTGATAGTCGCATTACTGATAGCAATAATCTTTTATACCAAATTTTCTTGGAAAATAGTAATGCTAAAAATAGTGTGCCTCAATCATCTAGTGGTAATGTTGGTGTGCCTGTTACCGCAGAAATCCCTAGTCCAACTTTACCTATTTCATCGGCGCCCCCCGTGCCGATGATTAGCCCCACAAATCAAATTGTTGCTGCACCCATTAATCCTATCATGAGTATGCCAAGTTCGGTGGTGACGCCGAACCAAACCCTACCTACAAGAGCAAACCCTATTAGATCACTGCCGAATTACATTTCGGCATGCATGCCACAATTCACACCTGCAACTACTAACCCTACTCCTCCTATGCTACCGCCACAAGCTTCATCGTCCACCATGGATGATGGTCTAGCTAATCTTAGAGGGGAGATGGCTAAGATGCTCCGAGAGAATTTTGGAGTTGAGTTGCCAAGGAACCGTATTTATCAAAAGCCATATCCAGAATACTTTGATGCAATTCAATGCCCTCCGGGATATAAAATTCCAGATTTTGTTAAGTTTAATGGAGAGGGCACAAAAACCACCTGGGAGCATGTTAGTCAGTACTTGGCACAATTAGGTGAGGCAAGTTCACGAGATGAGTGGAGAGTACGTTATTTTCCTTTATCTTTAACCGGTACTGCTTTCTCGTGGTTTTCTGCGTTACCACCTGGTTCTATTACTACATGGTTTCACTTGGAACAAAAGTTTCATGATCACTTCTACAGTGGTGACAATGAGCTTAAGCTATCCCATCTTACATCGGTTAAGCAAAAGTATGATGAATCGGTCTCCGATTATGTCAAAAGATTTAGGGATACAAAAAACCGGTGCTATAGTTTGGTGATAACCGAGAGAGATTTGGCTGATCTTGTGCTTAGTGGTTTGAGAACTCACATTAGAGAAAGGCTAGAAGGATACGAGTTTTTAAATATCAACCAAGTCTTGCGAAGGGCTTTGGCTCAAGAAAGCCGAAGCAAAGATCTTAAAGAGGTGCATAGATATAAAACTGATCGTTCTAAAATGAATATGGTTGAGTATGGTAGTGACCACTCGGACGATGAGGGTGATATTTATGCTGCTGAATTTGTTTGGCCATCTAAGGCCAAACCATTTACTTGCAATGATTTAAAGCCGATTCATAAGAATCGTGATGAAGAGATGAAATTTACTTTCAACATTACTAAGTGTGATAGAATATTTGATGCTTTGTTGCAAGCCAAGATTATTAGAATATCTCATACTTTACCGCCGTTCGAAGAGCTGAAATGGCGTGCTTATTGCAAGTATCATAATTCTTTTTCTCATGCTACTAATGATTGTAATGTTTTTCGACGACAGATACAATCGGCCATTAATGACGGACGATTGAATTTTTCTGAAATGCAAGTTGATAAGCAGCCTTTCCCAATGAACACCATGGATTTGGACGGGAAGAGGATGTTAATTCGGCCCAACATAGCCGAATCAGCTAATAAAAATAATATTGTCATTGGTGAGCCCAGGAAAAATGAGGAGAGCAACAAGGTCTTGGGGAGACAAGTTGTGCTTGACAAGCAACCCGATGGCAAGGAGGTAATCAAGATCACCATCAAGAATCCTACACTCGGGGGGCAATCACAAGTGCAAGAGAACACTCATGTCAAATTTGTTAAGCCCAAGAGTCCAGAGGTTGGCAAGTGGAAGACGAATGAAGCTAAAGTGCAGCGCAAGAGAATCAAGCCAACTTTTGATATGCTGTTGTCCAAGTATGCCAATCAAGCGGCCGGTTCTAGCTCTAACCGGTCACCAAATTTGAAGCGCTCAAGATCACCTCCGAGGGAAGAATCTCATCATCACGCAAGGTCATATGGGTCATGGGCACCAGGACCATGGATGGCGCCGCCCCCCTATGCGCCATACTACATGGGAGGCTTCAATGGAGGATGGGGGCAGCCTCCAATGGCCCCTTATGCTTTTCATCCTGGTTGGGCAGAAAAAAGGAGGCCCGTTCATGAGAGGCTTTCTTATCCCACACGAGGCCATTTGAACAATGGTGTCAATCGGCCAATGCAAGATAATGATAAAAGGGTCAACCGGCAAGTGTGGCGTGCCAAATCACCAAGTGCTGAAATTTCAGAGCCTAGCAAGCAAAAGGAGAAGAATGCTAGTGGTGAAACTATTATGATAGGCACTAAAGAATTAATAATCAAAGAGCCGATTATTGTTGATAATCCGGCTGATTCTAATAAAGATGTGGCTACGGTCCAGCAAGGCCCCATGGCTAATGATCATGAAGCTAGCATAAGCAAGGCCAAGTCGAGGGATCCAAAATATACTCAGCCAAAGTGGTGTCCTTCCGGTCTGACCAAGGCGCAAAAAAGGAGATTGCAGCGCATGAGGAGTCATGAGAAGGAGGAACAAGAAGCAGAAAAGCTAAGGGATAAATTATTCAATGAAAGCCGTCCCATGGTACCCCCAAAACAAGTGTGGAGGCCAAAGCAAAAGGAAAACATTGCAGCTTCTGCATTGATCATAGCAACACCTACACCACCAACGGAGGACGATGCGGCTACTATTACATCGTCCACTTTGCCTACTACTTCCCCTTCCCTTGAAGATATTTCAGAGTCAGTGGACATGCTTGCGGAAGGAGATGAAATGCTTGATTATGAGTCTACACCAGTTCATGAAGGTATGGATATTAATATGGTGTATTACTTACCCGCTGAATTTCGTGCTATAGATGAAGAAGGGGAAGTAGCTCAGCTAGATTTTGGTCCTAAAAATGCTATATTCGAGAAGCCAAAAGAACCGGTGACGCACTTGAAGCCATTGTTCCTTAAAGGTCATATTAATGGATCGCCGGTTGCTAGAATGCTTGTCGATGGTGGTGCTGTGGTGAATCTTATGCCATATTCGGTCTTCAAAAAATTGGGGCTGCGTGATGAAGAGTTAATAAAGACCAACATGGTGCTTAATGGATTTGAAGGCAAAGAGAAAACTGAAGCCAAAGGTGTGATGTATGTGGAGCTTACGGTGGGAAGCAAAACTTTGGCTACCGCATTCTTTGTCGCCGAGGTGCAAGGTAACTACAATGTGATATTAGGCCGCGATTGGGTTCATGCGAACCAATGTGTGCCATCTACTATGCACCAGTTTTTGATTCAATGGGTTGATGATGAAATAGAAGTCATTCATGCAGATAATTCGGCTTGTGTTGCT
The DNA here is from genome assembly GCA_902687465.1 of Secale cereale. Taxonomy (NCBI): domain Eukaryota; kingdom Viridiplantae; phylum Streptophyta; class Magnoliopsida; order Poales; family Poaceae; genus Secale; species Secale cereale. The sequence goes on along the minus strand of LR738715.1, from coordinate 229,400,861 downwards.
TTGGCCGATGCATCGGTGGATTGGCAACATCCCAATGCTACTTGCTTGACGGGGCGCGACTTATCAGAATATGATTTTCTTAGCGCCACAAAAAGTGGTTTCGTGCCTATGTCTTTAAAGCCGGTTGGCGATAATCGGCTCCAAGGTATGATGTATTTAAATGGATCCTAACTCAGAGTGGTTACAAAAGCGTCTTGTAGAATATCGGTCCAATGAGAACGATATGTAGGAGTCCATAGAAGAGTTAGATGATATGGATAAGTTAGGACAAGGTTTTACATCGGCCGATCCATTAGAAGAGATAGATATAGGAGATGGTTCAATTCCTAGGCCGACATTTGTAAACAAAAATTTAAGAGCTGATCATAAGGCTAAGTTGATCGAGCTACTGAAAGAATATGTTTGTTGCTTTGCATGGGAATATCATGAGATGCCGGGTTTAAGCCGAGAGCTAGTGGAGCATCGGTTACCTATAAAGGCCGGTTTTAGACCATACAAGCAATCGGCCAGAAAGTTTAATCCAAAAACGTATGACCGGGTCAAGGAAGAGATCGGTCGTTTGCTTAAAGCTAATTTTATTAGACCTTGCAGGTATGCCGAGTGGATTTCTAACATTGTACCAGTAGAGAAGAAAGGCTCTGGCAAGTTGAGGGTGTGCATTGATTTCAGAGATTTGAATAGAGCTACACCTAAAGATGAGTATCCCATGCCAATAGCCGATATGCTTATTAATGATGCTTCCGGACATAAGGTCATTAGCTTTCTTGATGGTAATGCGGGGTATAACCAGATTTTTATGGCCGAAGAAGACATGTCCAAAACGGCTTTTCGATGTCCCGGTTTTCTTGGTTTATTTGAGTGGACAGTGATGACCTTTGGATTAAAAAATGCCGATGCCACGTATCAAAGGGCTATGAATTTAATTTTTCATGATTTACTTGGTGTTATACTTGAGGTTTATATTGATGATATTGTTGTCAAATCGGATGCTTTTGAATCTCACTTAGCCGATTTGCGTTTGGCTTTTGAAAGAATGAAGAAATATGGGCTGAAAATGAATCCTTTGAAGTGTGCCTTTGGTGTATCGGCTGGGAAGTTTCTGGGTTTCATTATTCATGAAGATGGCGTGGAAATTGATCCCAAAAAGATAGAAGCTATACAGAAAGTAGGGGCTCCAACATGCAAAAGAGATATGCAAAAATTCCTTGGCAAGGTCAATTATTTGAGGAGGTTCATAGCCAATCTATCAGGGAAGGTTGATGCATTTACTCCTAACCTTCGGTTAAAGAATGATGTTGATTTTACTTGGGGGGCAAAACAGCAAGAGGCATTTGATATGATTAAGAAATATTTGTGCACTCCTCCGGTTATGAAAGCGCCCAGGCACAGGGAGCCATTTAGACTTTACGTTGCAGCGGAGGAAGGTGTTATTGGTGCTGTTTTGACTCAAGAGACCGAAGGAAAGGAGCATGCTATTACTTATTTGAGCCGACGGTTATTGGACGCCGAGACAAGGTATACATTTATTGAGAAACTATGCTTATGCTTATATTATGCTTGCACAAAATTGAGACATTATCTAGTGCCTAGTACTTGCATTATAGTTTGTCAAACTGATGTCATCAAATACATGTTGCATAGGCCAATTCTTAGTGGTAGAATTGGCAAGTGGGCTTATGCTTTAATTGAATATGATTTGGCTTATGAATCTCTGAAATCCATGAAAGGCCAAATTGTTGCTAATTTTATTGTTGAGCATCGTATTGATGATAAGCATGATATTGATATAAACGTTGTCTCATTAGCACCATGGAGATTATATTTTGATGGTTCAGTGTGTAGCAATGGCCAAGGTGTTGGTATTGTTTATATATCTCCTCATGGTGCTATTTTTGAAGCCTCATGCCGCTTAGAATACTTTTGCACAAATAATCAAGCCGAATATGAAGCATTGTTATTCGGCTTAGAGATGTTGCTTGCCATAGGTGCTACACATATTGAGGCTTTTGGTGATTCGTTATTAGTAGTGCAACAAATATCCAAAGTCTTTCAATGTTTTGACGAATCACTTCATGTTTATCTTGATAAATGTCTAGATATAATTTCAGATTTGGATTATTTTAGCATTGCTCATATATCTAGACATGACAATTGGAGAGCAAATGAGTTGGCACAACAATTATCCGGCTATCATGTTGATCGTGGCATGTTTCATATTTCTCAAAGGCCGATGTCTAGTCTTGCCAACATAGGGGAGGCCGAACCAGAGCCCACCGTTTCGGCCACTAATGAAAAATTTAATGCAGGAGAAAATCAAGACTGGAGGAAACCCATTATTGATTATTTGTGTTATCCTAGTAAAAGGGTGGACATGACTGTTCGGCGTATGGCTTTCAAATACACAATGAGAGATGATGGTCTCTATCGCCGAACGGTTGATGATGTTCTTTTAAAGTGCTTGGACGAGGACCAAGCGAGAGTTGCTATGGGAGAGGTCCATGAAGGTATTTGTGGCACTCATCAGTCGGCTCCCAAGATGAAATGGCTATTACGACATGCTGGGTTTTATTGGCCGACGATGGTTAATGATTGCTTCCGGTATTATAAAGGATGTGAAGCTTGTCAAAAGTTTGGTGATATTCAGTTGGCTCCCACTGCTATGTTACATCCTATTATCAAGCCGTGGCCTTTTAGAGGTTGGGGGTTAGACTTTATTGGAGAGATTCATCCTTCTTCTTCAAAGGGGCATCGGTTCGTGTTGGTGGCGACTGATTATTTCACTAAATGGTCTGAAGCAATACCACTCAAAAATATGACGCATACAAAGGTAATTCAATTCATAACTGAGCATATTATTCATAGATTCGGCATTCCTCAAACATTAACTACGGACCAAGGTTCATCCTTTATGTCACATCAAGTCAGAGAATTTGCTGAATCATATAAGATAAAGTTGCTCAATTCCTCTCCATATTATGCCCAAGCCAATGGACAAGCTGAGTCTAGTAATAAAATATTAATCAAGCTCATCAAGAAGAAGATTGAGGATAATCCAAGGAGATGGCATGAGCTATTGTCCGAAGCTTTGTGGGCACATAGGATCTCAAGGCATGGTGCTACAAAGGTGACTCCATATGAGCTCGTATATGGTCAGGAGGCCGTTCTACCAGTGGAAGTGAATTTGAATGCTTTGAGAATAGCGAAACAAAATGATTTATCGGCTGTGGACTTCTATAACTTGATGAAGGACAATATTGATGACGTTGCCGATAAACGTTTGGTTGCTTTAAAGGCCATAGAGAGGGATAATTTGAGGGTGGCAAGAGCTTACAATAAGAAGGTCAAGTTGGCGATCTCGTGTGGAAGGTGATTCTACCAATTGGTTCAAGAGACAGAAAGTTCGGGAAGTGGTCTCCAAGTTGGGAAGGTCCTTTTAAGATTACAAGAGTGGTTCCCGGAAACTCATACTTGGTGGAATCCGTACAAGGCACATTATTACCTCGAGCTCTCAATGGCAAATATTTAAAGAAGTATCACCCAAGTGTGTGGCAAGAAGCCTAGATATGCAAACGACCGATATATAACTATCGCCCTTAGCATAAAAATGGCCGATATATAATTATCGTCCGAAGCATATAAATGGCCGATGGGGTGTTGACATCGTCCTTAGAACCAACATGGTACAAATTATTTTTCGGCACGCTTGCTTTGCCGAAAAACAGGGGGGCATGTGTTGACGCTCAAAAGTGGCACAATCGTAAAAGTTGCTTTAATCTATGTCAAGATTACTTCAAACTTATGATTGAAACTCACCATGAGATGGCTTTCTTTGAGAAGATCAAGATGCATATGAAAGTGGTCTAAAACGGAGTCCGGATGCAAAAGTTATGACAAGTTCAGAGATGCTCATGGTGACACCAGATTAAAGAATGACTTGAAACCCAATTAAGATTACTTCAAATGGAAAAAGTTTCAACATGAAAGTTGTGCGTCTCGTCGAAACGATCGATTTTGATATAAAAATCGTCCCAATCCGAGTTCGTATGCAAAAGTTACAGCCATCCGAACACAGCCCTGTCACAGAGCCAAAAGTGGCGCGCCCCACCAGCCATGTGTCTGATGGGTAGCGCGAATAACAACCTGTATTGCGTGACCGTTTTGGCCTAGAAGATGGCTTCAAATCGAAAAACGTTCAACATGAAAGTTGTTCGTCTCGTCAAAACGGTCAAGATTGCTTTTGGGCTCTTTTCCGTCCGAGGTCGTTTACCACCTCAAATATTACCCGCAAGGTACAGCCAATTTAAACCGAACAGTTTTGGAAAGTTCGGATAAAACCAATCCGAATTTGGCTAGGGTTTTGGACGTGAATCCAAGCCTTTTCCTTGCACGGGAAGTCCAGCCGCCTCTTATATACTCAAGGGGTGATGGCCGATTGAACAACAACACACAATCGCAAACGCATCTACAACTTTTTCATCTACGTTTTGTTCCTCCCTCGTTCTTGCTCCCTCGTTCTTCGTCGTTCTTCGTGTTGGAGAGCTGCGAATACCGAGGCTCTAGGGGCGGCTTGACCGACCTAGGGCAGCCCATAGCCGCCGCACTCCCCGACGGGGTCCCTCCCGGGAGTGTAGGGTTTCGGGTCTTCAAAAGCTCTCGCCGGTCGACTTGCGAATCGCGCTTCCGGTGAGACTCCTTCGACGTGAGCTGCGGTGCACCACCCCCGACGTCGAGGGTACACGTGACGTGTTCGTGTGCGAACAGCTAGGTACACCCCCGTTGTTCCCGCAGGCCCAACCAGGTCCTTGGTGTGCTTTGCTGGCAGCACTTCCATGGGTGGGTCACGTTGCTCGGTGAGGGTCAGGTTCCACAGCTAGCACTGAGCTGGGGGCTGTACTCGGTTGTCCCGGCCCCGCCAGAGTAGTTGGTTGCCGGTGTCGTGTGCGAGACGGTGGCTGATACGTCTCCGTCATATCTATTATTTTTTATTGTTCCATGCCAATATTATACAACTTTCATATACTTTCGGCAACTTTTTATACTATTTTTGGGACTAACATATTGATCCAGTGCCCAGTGCCAGTTCTTGTTTGTTGCGTGTTATTCGTTTTGTAGAATATCCATATCAAATGGAGTCCAAACGGGATAAAAACGGACAGAGATTTTTTTGGAATATTTATGAATTTTGGAAAGAAGAATCAACGCGAGGTGATGCCCGAGGGGACCACGAGGCAGGGGGGCGTGCCCCTGACCCTCGTTGACACCTCGTAAGGCGGTTGGTGCCCTTCTTTCGCCGCAATAAAGCTAATATCCGGATACAAATCGTGTCAAAAATTCAGCCCAATCGGAGTTACGGATCTTCGGGAATATAAGAAACGGTGAAAGGCCAGAATTTGGAAACGCAGAAACAGAGAGAGACAGAGAGACAGATCCAATCTCGGAGGGGCTCTATGTCACGCCCAAGATGCAATTCTATCCCGATCACATGATACACTCGTGATTGGGGCACAACCACATTTCAGGCGCTTAGCAAGATGGATATCATTACATCGTACCATTACCTAAATACATGGGGATACAACAATTCATACAAGTCACATGAATACAACAACATCAATACAAGACATCCGACTAGGGATGCAAACATGAAAAGCACAACGACATCCATCCTGCTATCCCAGGCTGCCGACCAGGAACCTAACCCAAGACTGACAAAGCAGAAGAAGAAAGAACTCCAACACAAGTACATCGCTCTCACGTCAAGTCATCGGAAATCTGGACCTGCAACTGTTGTTGTAGTAACTGTGAGCCACGAGGACTCAGCAATCCCATAACCAGGGGTATCAAGACTAGCAAAGCTTTATTGGGTATGGAAAGGATAGTGGAGAGGTTGCAGCAACGACTAAGCAAAAGTATGGTGGCTAACTTACGAGTACAAGAATAAGATGAGCCTCTACACAAACGATCGCAAACTAGTAATGATCGCTAAAGATCCTGAAGTACTTACGAGTCAAACATAACCCCACCGTGTTCTCTTCTCAAAATGAAAAGAGACGGTCGCGGTTACTCACACGGTTGTGCGTTTTATCTCGGATCCTCTGTCAAGTTTTCTACAACCAGACATTAACAAATTCCCATCTGCCACATAACCGCGGGCACGACTTTCGAAAGATCAAACCCTACAGGGGTGTCCCAACTTAGCCCATCACAAGCTCACGTTCTGCGGAGTCGCAAATCCATGTTGGGAAGATTCAAGTATTCTCGGAATCCCGTGCTCAAGATATTTCGACAAAGGTAGAACTAATCCAGCAAGACTTCCCGGCGTGCTGACACCCTGATAGTAGCCGCGCGTATCTCGTCTGAGGCCGCGACCGAATGAGCGATGCTACACATAATACCAATCCTCGAGTTTCCTCGTGGTGGCCCTGCAGGACCCCCAGTTTGGACCAACACTCATGAGGAGCACTGACCCGGGTTGTTAATTAATAACTCGGGGTAGCTAGTCCCTATGCAAATTTTAGTTATTAGGCAAATGCAGTACCAAAGTTGGGTCTTGCTGGAAAAGATTTAAGCAGTGCGAATTATCAAGGGGGGCCCATAAACCCCAACCGTGTTAGGAACGCAAAATCAAGGAACATAACGCCGGTTTATCGGTTCTTAAGGCGGCATGAGTGGAACAAAACAACGAGCAAAATGCCAAGACTTCCACCCATTACCAAGTATATAGGTGCATTAATTAAATAAATAGATATTGTGATATTCCAACAACGTCCAGCTCCAACATGGAGCAATCTTCATCTTCACCTGCAACTAACAACACTATAAGAGGGGCTGAGCGAGCGGGTAACATAGCCAAACAACGGTTTGCTAGGAAAGTGTCAAAGGTTAGAGGTTTCATGGCAACAAGGAGAGGCTGACAACAAAAGATAGGTAGTGCGACATATAGCGATAGCATCGAGACAACTAGCATAGCTATGATGGTAAAGGTATCCAAGGAGACGGTCATCTTGCCTGGAATCCCGCAAGGAAGAAGAACGAGTCCATGAAGAAGACTAAGAAGTTGCCACGAAGACGAACCAAGTGTAGTCGAATGAATCCTCACGATCGCAACGAAACAAGCACTAACGAGAAGAAGCGAGCAACACGGTAAACACACGGATACGTCCATTTTTCATCATGCTTATATGTTGATATTTATTGCTTAATGGGCTGTTATTATACTCTATGTCACAATACTTATGCCTTTTCTCTCTTATTCTACAAGGTTTACATGAAGAGGGAGAATGCCGGCAGCTGGAATTCTGGGCTGCAAAAGAAGCAAAGTATGGAAACCTATTATGCACAACTCAAAAAGCCTCGAAACTTCACAGGACACCGTTTTAGAAAATATAAAAAATAACTGGCGAAAGAAGATAACCAGGGGGCCACCAGCTGTCCACGAGGGTGCCCCCCTCTCTGGGCGCGCCCCCTGCCTCGTGGGCCCCCCGATGCCCATCTTCTCCTATATGAGGTGTTTTGACCTGGCAAAAAAATCATAAGGAGGTTTTCGGGACCAGACGCCACCATCTCGCGGCGGAACCTTGGCGAAAACCAATCTAGGGCTCCGACAGAGCTGTTCTGCCGGGGATACTTCCCTCCGGGAGGGGGAAATTGTCACCGCCGTCATCACCAACAACTCTCCCATCTTGGGGAGAGCTATCTTCATCAACATCTTGACCAGCACCATCTCCTCTCAAACCCTAGTTCATCGTTTGTCTCCAATCTTTGTACCCAAACCTCAGATTGGTACCTATGGGTTGCTAGTAGTGTTGATTACTCCTTGTAGTTGATGCTAGTTGGTTTATTTGGTGGAAGATCATATGTTCAGATCCATTATGCATAATAATACCCCTCTGATCATGAACAATATTATGTCTTGTGAGTAGTTACTTTTGTTCCTGCGGATATGGGAGAAGTCTTGCTATTAGTAGTCATGTAAATTTGGTATCTGTTCGATATTTTGATGAGATGTATGTTGTCTCTCCTCTAGTGGTGTCATGTGAACGTCGACTACATGACACTTCACCATTATTTGGGCCTAGAGGTAGGCATTGGGAAGTAATAAGTAGATGATGGGTTGCTAGAGTGACAGAAGCTCAAACGCTAGTTTATGCGTTGCTTCGTAAGGGGCTGATTTGGATCCACTTGTTTCATGCTATGGTTAGGTTTACCTTAATACTTCTTTTGTAGTTGCAGATGCTTGCATTAGAGGTTAATCATAAGTGGGAGGCTTGTCCAAGTAAGGACAGCACCCAAGCACCGGTCCACCCACATACCAAATTATCAAAGTACTGAACGCGAATCAGATGATCGTGATGAAAACTAGCTTGACGATAATTCCCATGTATCCTCAGGAGCGCTTACTTTCATATAAGAGTTTGTCCAGGCTTGTCCTTTGCTACAAAAAGGATTGGGTCATCTTGCTGCACCTTATTTACTTTTACCTTTTGTCACTTGCTACCAATTACCTTATCACAAAACTATCTGTTACCTATAATTTCAGTGCTTGTAGAAAATACCTTACTGAAAACTGCCTATCATTTCCTTCTGCTCCTCGTTGGGTTCGACACTCTTACTTATCGAAAGGATTACGATAGATCCCCTACACTTGTGGGTCATCAAGACTCTTTTCTAGCGCCGTTTCCGGGGAGTGAAGCGCCTTTGGTAAGTGGAATTTGGTAAGGAAAAATTTATATAGTGTGCTGAAATTTATTGTCACTTGTTACTATGGCTCACAATCCTTTGAGGGGCTTGTTCAGGGTATCTTCACCCCAACCAGAAGAGCAAAGAGTTGCTCCTCAACCTACTGCACCTACTAAAAATGTTTGCTTTGAAATTCCTTCGGGTATGATAGAGAAACTGCTAGATAATCCCTTTACAGGAGACGGAACACTGCATCCTGATTTACACCTAATCTATGTGGATGTAGTTTGTGGATTATTTAAGCTTGCAGGTATGCCCGAGGATGTTATCAAGAATAAGGTCTTCCCTTTATCTTTGAAGGGAGATGCATTGACATGGTTTAGGCTATGCGATGATATTGGATCATGGAACTATAATCGAAGGAAGTTGGAATTTCATCAGAAGTTCTACCCTACGCATCAGGTTCACCGTGATCGTAATTATATATATAATTTTTGGCCTCGTGAAGGAGAAAGCATCGCTCAAGCTTGGGGAGGCTTAAGTCAATGTTATATTCATGCCCCAATGCTCTCAAGAGAAATGATCATCAAAAAATTTATGCTCGGCTTTCTCTCAATAACCGCTCCATGCTTGATAATTCTTGTGCTGGTTCTTTTATGATGAAGACTATTGAATTCAAATGGGATTTATTGAAAAGAATTAAACCTAGCTCTGAAGATTGGGATATCGATGAAGGTAAGGAGTCAGGTATGACCCCTAAGTTTGATTGTGTTAAAGCTTTTATTGATACCGATGTTTTCCGTGACTTTAGCACTAAATATGGACTTGACTCTGAGATAGTAGCTTCTTTCTGTGAATCATTTGCTTCTCATTTTGATCTTCCCAAGGAGAAGTGGTTTAAATACCATCCTCCCGTTGAAGTAAAAGTAGTTGAACCTGTTAAAGTTGAAGAAAAGACTATCACTTATAATGTTGATCCTATTGTTCCTACTGCTTATATTGAGAAACCACCTTTTCCTGTTAGAATAAGGGATCATGCTAAAGCATCAACTGTGGTTCGTAAGAGTAATACTAGAACACCTACACCCTCTGAGAAAATTAAAGTTGAACCTAGTGTTGATATGGTTAAAGATCTCTTGGTAGAAGATTTAGATGGACATGTTATTTACCTCCAAGAGGAATCTGCTAGAATAGCCAAACCCGATGCTAGGAATAAACATAGACCTATTGTAGGCTTGCCTGTTATCTTTGTAAAAATAGGAGATCATTGCTATCATGGTTTATGTGATGTGGGTGCTAGTGCGAGTATTATCCCTCATACCTTATATCAAGAAATTATGCATGACATTGCACCTGTTGAGTTAGAAGGGATTGATGTTACTATAAGCTCGCTAATAGAGACACTATTTCACCAGTTGGGATTGTTAGAGATGTTGAAGTTTTGTGTGGGAAAGTTAAATACCCTGCTGATTTCCTTATTCTTAGTTCCCCACAAGATGACCTTTGTCCCATTATATTAGGCAGACCCTTCTTGAATACTGTTAATGCTAAGATAGACTGCGTGAAAGATATTGTTACTGTTGGTTTAGGGGATATGTCTCATGATTTTAACTTTTCTAAATTTCATAGACAACCCCTTGATAAAGAATTACCTAGTAAGGATGAAATTATTGGTCTTGCTTCTATTGATGTGCCTCATAATGATCCTTTAGAACATTATTTGCTGGATCATGAAAATGATATACATATGAATGAGAGAAGGGAAATAGATGAAATATTCTTTAATTAGGGACCCGTATTGAAAAACAACTTGCCTGTTGAAATCCTAGGGGATCCTCCTCCACCCAAGGGTGATCCCGTGTTTGAAATCAAACCTTTACCTGATAATCTTAAGTATGTTTATCTTGATGAAAAGAAGATATATCCTGTTATTATTAGTGCTAACCTTTCAGAGCAGGAAGAGGAAAAATTATTGAAAACTCTGAAGAAGCACCGTATTGCTATTGGATATACTCTGGATGATATTAAGGGCATTAGTCCTACTTTATGCCAACACAAGATAAAATTGGAAGAAAACGCTAAACCGGTTATTGATCATCAACGACGGTTAAATCCTAAGATGAAAGAAGTGGTAAGGAAGGAAATACTAAAGCTTCTAGAGGCAGGTATTATCTATCCAGTTGCTGATAGCCAGTGGGTAAGTCCTGTCCATTGTGTCCCTAAGAAGGGAGGCATGACTGTCATTCCTAATGATAAAGATGAATTGATCCTGCAAAGAATAGTTACAGGTTATAGGAATTGATTTCCGCAAATTAAATAAAGCTACTAAGAAAGATCATTACCCCTTGCCTTTTATTGATCAAATGCTAGAAAGGTTATCTAAACATACTCATTTTTGCTTTCTAGATGGTTATTCTGGTTTATCTCAAATACCTGTGTCAAAAGGGGATCAATAAAAGACCACTTTTACTTGTCCTTTCGGTACCTTTGCTTATAGACGTATGCCTTTTGGTTTATGTAATGCACCTGCTACCTTTCAAAGATGCATGATGGCTATATTCTATGATTTTTGTGAATAGATTGTTGAGGTTTTCATGGATGATTTCTCCGTTTACGGAACTTCTTTTGATGATTGCTTAAGCAACCTTGATCGAGTTTTGCAGAGATGTGAAGACACTAATCTTGTCTTGAATTGGGAGAAGTGCCACTTTATGGTTAATGAAGGCATTGTCTTGGGACATAAAATTTCTGAAAGAGGTATTGAAGTTGACAAGGCTAAAGTTGATGCTATTGAAAAGATGCCATGCCCCAAGGACATCAAAGGTATACGAAGTTTCCTTGGTCATGCCGGGTTTTATAGGAGGTTCATTAAGGAATTCTCCAAAATCTCCAGGCCCCTGACTAATCTCTTACAAAAAGATATTCCTTTTGTCTTTGATGATGATTGTCTAGAAGCATTTGAAATACTTAAGAAAGCATTGGTTTCTGCACCTATTGTCCAGCCTCCTGACTGGAATTAACCTTTTGAGATTATGTGCGATGCTAGTGATTATGATGTAGGTGCTGTTCGAGGGCAAAGAGTTGATAAGAAATTGAATGTTATCCAATATGCTAGTAAAACTCTAGACAGTGCCCAAAGAAATTATGCTACTACTGAGAAGGGATTTCTAGCGGTTGTATTTGCTTGTGATAAGTTTAGGCCTTATATTGTTGATTCTAAACTAGCTATTCACACTGATCATGCTTCTATCAAATACCTTATGGAAAAGAAAGATGCTAAACTAGACTTATTAGATGGGTTCTCTTGCTGCAAGAATTTGACTTGCATATTATTGATAGAAAAGGAGCTGAGAACCCCGTTGTAGACAACTTGTCTAGGTTAGAGAATATACTTGATGACCCACAACCTATTGATGATAGATTTCCTGGTGAACAATTAGCTGTCATAAATACTTCTCGTACTGCTCCATGGTATGCTGATTATGCTAATTATATTGTTGCTAAGTTTATACCTCCTAGCTTCACATAACAGCAAAAGAAAACGTTCTTCTATGATTTGAGACATTACTTCTAGGATGACCCACATCTTTATAAAGAAGGAGTAGATGGTATTATTAGACGATGTGTACCTGAGCATGAACAGGAACAGATCCTATGCAAGTGTCACTCCGAAGCTTATGGAAGACACCATGCTGGAGATAGAACTGCACATAAGGTATTGCAATCTGGTTTTTATTGGCCTACTCTCTTTAAGGATGCCCGCAAGTTTGTCTTGTGATGAATGTCAAAGAATTGGTAATATTAGTAGACATCAAGAAATGCCTATGAATTATTCACTTGTTATTGAACCATTTGATGTTTGGGGCTTTGATTATATGGGACTGTTTCCTGCCTCTAATGGGTATACACATATTTTAGTTGCTGTTGATTACGTTACTAAGTGGATAGATGCTATTCCAGCTAGTAGTGCCGATCATAACACCTCTATTAAGATGCTTAAAGAAGTTATTTTCCCGAGGTTTGGAGTCCCTAGATACCTAATGACCGATGGTGGTTCACACTTTATTCATGGTGCTTTTCGTAAAATGCTTGCAAAGTATGATGTCAACCATATAATTGCATCCCCTTATCACCTACAGACTAGTGGTCAAGTAGAACTAAGTAATAGAGATTTGAAATTAATTTTGCAAAAGACAGTTAATAGGTGTAGAAAGAATTGGTCCCAGAAACTTGATGATGCATTATGTGCCTATAGAACTGCATACAAAAATCCTATGGGTATGTCTCCATATAAGATGGTTTATGGAAAAGCTTGTCACTTACCTCTTGAGCTAGAACATAAGGCATATTGGGCTATTAAAGAGCTCAATTATGATTTCAAACTTGCTGGTGAGAAGAGGTTATTTGACATTAGCTCTCTTGATGAATGGAGGACCCAGGCCTATGAGAATGCCAAGCTGTTTAAAGAAAAAGTGAAAAGATGGCATGGCAAAAGGATACAAAAGCGTGAGTTTACGTAGGTGATTATGTATTACTATACAACTCTTGTTTAAGATTTTTTACAGGAAAACTTCTCTCTAAGTGGGAAGGACCTTACGTTATCGAGGAGGTCTATCGTTCCGGTGCCATAAAAATCAACAACTTCGAAGGCACAAATCCGAAGGTGGTGAACGGTCAAAGAATCAAACATTATATCCCAGGTAATCCTATAAATGTTGAAACCAATGTTATTGAAACCGTTACCCTGGAGGAATACATAAGGAACACTTTCCAGAATGATTCAGACTCCGAAAAGGAAGAGGTACGTGGTACGTAAGTAAACCGACTCCAAAACAGTTCTAAAGGCAATTTTTCACCGTTTTGGAATATTTAGAAAAATAGAAAATTAAGTGGCAGTCCGGAAGAGACACGAGGCGTCCACGAGGGTGGAGGGCATGCCCCCTTCCCTGGGCGCACCCCCTGCCTCGTGGGAACCCCGTGTGCCTCCCGGACCCAGATTTCTTGTATGTTACTCCTTTTGGTCGGTAAAAAAATCATTATATATACTCCCGAAGGTTTTGACCTCTGTATCACGCAAAAATCCTCTGTTTTCATTTCGAGATGTTGTTTTTGATAGATCTAGATCATCATGGCGTCCTCCAACACCCCCAAGGACAAGTTCTTCGAGAAGGTCATCAACCCCTACCTTGCGGAGGTGCTGCATAACCCTCAAACCATGGAGTTGCATGAGGGGGTGCTGTACATTCGTGATGTTGAGGGGCCGAGGAGGATCGGAAGCGTGGAGACAAGACTCAAAGCAATGAGCAGCAAGTTTTCAAGTGCCAAGGTATGGTGGAACGAGTACTCAACGCCAACCACATGATGATCTCGGAGCTCGCCAACAACCTGAAGCTGGACTCAAGGATCTTCGGGGAATCTATCGCCAATCTTTAAGAGAAAATCGAACACCTCCAAGCCTAGATCTATGACCTGCAAAACCAAAACTGTGAGTATGAATATAGATTCAAGAAGATGAGTTTGGCTGCAGATTTGAGTATCACGGAGACTCGATCATCCTTCTACGATGGTGAGCCCATTCCTTGGAAGCTGGAAAACAAGCCTACATCATCAACTACTCCATCATCACCACCTCCGAAGAAGGGGACATAATCATATGGGTATGGGCACTCCCCTTGGCAACTACGAAGCTTGGGGGAGTGACCCCAGTATCGTATCACCATCACTCCTATCTTTACCATTTTCCTTAGTTTGATCCTTTTGGTAGTATCTTGATCTAGTAGAATAAAGTTAGCATGATCTAGTTGTGAGCTTTTGCCTTGTGATCTTTACCCTTTGTAATCGAGTCCGTGAGCTATATAATAAAGTTTAGTGTTGAGTCAAGGGCTTGATTACCTCACCTTGGTTATGATAGAATAAAAGAAAAAAGAGTATCCAAGAGATCATATTGATCTTATGAGAAGTAATGACTTCACATATAAAGAGTATGACAAATAAAAGTTGTTGGGAGTTGACAAACATAGTTTTGGTCATCGTTGCAATTAATAGGAAGTAATAAAGAAAGAGAGGCTTCACATACAAATATACTATCTTGGACATCTTTTATGATTGTGAGCACTCATTAAAATATGACATGCTAAAGAGTTGATGTTGGACAAGGAAGACAACGTAATGGGTTATGTTTTCTTATATCTAAAATAAAGTATATTGTCATGGATCATCCAACATGTTGAGCTTGCCTTTCCCCCTCGTGCTAGCCAAAACTCCTCGCACCAAGTAGAGATACTACTTGTGCTTCCATACATCCTTAAACCCAGTTTTGCCATGAGAGTCCACCATACCTACCTATGGATTGAGTAAGATCCTTCCAAGTAAGTAGTCATGTTGCAAACTTGCTAAAATATGTATGATTTATTAGTGTGGAGGAAATAAGCTTTATACGATCTTGTGATATGGAAGTAATAATAGCGACGGACTGCATAATAAAGGTCCTTATCACAAATGGCAATATAAAGTGACGTTCTTCTGTGCTAAGACTTTGTGCATACATCCATAAAAACACATTACAACCTCTGCTTCCCTCTGCGAAGGGCCTATCTTTTATCTATGCCTTATAAGAGTCAAGGTGAAATTTCACCTTTCCTTTTTACATTTTATCCTTTGACAAGCACATTGTGTTGGAAAGATCCTGACATATATACCCACTTGGATGTAAGTTTTCATGGTCTATTACTGTTGACATTACCCTTGAGGTAAAAGGTTTAGAAGCAACACCATAAGCCCCTATCTTTCTCTGTCTCCGATTAAAACTCCATAACCATAAGTATTGTGTGAGTGTGAGCAATTGTGAAAGACAATATGATAGTTGAGTATGTAGGCTTGCTGAAAAGCTCTTATGTTGACTCTTTCTGATGTTACAATAAATTGCAATTGCTTCAATGACCGAGATCATAGTTTGTTGGTTTTCAACGAAGTTTCTGATTCATACTTGACATTGTGAATGAATTGTTACTTTAGCATAAGAATCGTATGACAAAATATATATGTTGCATTTTATAAGAACTAGCAGAGTGGCCCGCTCGATGCGCGGGCTAGAATTTATTAAGTTTAATAGTGAGATCATAATGTATTATTTATCTAAAGAAAAATTGGAACCATATGTGATGACATTTAGAAATACATGATTTTTTTGAATATAGTTTCTCTTAGATATTTTTGGTTATTTATTTATATATAAATATATATGTTATCCATTTTCCATTTACGATCTGATTGTGCATGCCTTAGTAATTGTATTCTTTATGATCACTTGTGTTGTATTTATTTACATTTTTAAATAAATTGTCGAACTATCTGGAATTAGTAGGTTAGTTTTTAATCATTGTAAATTTATATTTACTAAATCTCTTGATATGCCCAAATATTGTTTTACCATAGCGAGACATTTATATTATTATTGTTGAAATACGGAAAATGCATATACTTTATAGTGCAACAGAATGATTAAATAAGTACCATCATATTTATTGGCTTAGCAAAAGTTGTTCCTTCAAAAGTAGTTGTTCAGGGCGTTTTGAAGGACTAAAATTGATAAGAATGAGACTGAACTTACCATTTTCTTCCCCACTTTGTTCTTGCCCCTACTTGACATTACGATTGATGATAGTGCACACTAAGAAGTACTCTATAAACTATTTTCCGTATGCTAAATAAATTTCATAAGCTCTATGGAATAGTTGTAGGTTAACAATTTTTTAGAACAATAATTAATAGTCTAGAAATACACAAAGTGAAACATGCAATTCTTTCTAAAATATCAATTGTTACGCCTCACTATATAAACATAGTGACTTAACAAAAGTTAGTCCAATAGCAGTTGCGACATCTATCAAGTGCATGCTCTTTCACCGCGGTGGACCTTCCACATGTTTGCTCCTCCAATAGGAGCAATATTCCCATTGGATTCTGCTTGTATGGTTATCAAGCTTTTCTTGTGTTCACTATTATGTCATCAATGGAGTTAACCCATGTTGTACCGATGTTCAAGTGGGCTTGGCCCTTGATGTCCTTGGCAACAATCCCTTGGTTTTAGAAGAAAAAAAGTTTGTCTCGGGGCAAGTAAAATAGTGAAGAAAATACCATCTTGCAAACTAATTGAGCAAGACATACAAAAGAAGAATTGAACATACAAATGTGTGTAGTTAAGATATAAGAGAAAGTTCAGAGAACCCACAAAGTTATCAAATGTGTATTAATACTTTGTCCAAAAGGATTGTGGAAAATTTGATTATCAAAGATGGTATCACACTCTAATAAAAAAATATGACCTGAAATTGTGCTCATCAAAATATTAGGCCTTATAAAAGGTGAGAAATGGATTGACACTCAAAGGAATGTGTTGATGCTTTTGTTGTTCTGTATTGGTCCCCATATGTTTCTGGTACACCATGTGATTTTACATATAAGCTTTTACATAAAATCATTAATGAGACGCTCTTCACTGCAGATACCCGAGCAGGTTAAAGTTTAAGAGCGAACTGATAGGAAATTTTGAACTAAAACTATAAAATTAGTCATTTAAGTCGATGTGCAGTCAAGTTTTTTCTTAAACACAAATAAACACATACTTGATTCAGTAAATTGCATTTTTGGTATTAAATCTAGCTATATTTCCAAACCTGCACATTATGGTATATAGGGAACATACCAATTTGTACTTCTGCTATTGGCCTCTTTGGTATGTGAGAATGATGATGCCTTTTGTGAAAAAAAAAGATAAATTCTTAATTCTAAGACGTTTGGAATAAAATTGTGTGGTTCTTTTTAATTGGAGGTATGTCTGCTGATTCGACAGTGTGTCATACTCTGTACGTATCCGCTAAGATTGTGTGTGCAACCTAGTTTTGTGAGAAAAGTGATTGTAGGTGAGTATTAAAAAACTGCGTCCCTCTGTCCCAAATTATAAGACATTTCGGATCAATCAGTAGAATGAATCATTTAGACAAGTAATTTACACAGACTTTAGAACCTCATGTGGGTCCGCAAGCTTATTTCTGATCAACATCCATATTGCTTCGTGATTCAATACTCATGATGCCCCTGAATCTAACATGATAGCCATGAGCTTGTAGACCATGTCCTTTTCCTAACTCAAAACCCGAAGTGTCTAGAACAATGGACCAGCTTGTACGTGATCCTTTACATCACTGATAAATTTCTAATATTGATCTACTATATAAAAATATTTTTATCACAAATCAACTTATCATATTTCCGCCTTTCTAATCAAATACAAATTTCACTTTTACTACCCAAAGTTGGAAACATTACAATGACGTACTTAGAAAAGTACATATGAAGCCAATAGCAAGCAGAAGTGAAAATTATAAGAATCCAGAAGCATTTAGATGCACCGGTGTTAACAACTACACAGTCATGAAAAACATACTGCATCAAGGATTCAAGGTGTGTTCAATTACATCGAGAAGAAGGTGTTTTCACTTACCTAATATTTAATTCAGCCATTAGTACAAAATTTGATACGTGGGCATGTGAAAGCACATAAGCTGTAGGATTCACAAAAAAACACGTAAGTCGTAGGTGTCCTCGTCGCATCGCTCAATGTTAGAAATGAATTATAAAAAACGGAAGGATCATTATTGTATTTGAATAAAAAAATGTAAGTTAACCTGTTTGTGATACTGTAGTCTAATATGTGACTCGGACCTGGCATGTAACAATTTGTGACTTCGAAAGAAAAATGATGGAAACGTTTAAAGGAAAATTATTGTAAACTATTACATGCCGAATAGCCTAATAATTTTAGATGCTACAACAGCGTGTCCTTCTATAATTTTCACTGATGATGCACATCTCTTATTTTGCATGTTATACAATATACGTTTCTTGTATATTGATATATACACACAACCACGAATGATGTACAACTCTTGTTTTACGTAGTTTATGCTAATAAAAATTTGGAGAATTTATGTTATCTTATACATGTGTGCATAGACGGATCAGTAGAAAAAGAATACCTCACGTACGTGTGTCTGCACCAAACTGTGAGCTGTGTGTAGAAAGTTTTACAACAAGTCTTGTATCAATGTCTGGACCGTAATTGCATCGTTCTGGCCGTTCCTATTGTTCAAGTATTCCAGTATGCATGTACTGACGAGCGGCCGGCGATGCATGACACACACGTACAACCCATTGGCTCTAGTCAAACCATCCTTAATTACTCTGGGCATAGCTCTAGTCAAACCATCCTTAATTACTCCAGCCATTCTTGCCTTGCTTCGACCCGTATATATGAACGGCCAGAGAGCGCCGAGCTCGTCCACGTCCATGCATGCATGAGCGCTAGTCAAGTCTTCTCTGGATCTCCATGTAGCTCCTTGGTACGTGGATGTGTGGACAAAGCAAGTTTAGTGCTGGATGCTCTGGTGTACATACATGGGGTTGACGGCCGGTGGAGTGCACCGATTAGAATTGGCGGCGGCGAGAAAATCTTGGATAGAAGCTCCATAACCTAGTAACCTAACTTTCTCTACCTAGATAAATTGAAGGGGTACGTAAAAAATAATGAAGGGCATCGGTGGGTAATTTATTTGAACTATTATATATAAAAATTATTTTGGAGATCCAGTGGCCGTAATCATCTAGTCAGTTTAATTAATGGTCGGATATTTCTAATTTTTGTGGTATTTTCTAAGCTAATTATCTTTATTCTGGTGATCCCATCAACTACTTTTTATATATAAATAGATGATCATGATGCCCTCATGTCCGTATTTTATTTTATCGACACCTCTATCTCTAAACATGTGGACATATTTTTCGATATCGGCTTTCGCTTGAGGACAAGCGAGGTATAAGCTTGGGGGAGTTGATACGTCCATTTTGCATCATGCTTATATGTTGATATCTATTGCTTTATGGGCTGTTATTATACTTTATGTCACAATACTTATGCCTTTTCTCTCTTATTTTACAAGGTTTACATGAAGAGGAAGAATGCCGACAGCTGGAATTCTGGGCTGAAAAAGAAGCAAACTCTAAAAACCTATTCTGCACAACTCAAAAAGCCCGGAAACTTCACAGGACACCGTTTCAGAAAATATAAAAAATATCTAGCGAAAGAAGATCACCAAAGGGGCCACCAGCTATCCACGAGGGTGGGGGCACGCCCCCCTCTCTGAACGCGCCCCTACCTCGTGGGCCCCCCGATGGCCACCCGATGTCCATCTTCTCCTATATGACGTGTTTTCACCTGGAAAAAAAATCAGAAGGAGGCTTTCGGGACCAGACGCTGCCGTCTCGAGGCGGAACCTTGGCGGAAACCAATCTAGGGCTCCGGCAGAGCTGTTTTGCCGGGGATACTTCCCTCCGGGAGGGGAAAATCGTCACCGCCGTCATCACCAACAACTCTCCCATCTTGGGGAGAGCTATCTTCATCAACATCTTCACCAGCACCATCTCCTCTCAAACCCTAGTTCATCTCTTGTATCCAATCTTTGTACCCAAACCTCAGATTGGTACTTGTGGGTTGCTAGTAGTGTTGATTACTCCTTGTAGTTGATGATAGTTGGTTTATTTGGTGGAAGATCATATGTTCAGATCCATTATGCATAATAATACCCCTCTGATCATGAACAATATTATGTCTTGTGAGTTGTTACTTTTGTTCCTGAGGACATGGGAGAAGTCCTGCTATTAGGAGTCATGTGAATTTGGTATTCGTTCGATATTTTGATGAGATGTATGTTGTCTCTCCTCTAGTGGTGTCATTTGAACATCGACTACATGACACTTCACCATTATTTGGGCCTAGAGGAAGGCATTGGGAAGTAATAAGTAGATGATGGGTTGCTAGAGTGACAAAAGCTTAAACCCTAGTTTATGCGTTGCTTCGTAAGGGGCTGATTTGGATCCACTTGTTTCATGCTATGGTTAGGTTTACCTTAATACTTCTTTTGTAGTTGCGGATGCTTGCATTAGAGGTTAATCATAAGTGGGAGGCTTGTCCAAGTAAGGACAGCACCCAAGCACCGGTCCACCTACATACCAAATTATCAAAGTACTGAACGCGAATCAGATGATCGCGATGAAAACTAGCTTGACGATAATTCCCATGTGTCCTCGGGAGCGCTTACTTTCATATAAGAGTTTGTCCAGGCTTGTCCTTTGCTACAAAAAGGATTGGGTCATCTTGCTGCACCTTATTTACTTTTACCTTTTCTCATGTGCTACCAATTACCTTATCACAAAACTATCTATTACCTATAATTTCAGTTCTTGCAGAAAATACCTTACTGAACACTGCCTATCATTTCCTTCTGCTCCTCATTGGGTTCGACACTCTTACTTATCGAAAGGACTACGATAGATCCCCTACACCTGTGGGTCATCACACACCGCACAAGAACATGACATAATGCCCAACCAAGTATGATGCAAGACAAGTCTATAAGATGCAAAACTTGGCAAGGGATGATGCAAACAGTAACATCACACAAGCAAGTTTAAATGAGGCCGGAAAACAACATATAACAATTCCAGTAAGTCCTCATATGCAAGTTTCGAAACATCTGAACAAATCATAAGTTAAAGTTGTTAAACAACAAGTTAACATGCACCATGATCATCTACTCGAAATTCTAGGCAAGTTACATATCAAGTTCATTTAATTCGGAGCTACGGCTTAAAAGATATGAGCAAAACAAGATGAACATGGCAAAGATACTCTGGCCCCTGATGACCCACAAGTGTAGGGGATATATCGTAGTCCTTTCGATAAGTAAGAGTGTTGAAGCCAACAAGGAGCAAAAGGAAATGATAGGCAGTTTTCAGTAAGGTAATCTCTGGAAGCACTGAAATTATCGGTAACAGATAGTTTTGTGATAGGGTAATTGGTAAAAAGTAACGAGTAGCAAAAGTAAATAAGGTGCAACAATATGGCCCAATCCTTTTTGTAGCAAAGGACAAGCCTGGACAAACTCTTATATAAAGGAAAGCGCTTCCGAGGACACATGGGAATTATCGTCAAGCTAGTTTTCATCATGTTCATATGATTCACGTTCATTACTTTGATAATTTGGTATGTGGGTGGACCGGTGCTTGGGTGCTTCCCTTACTTGGACAAGCATCCCACTTATGATTAACCTCTATTGCAAGCATCAGCAACTACAAAAGAACTATTAAGGTAAACCTAACCATAGCATGAAACATATGGATCCAAATCAGCCCCTTACGAAGCAACGCATAAACTAGGGTTTAAGCTTCTGTCACTCTAGCAACCCATCATCTACTTATTACTTCCCAATGCCTTCCTCTAGCCCCAAACAATGGTGAAGTGTCATGTAGTGGACGTTCACATGACATCACTAGAGGTAAGACAACATACATGTCATCAAAATATCAAACGAATACCAAGTTCACATGACTACTTATAGCAAGACTTCTCCCATGTCCCCAGGAACAAATGTAACTACTCACAAGACATATTCATGTTCATGATCAGAGGGGTATTACTATGCATAATGGATCTGAACATATGATCTTCCACCAAGTAAACCAACTAGCATCAACTACAAGGAGTAATCAACACTACTAGCAACCCACATGCACCAATCTGAGGTTTTGATACAAAGATTGGACACAATAGATGAACTAGGGTTTGAGAGGAGATGGTGCCGGTGAAGATGTTGATGAAGACAACCCTCCCCAAGATGGGAGAGTTGTTGGTGATGATGGCGGTGACGATTTCCCCCTCTCGGAGGGAAGTTTCCTCGGCAGAACAGCTCCGCCGGAGCCCTAGATTGGTTCCGCCAAGGTTCCGCCTCGAGACGGCGACGCTTCACCCCGAAAGCCTCCTTATGATTTTTTCCAGGTCAAAACACCTCATATAGCAGAAGATGGGCATCGGGGGGCTGCCAGGTGGCCCACGAGGCAGGGGGCGCGCCCAGGGGGTAGGGCGCGCCCCCCACCCTCGTGGACGGTGGGTGGCACCCCTCCTGTACTTCTTTCGTCAGATAGTTTTTTATATTTTCCGAAACTGACTTTCGTGGAGTTTCAGGGCTTTTTGAGTTGTGCGGAATAGGTCTCCGATATTTGCTTATTTTCCAGCCCAGAATTCCAGCTGCCGGCATTCTCCTTTTTCATGTAAACCTTGTAAAATAAGAGAGAAAAGGCATACGTATTGTGACATGATGTGTAATAACAGCCCATAATGCAATAAATATCAATATAAAAGCATGATGCAAAATTAACGTATCAGTTGTCCATTATATATGTGTGTAAGGGAAGTTGTTTCTGTTTGGCACTAAAGTTACCCCATCTAGCATCAATTTTTTTTTGAAAAAAAACATCAAAACAATCCATATAAATCTAGTTTTGAAGAGCTCATCGTGATAGCTAACGGCAAAAATGGATCTTCGTTCATAAGCTCAGTTCAAAAGTTGTAGCTTTTTTAAAAAAATGGAACAAAATGAAATGAGATGACATCAACACATGCATGCAATTAATCCTTATATCGTCCCCGCGGACTACCACCACCAATAACATGTTTTCCGCACTAAAGTCACATGTTATATGTCACAACCACATGTACCAAATGGACTCCAACACGAGCTTGCTCTAGTTTCAGCGAAATAGTGCAACTGCAGTTAATTAGGAAACACATTACCCACACTAACTGATTGTTTTTGTTATTTGTGTGTGTGTGTGTGTGGGAGGGGGGGGGTGAGAAACGCACTATCACTGCACACCCACTCCCCAAAGGGGCATGCAATATGGGCTGGCCCATGCGCGAGGGAGGCCACAACCTATTTTTCTTCGTTTACTATTTTTGTTTTCTTCCATTATTTTTGTACTTTTATTCGTACTTGAAAATATTCTCTCTTTTACAGAAAATAATCTATAAAAACATTTGAAAATTGTTCTACTAGCAACCCACAGGTACCATTCTGAGGTTTTGATACAAAGATCGGATACAAGAGATGAACTAGGGTTTGAGAGGAGATGGTGCTGGTGAAGATGTAGATGAAGATAACCCTCCCCAAGATGGGAGAGTTGTTGGTGATAACGACGGCGATGATTTCCCCTCCTGGAGGGAAGTATCCCCGGGCAGAACAGCTTCGTCGGAGCCCTAGATTGGTTCCGCCTCGAGACGGCGGCGCTTCGTCCCGAAAGCCTCTTTATGGTTATTTCCAGGTCAAAACACCTCATATAGCAGAATATGGGCATCGGGGGGCTGCCACGTGGCCCACGAGGCAGGGTCGCGCCCAGGGGGTAGGGCGCGCCCCCACCCTCGTGGACGGTGGGTGGCCCCCCTCCTGTACTTCTTTCGCCAGATATTTTTTATATTTTCCAAAACCGACTTTCATGGAGTTTCAGGGCTTTTTGAGTTGTGCAGAATAGGTCTCCAATGTTTGCTCCTTTTCCAGCCCAGAATTCCAGCTGCCGGCATTCTCCCTCTTCATGTAAACCTTGTAAAATAAGAGAGAAAAGGCATAAGTTTTGTGACATAATGTGTAATAACAGCCCATAATGCAATGAATATCAATATAAAAGCATGATGCAAAATGGATGTATCAACTCCCCCAAGCTTGGACCTCGCTTGTCCTCAAGCGAAAGCCGATATCGAAAAATATGTCCACATGTTTAGAGATAGAGGTGTCGATAAAATAAAATACGGACATGAGGGCATCATGATCATTCTTACAACAGCAACATATATATATTGTCATATGATTTCTTAGGCTAAAGTAACAATCTATTCACAACGTCAAGTATGAATTAGAAACTTCATTGAAAACTAACAAACTATGATCTCGGTCATTGAAGCAATTGCAATTTATCATAACATCGGAAAGAGTCAATATAAGAGCTTTTCAGCAACTCCACATACTCAACTATCATTTAGTCTTTTACAATTGCTAACACTCACGCAATATTTATGGGTATGGAGTTTTAATCGGACACAGAGAAAGATAGGGGCTTATAGTGTTGCCTCCCAACCTTTTACCTCAAGGGTAATGTCAACAATAATAGATCATGATAGCTTACATCCAAGTGGGTATATATGCCAGGATCTTTCCAACACAATGTGCTTTCCAAAGGATAAAATGTGAAAAAGGAAAGGTGAAGATCACGATGACTCTTATAAGGTAAGAATAATAGACAGACCCTCCGCAGAGGGAAGCAGAGGTTGTCATGTGCTTTTATGGTTGGATGTACAAAATCTTAGCGCAAAAGAACGTCACTTTATATTGCCACTTGTGATATGGACTTTTTATTATGCAGTCCATCGCTTTTATTTCTTCCATATCACAAGATCTTATTTTCTCCACACTAATAGATCATACATGTTTTAGGGAGTTGCAACAATGACAACTTACTTGAAGTATCTTACTCAATCCATAGGTAGGTATGGTGGACTCTCATGGCAAGACTGGGTTTAAGGATGTATGGAAGCACAAGTAGTATCTCTACTTGGTGCAAGGAGTTTGGCTAGCATGAGGGGGAATGGCAAGCTCAACATGTTGGATGATCCATGACAATATACTTTATCTTGGATATAAGAAGACATAACCCATTACGTTGTCTTCCTTGTCCAACATCAACTCTTTAGCATGTCATATTTTAATGAGTGCTCACAATCATAAAAGATGTCCAAAATAGTATATTTGTATGTGAAAACCTCTATTTCCTTTTTACTTCCTATTAATTTCATCGATGACCAAAACTATGTTTATCAATCCTCAACAATTTTTATTCATCATACTCTTTATATGTGAACTCATTACTTTCCATAAGATCAATATAATCTCTTTGATACTTTTTATATTTTATTTTGTACTCTCATGATCATAGTGAGATAGTCAAGCCCTTGGCTCAAAACTAATCTTTATTATATATAGCTCACAAACTCGATTACATAGATAAGGATCATAATGCAAAGCTCATGACTAGATCATACTAAACTTTATTCTACTAAATCAAGATATTACCAAAAGGATCGAACTAAGAAAAACGGTAAAGATAGGAGTGTGATGGTGATACGATACCGGGGCACCTCCCCCAAGCTTGGCAGTTGCCAAGGGGAGTGCCCATACCCATGTGTTTATGTCTCTTTCTTCGGGGGTGATGATGTAATATTTTTGGCGATGATACCCCTCGAGCTTATTGACTTGCTGCTTGAGGTCCATTATTTCCTTACGGAGCTTGCCCGTGACGGCTAAGCTCCTTTCACCCAAGGATGCTGGATAGCTGCGGGAGAACAAGTGACACTCTTTTTCGTATTTTCATGAGAAAGAAACCTGACATTGGAAGGGATGACCAAGTTTGGAATAGGTGAGCTCTGTAGTTCCCCCATCGTTAATCCGGCTCGAACCCGAGAAGTAACTTCTTGGTCTTCCTCCATGGCATCTATCCTTTTCAAGTCAGCCTCCATCTCTTCCTCCGTTGATGGCCCAAAGTGGTCAGCATCGCTGTTTGCTCCTGGTCCCAGTGTCGGATGAGACACCCGACTCTCTCCAAATGACCCCTGAGAAGACATCTTGCTCTAATCTGCGACAGCAACAGCTTGAAATAAAAACAGAGGATTTTCACGTGGTGCGGTGGTCAAAACCTTCGGGAGATTATATAATGATTTTTTACCGACCAAAAGAAGCAACGTGCAAGAAAATGGAGTCCGGGAGACACACGAGGTGCCCATGAGGTAGGGGGCGTGCCCAAGGGGGTAGGGCGCGCCCTCCACCCTCGTGGATGCCTCGTGTCTTTTCCGGACTGCTTCTTATTTTTCTATTTTTCTAAATATTCCAAAAGGTAGAAAAATTCCCATTAGAACTGTTTTGGAGTCGGTTTACTTACCGTACCACATACCTCTTCCTTTTCGGAGTCTGAATCGTTCTGGAAAGTGTCCCTTATGTATTCCTCCGGGGTTACGGTTTCAATATCATTGGTTTCAACATTTATAGGATTACCTGAGATATAATGTTTGATTCTTTGGCCGTTCACCACCTTCAGATTTGTGCCTTCGAAGTTATTAATTTTTATAGCACCGGAACAATAGACCTCCTCGATAACGTAAGGACCTTCCCATTTAGAGAGAAGTTTCCCTGCAAAAAATCTTAAACGAGAGTTGTATAGCAAGAGATAATCACCTACGTTAAACTCACGCTTTTGTATCCTTTTGTCATGCCATCTTTTAACCTTTTTTAAATAGTTTGGCATTTTCATAGGCCTGGGTTCTCCATTCATCAAGTGAGCTAATGTCAAATAACCTCTTCTCACCGGCAAGTTAGAAATCATAATTGAGCTCTTTAATAGCCCAATATGCCTTATGTTCTAGCTCAAGTGGTAAGTGACATGCTTTTCCATAGACCATTTTATATGGAGACATACGCATAGGATTTTTGTATGCAGTTCTATAGGCCCATAATGCATCATCAAGTTTCTTGGACCAATTCTTTCTAGATCTATTAACAGTCTTTTGCAAAATTAATTTCAGCTCTCTGTTACTTAGTTCTACTTGACCACTAGACTATGGGTGGTAAGGGGATGCAATTCTATGATTAACATCATACTTAGCAAGCATCTTACGGAAAGCACCATGAATAAAGTGTGAACCACCATCAGTCATTAAGTATCCAGGGACACCAAACCTCGGAAAGATAACTTCTCTAAGCATCTCGATGGAGGTGTTGTGATCAGCACTACTAGTTGTAATAGCTTCTATCTAGTTAGTAACGTAATCAACATCAACTAAAATATGTGTATACCCGTTAGAGGAAGGAAACGGTCCCATATAATCAAAGCCCTAGACATCAAATGGTTCAATAACAAGTGAATAATTCATAGGCATTTCTTGATGTCTACTAATATTACCAATTCTTTGACATTCAGCACAAGACAAGACAAACTTACGGGCATCCTTGAAGAGAGTAGGCCAATAAAAACTAGATTGCAGTACCTTATGTGCAGTTCTATCTCCAGCATGGTGTCCTCCATATGCCTCGGAGTGACACTTGCGTAGGATCTGTTCCTGTTCATGCTCATGTACACAACGTCTAATAATACCATCTACTCATTCTTTATAAAGGTTTGGGTCATCCCAGAAGTAATGTATTAAATCATAGAAGAACTTTTTCTTTTGCTGGTATGTGAAACTAGGTGGTATAAATTTAGCAACAATGTAATTAGCATAATCAGCATACCATGGAGCAGTACGAGAAGCATTTATGACAGCTAATTGTTAATCAGGGAAGCTATCATCAATAGGTAGTGGGTCATTTAGAACATTCTCTAACCTAGACAAGTTGTCTGCAACGGGGTTCTCAGCTCCTTTTCTATCAGTAATATGCAGATCAAATTCTTGTAACATGAGAACCCATCTAATAAGTCTAGGGTTAGCATCCTTCTTTTCCATAAGATATTTAATAGCAGCATGATCAGTATGAACAGTTACTTTGGAATCAACAATATATGGTCTAAACTTATCACAAGCAAATGAAACTACTAAAAATTCTTTCTCAGTAGTAGCATAATTTCTCTGGGCACTGTCTAGAGTTTTACTAGCATATTGGATAACATTCAACTTCTTATCAACTCTTTGTCCTAGAACAACACCTACAGCATAATCACTAGCATCACACATAATTTCAAAGGGTAAATTCCAGTCAGGAGGCTGGACAATGGTTGCAAAGATTAATGCTTTCTTAAGTGTTTCAAATGCTTCAACACAATCATCATCAAAGACAATAGGAACATATTTTTGTAAGAGATTAGTCAAAGGCCTAGAGATTTTTGAGAAGTCCTTAATAAACCTCCCATAAAACCCGGCATGATCAAGGAAACTTCTTATACCTTTGATGTCCTTGGGGCACGGCATCTTCTCAATAGCATCCACTTTAGCTTTGTCAACTTCAATACCTCTTTCAGAAATTTTATGCCCCAAGACAATAGCTTCATTAACCATAAAGTGGCACTTCTCGCAATTCAAGACAAGATTAGTTTCTTCACATATCTGCAAAGCTCGATTAAGGTTGCTCAAGCAATCATCAAAAGAAGTTACATAAACGGAAAAATCATCCATGAAAACCTCAACAATCTTTTCACAAAAAATCAGAGAATATAGCCATCATGCATCTTTGAAAGGTAGTAGGTGCATTAAATAAACCAAAAGGCATACGTCTATAAGCAAAGTGTCGGTACGAAACGACACCTATGGGATCACTGGAATCCCATCTATGGTTGGCGGGCGCGAGGTTGTACAAAGAGCAGGTCTAAGAGCCAGCACATCAATCGTTTACCCAGGTTCGGGCCGCGAGGATGCGTAATACCCTAGTCCTGCTTTGGTGTATATTCGAGTGTTCTTGAGTTCTTGAGCTAGCTACGGTGTCTGTCCAGCTTTCCAGGATCCGAATCCCTCTCCAGTATGCCACGGGCCTCCTTTTATAGTCTAAAGGGGCTGCCACAGTGGCACACAGGAGGTGGAAAGGTACACAGTGTATAGGCTTATACCATGCCATTACGGGACAAGGCGCATTAAATGCGCTGCTTAGGTGTCTACTGACGTTATCGGTGATAGAAAAGAAGCCCATCCCGTCCGTGGCCGCTCTGTCTGGTCGCGACGCGCGTCCAGGCGAGTGAGGCAGGCAACTGAGGTGGCGTCGTGGTAGGGCCTTCACAATGATCTGCATGCCACCACGCAGGTGCTTTACTAGCTGGCCCAGGAACCACGTATCGCCACGTGGGTGCCTGCCTGGGCTAGCGGGTCGATCGACGAGCTGGGGCGGCAAGGGCTTGCCGTAGTCTTGCTTCTGTTCCCGGCAAGGGTCTTGCCAGGGCCTTCGTGAGTATTCTGCGGCAAGAGGCTTGCCGGGGCTCCGGGGTGTCTTCGGCAAGGAGCCTTGCCGGGGCCTCGTGGGTGTCCTCGCCAAGGAGCCTTGTGATTGCCATGTCTTCTGGTTCTTATCTTGGGAGTCATAGATCTTTTTCTTCACAAAGATCTGCATGCCATCACGTGGGCGCTTCCCGAGCCTTGGCTCCAATGTTGTTGATACCATTGGGTCCCATAGGCTTCAAGGGTGGCCGCGACGGAGGTGTCAGCGTGGGTCGCCCCGGCAAGAGCCCTTGCCGAGGGTGCGCAGGCCGCCCTGACAAGAGTCCTTGCGGGGGAGAGCCTATCTCCTTGCTTGGTCTTCTCGTGCCGCCGTCTTGGCGTTGTTCTAGTAACTCAGCGTTCCTGGCTTTCCCTTTCTGCTCTGTTATGTTTGGCCACAGGAGTGGCTCTGACTGCCCATGCACAAGTAAGGGGTAAAAAAGAGCGCCCCTACTTTTGTGCACCGACAGGTGCCCTCGGGCCTGGGCCATTCATAAGCGCAACGCGTTATTGGGCTAGGCCCAGAACGGTGTATGGGCAGTGAGGTTGGATTCCCTTTACCGTAGTAACTCCTCCGATGGTTGCGCTTCCCCATGATCTTCGCTGACCTGGGGGTCGTGCGCGGGGTGATCGCAGCGTGCTTGCATCATCTTGTGTTTCCAAAAATAGTAAAGAGGCGGTTCGCGCCCTCCTCATAAAGAATAGAGGAAGTCGTGGGGGCGCGACCCATTTACTAAGTGGACTTGGATCGCTCCACAATCACGGGGTGCGAAACGGTCATACCACGCGTCATCTGATTCCCGATCCGCCCACCACGTACCCCTCATGCATCGGGGAGGGCAAGCGGCGGACGCAGAGGGCGCTGGCATTAATGCTGAGGGGGGTGTTGGACGCCGCTGATTGGAACAGCGGATCGGTCCTGTTCCCTCATGCCTTTGGCGTTTGGACTGGTTGATTCGGGCAGCCGCCCTTCTATAAAGAGGGGAGGAGAGGAACGACGCTTCTCACCTCTCCACTCATCTTCTTCCTTTTTGATTCCTTCCCTCCCCAAGGTATGCCGAGAGGGCACGGTCGTGGCTGTGCCTCCTTGGAAGTGACCAGGTCGTCTTCCCGTCAGAGGGCCGCAGTGGTCAAAGAGGAGCCGGATGCCTCAGATGGGGGGCCTGCTGGAGGCAGAAGCGCCGGCCAGGGTCGTGGCCGGCGAGGCGGTCGAGGCAGAGGCAGACAAGGTTGGGGGACACCCGCGCCGTCATCGTCTCCGTCTTCATCTCCTTCGTCGTCTCCACCTGCCTCCCCACACGACCATGTCAAGGACACGGCGTTGGAGTTCATCCTACAGCTGCGCGAGCCGCCGTGCAATCGCCTCCGCCTTCCTGGAGCGTTCACGAGGGAGGGTGTTGGAGGTCGATCAACCATCGAGGCTGAGGCTTCACATGGAGGGGTGTTGCCACGGCGCCATGTGGGTGAACACCAAGTTTCCCACCCTCACGTGATGCTCTATCGCCGGGGGTGGAAGACCTTCGCGCGTGCCCACTGCTTGGTGAAGGGGCACGTCCTCTGCTTCAGGCTAGAGGAGAGCGATCTGCTCTCCGTCAAAGTCTTCAGGCGCTCGGGACATAGGCTAGGGTGCTGTGTGGAGAGATCGCCCGAGGACGAAAACTCCTCTCTGAGCGAGAGCGATGGGGAGGACAACGGCAGTGATGACAAGGGCGACGGGCGGGAGGATGACGGGTCCGAGTAGGTGGCGGATGCGCCGTCCCTGGGCGGTGGCGACAACACCATCATCTGCATCGCCAGCCCCTCGAACTTCTCGGGGCGCCTCCTTGGGCGGCTGGTGTTGGGAGGCCGGAGAAGGCGAATAAGGTGGGTGGCGGTCGTCATATCGGAGTACGCGGGGATCAACCCGCGCATTGCCGGCCCGCTGCCCCATCTTTCGGCTCTTCTCCCGGCGCCATCATCGTCAGCCTCCTTTGGACGGCCACCGGGATGTTCTCTTGGTGCTTTCTGCTGCTCGTGCTTCGGCTAGGCGCTTCTTTTGCCCTTCGCCATCTTGTTCCATTTCCTGAGGAGAGGGACAAGAAAGGGATTACGGGCATCTTATCTCTTTTTAGTTTTTAAGCCTACGGGCCTTTGTAAGATTTAAATCCTGTAACCCCCTTGCTCATGTATGCATTCCGTATGAATTGTACTTGTTTACAACGTATTTATGAAGAGAAGGGTATTTGCCCGGTTTGTTCATGCGCGGGCAAGGACCACACCAAGGGACGGATCCTTGTTATCTTAAGATAAGCAACGTGCCCCGGCAACAAGCCTTGCCGTTTCTCCCCCGCCCCATAACGGTATTCGCGCCCTTAGCGGGAATAGTAACCGGGTAGGGTTAGACCCTTCGCTTGCTCCCCTCCCATCACGCTACTACCCAGCCCCGGTCCAAGACAAAGCTTGTCGGACACAAGGAAAAAATGGAGCACAATGGCATAGGAGCGAAGGAAGCCTCGTACGTTCAAGTTTCATACGGAAGGAAAGGAGCGGGGGACGAAAGACTTATCTGGGCCTTGTGGCTCCCGGCAACCTTGTCTTGCCGTGGTTTGACATTTGGTCACGTAGCCCCCGGCAACCTTAGTATTGCCGGGGTCGGAGCATCGGCCCGCCTCCTTTCTTTCAAACGGTTCAGCAAGGACGTCCATGGATGCTGTGAATCAAGAGGACAGAAAGGAAACAGAGAGACGCAAACTCGACCTCTATGCTGGGGGTTAGCCGCTGTTAAGCACTATCAAACCTAA
Source organism: Secale cereale (assembly GCA_902687465.1). Classification (NCBI taxonomy): domain Eukaryota; kingdom Viridiplantae; phylum Streptophyta; class Magnoliopsida; order Poales; family Poaceae; genus Secale; species Secale cereale. The sequence goes on along the minus strand of LR738715.1, from coordinate 229,368,515 downwards.
CAGAGAAAGAGACTCAACCTAGCATGCATGCTCAAACTTAGGGCGCCAGCGCTTCATTTATTTATGCTCAGGGTCTGTGCCTGGCTTTGTACGAAGGGTTACATGCCTTGCGGGCAAGGCTTGTACAAAAGGGTGGCTTGCCGGGAGGCCCGGCAACCGCGCCTCACGGGTAAAACTTGGGAAGATATTCGATGTTCCAGGAGTTACTCACTGGGATACCATCTTCAGTCTCCAGGCGGACTGCGCCAGGCCTGGTGACTCGTATTACCTGATAAGGGCCTTCCCACTTCGGCGTCAACTTGTTGGAATTCTTGGCCGACTGAACGTGCCGAAGAAAAAGGTCGCCTTCCTCAAAGCTTCGGGCATGAACCTTGCGGCTATGGTAGCGGCGCAAGGCTTGCTGGTAGCGTGCTGCTCGTACAGCCGCCCAAAGACGATCTTCCTCGAGGAGCGTTGCATCATCTTGCCATAGTCGCTCTTGCTGAAGCTCATCATAAGCGAGCACTCGGGGTGACCCGTATGTGAGTTCTATGGGGAGAACTGCCTCCGCCCCGTAAACGAGGGAGAAGGGTGTCTGGCCGGTGGCTCGATTTAGTGTCGTCCTGATTGACCAAAGAACCGCCGGCAATTCATCAATCCAGCGCCTTCCGCACTGGTGTAGCCTATCAAAAGTCTTTGTCCGGAGGCTCCGCAGTACTTCAGCATTTGCCCTTTCTGCCTGGCCGTTGCTCCGTGGATGTGCAACAGAAGCGAAACAGACCTTGCCACTGAGGTCTTGAATATATTGCATGAAGGTGTTGCTTGTGAACTATGTACCGTTGTCGGTGATGATTATGTTTGGTACACCAAAATGGCAGACCAGGCCCTTGAAGAACTTGACGGCCGATTGTGTCGTCACCTTTCTCACTGCTTCCACCTCCGGCCACTTTGTGAACTTGTCGATTGCTACGTACAAGTACTCAAAGCGCCCGACAGCACGGGGAAAAGGGCCCAATATGTCAAGCACCCAGACCGAGAATGGCCATGAGAGAGGGATTGTTTCGAGAGCTTGAGCTCGTTGATGAAGTTTCTTCGAATGGAACTGACACGCTTCACACTTGGTTACTAGTGTCGTTGCATCCTGGAGGGCAGTGGGCCAGAAGAAACCTGGCAGGAATGCCTTGCCGGCAAGGGCTCTTGACCCTATGTGGGAGCCACATATGCCTCCATGTATCTCTGCCAACAGCTCTAGTCCTTCCTCTCGGGTGATGCACTTCAATTTCACGCCGTTCGGTCTTTTCCTGTACAGGACATCGTCGATGAACTGGTACATGGCGGACCGACGGGCTACTTTCTCCGCTTCTTCCTGCTCCTCAGGAAGTTCCCCGGTCTGGAGTAACTGGACGGTATGCTATGCCCATGCCGGAGCCTGGGGCTTGACGGCAAGGACCAAAGGCATTTCCTCTGCCATGGGAGCGATTGCCTCTACGGCCAGGGCTTGATGCCCCGCCAGAGTCTATTGCCCCGCGACAGGCTCAGCGTCCCAGGCAACACCTTTGCCATCCACCCCTACGGGTTTGGCAGGAAAGTATTTGTCGGGGTCTGATTTTCTTCGCTTGTGGCTCAGTCGGTGGTTCAACAGATGGCTGAAATAATCGAAGCACAAAGATACGTGGTTCCACAGGTAGTTTGAGGGCGGCGCGTTTTGACAAGTAGTCGGCAATGTCGTTCTCTGCTCGGGGGACATGTTCAGCTTGTATACCGTCGAAACGCTCCTCCAGTTTCCTTACTTCATCCACATAGGCCTCCATCAACGCGCTCTGGTAATCTTTGTTCACTTGCCTGACGACAAGCTGTGAATCTCCTCTGATAATGAGCTTCTTGATCCCGAGGTCCGCCGCAATCCTGAGACCGGCAAGCAGTCCCTCGTACTCGGCAGTGTTGTTTGTTGATACCTCCCTGGGGAAGTGCTCCCCGATGGGTGCAACGAGCAGCACACCAGCACCGGCGCCTTGCAGCGAGAAAGCCCCGTCAAAGTACATAATCCAGTCGCGACTCGTACCCTTGCCAGGGAGAGTAGTCTCCTGGATCTCTTCGTCAGGCGTTGAGGTCCATTCCGCAACAAACTCCGCCAAGACTCTACTCTAAATCATCGAAGTGCTTTCAAATTTCAAACCGAAGCTTGACAGCTCCAGGGCCCACTCCACAATCCTCCCAGTCGCATCTGGGTTATGCAATATCTGTTGCAACGGGAGGCGGGTGACGACGGTAATTTCATGTGCTTGGAAGTAATGACGCAGCTTCCTCGAGGCCATAAGGAGGCCGAAGAGCAATTTCTGCATGCCAGAGTACCTTGACCTAGCCCCCTGTAATAGGGAGCTGACAAAGTATTGTTGCATCATCTTCTTCTTTCGCACCACTCCATCTCGTTGCGTCGCTTTGGCCCCAGTGGCGTCAGGTGCTGTCGTTTCTATCGCTTCTGTATCGACCGTCCTCTGGGCCACTAGCGCGGCACTGACCACTTGGTTCGTTGCCGCTAAGTATAGCAGCAACGGCTCTTCTGGTTTAGGCGCGACCAATATCGGTGTAGAGGAGAGCTATTTCTTCAAATCTTGCAGTGCCGCTTCGGCTTCTGGGGTCCACTCCATTGGGCCCGCCTTTTTCAAAATCTTGAAAAAGGGGAGGGTGCGCTCGGCAGATTTGGAGATGAACCTACCCATGGCGGCAACGCAGCCAGCAAGCCGACGCACATCCTTGATCTGCCTGGGTGCTTCAATCTGCTCGATGGCCTTGATCTTGTCTAGATTTGCCTCAATTCCACGCTGTGACACGAAGAAACCGAGAAGCTTACCGAACGGGACGCCGAAGACACACTTCTCAGGGTTCAGCTTAAGGTTGATCTTGCGCATATTCGTGAATGTCCCATCCAAATCTTGTACGAGTGTTGCTTTGTCCTTGGTTTTGACCACTATATCATCCATATAAGCTTCCATATTTCTATGTAGCTGAGGCTCAAAACCAATCTGGACTGCCCTTGCAAATGTTGAGCCAGCACTCTTCAATCCGAAAGGCATCCGTATAAAGCAATACATACCACTTGGGGGTGATGAATGTTGTGTTCTCTTCATCTTCTCTCGTCATGAAGATCTGATGGTAGCCCGAGTAAGCCTGGAGGAATGATAACAAGAGACATCTAGTTGTGGAGTCCACAATCTGGTCGATGCGTGGCAATGGGAAAGGGTCTTTTGGACAAGCCTTATTAATGTCTGTGTAATCTATACACAGCCTCCACTTCCCATTTGCCTTACGCACTACCACCATATTGGCCAACCAGGTTGGATGGAGCACTCCTACCACTAAGCCGGTAGCCTCTACCTTCCTGGTCTCCTCTTTGATTAACTCTTGCCGCTCCAGAGCTTGCTTCCTGACCTTCAGCTTGACGGGTCGCGTATGAGGGCAGACAACAAGATGGTTCTCAATCACCTCCCTGGGAACGCCGGGGATGTTAGACACTTGCCATGCAAACACGTCGACATTCGCCCGCAGGAATCTGACGAGCGCGTCTTCCTATTTGCTGTCGAGGGCGGAGCTTATGGTGAAAGCCCCTCCCATGCCGTCCTCCTCGACGGACACCCGCTTGGTTTCTGGTGGAGGAGCTCTGGATTTCATGCTCTTGTCGGTGGAGCTCTCTGGCGTGTTCTCGACGGGAACGCTACACTCCGAAGAGGAGCGCTTGCTAGAGTAGGCGTGAGAGGCCTTACCGGTCTTCTTTCCTCCCGGGGCTTCAGTGGCAGGAGCAAGCGTCTTAGCGGCATTTGCTGTAACTGCCTCCTGGTAAAGCTGATCAGCGCAGATCAATGCATCCTTCTTGTCGGAGGGGACGGTAATGATGGACATCGGCCCAGGCATCTTCAGCGTGTTGTAGGCGTAATGCAACGCCGCCATGAATTTGGCCAACGTTGGGCGGCCGAGGATCCCGTTGTAAGGCAAGGGGATCTTGGCTACATCAAAAACAATCCTCTCCGTCCCGTAGTTCAACTCGCCCCCGAATGTCACGGACAGCGTGACTTTACCCTTGAGCTGGCTTCTTCCTCGATGGACTCCTTGGAACGAGCCTGTCTCCTCGAGGTCTCCATCAGGGATTTGCAGCCTTTTGATCACGACGGGTGAGATCAAGTTCAGGCCGGCCCCACCATCAAACAACATCTTCGTCACCTTGAGGTTGCGTATCGTTGGTGAGACCAACAATGGCAAACACCCGACCGCAGTCGTGCGGTCAGGGTGATCCTCGGCGTCAAAAATGATAGGAGTGCTGGACCACCTCAACGGCTTCTGGGCATCGAACGACGGCCCCGCTGCTGTGATCTCATGTGCCCACTATTTAAGTTGGCGGTGGGAGGTGTGCAGGGAGGCACCGCCGTCGACGCACATGGCCTCCGTGGCCTTCTTGAACTCTTGCTCGCCGGACTCGTCGTCCTCTTCGCGATCATCATCTTCTCGCTTCTTGTCACGGCCCCGGGCGGGTCGTTCTTGTTGGTTATCCTTGCCACGGCGGCCAGGCTGGCCGCCACGTTTCTTGCCGGATCCTTCAGCACCATCTTGGCCTTTCTCCTTGTCTCGCCTCTCGTACTCGGCCTTGTGCTTCTCTGCGAGCTGCTCGACTTGTTGGCAGTTCTGGAGGTCATGGCCTTTGGGAAGGTGGATCTTGCAGTACTACTTGTCGGAGCTTCCCGGCTTGTCGGCGGCCGCCAAGGCCCGGCAGGCGACACACCCGGCGATTTCCTTGCCGGGGTCATCTGCCTTGGTTTTATTGGTGGTGCTGGCATCATCAGATCCCTTGACGGCAAGCACGGCCTTGCCCTTGCGTTTCCTGTTACGGCGTCAACCCTTTTTCGTCGGGGCAACGACATCTTCGTCTGAGGAACCGGTTTCCACACCGGCGTCTTCGCCGGGGTACTTCCTTCCCTCTTCATCCTGGGCACATCTGTCGGCTAGAACGTAGAGTTCGGCCACATCCTTGACTTTATTCATCGCTAGCTCCTCACGCATCTTGCGGTTGCGCATGTTCTGGTGGAACGCGCTGATGATGGCGACAGGATGAACGTCTGGGATGTTGTACTGCACTCGGTTGAACCTCTGTATGTACTTGCGAAGGCTTTCACCTTCCTTCTGGGGGATGACATGCAAATCGCTTGCTTGGCCATGAGCCTGGTGGCCTCCCGTAAAAGCGCCAACAAACTCATGGCACAAATCCGACCAGGAAGAACTGGAATCCGCCGGCAAGTGCATCAACCATGACATGACGTTGGGTTTAAGTGCCAATAGGAAATAATTGGCAAGCATCTTGTCGTCGCGCGCCCCAGCAGCGTGCATCGCGATGGTGTAGATACTGAAGAATTCTGACGGGTGAGTCTTGCCATTGTATTTCTCACCGAAGTCGGGCATGAAGGTGCGGTGGGTGGGCCACTAGAAACGCCACAGCTCACGGGTATATGCTGGACAGCCTACCTCATAAGGGAAGCCTCCAGATCCTCCCGATGCTGGGTTGTCCACAGGAGGCCCCGCCCGCCTATCCGACTGCTGGCGTGACTCGCGCTGGCGCTCGATGGTGGTTCAAGCGTCCTCGTGGGCACGCTGTCGAAGAACTTGGCACTGATCATAGTGGGTCCATGGGTCGGACGATGCTATGGATACGTCATCGCAAGCATTGTCCCGATGGCCGGTACACGTGGTAGCTGGCGAGGAGGAGGAGAATGCACCGTGGCTGCGGCGCCTCCGGTCCTTTCACCGCTGGCGCGTGGTGGCTCGGCAGAGCGTCGGCCCCGCCGGCCGAGGTTCGTCCTTGTTGGCGATGGCAACGAGGCTATGAACGGTAGCTCTCCACTCATCGAGCTTCTCCGCAGCAGGAGGGAAGTCGAGGAGCAACAGCGCGCGCGCTAAGGCTTCTGCCGGCGTAGGTGGCGGGGAGAGCTGCGTGGATTGAGACGTACTGCGACTTCTAACCATGTTAGGAGGAGCTCTATCACGGTCCTGCAGCTGCACGCCATCCTCACTAGCACCTCGGCGAGCACGCTGATCTTCTGCATCTCGTGACTGATGCACGGGGCTCTTTCCACGGCGGCGCACGGGGTCCTCCGCGCGGCGATGCTGCTCATCGCGCACGACCTGGGAGGAACGCATCATGGGTGCTGCCGTGGGCGTCTTGGAAGTCGCCGCGTCGCCCGTGCGGGGTACAATGCCGCTCTTGGAGGGCCCCACGCTGCCTGCGGGGGGCCCGGCTCCACCCTTGGACTTGGTGGCGAGTGGCTCGTCATCTCGCGCACGAACGACGCCGCTTGCCATGCTTCGGCTCCTGGAACAGCGCGGGTCTTCGCGGGCCTCGCCTCGGCTCCCGTCCGCGACCACCCCGTCGGCAGCCTGGGCCGTCACGGGTCGTTCGGCTGCAGACGAACCGACCACGGCGACCGTCTTCTTCTTAGGAGCCATGGCGATGAGGAATCGCTACACTAACTGCTAGACCAGATTTTCACAACTGCGCCCCCTACCTAGTGCGCCAAAGATGTCGGTACGAAACGACACCTATGGGATCACTGGAATCCCTTCTACGATTGGCGGGCGCGAGGTTGTACAAAGAGCAGGTCTAAGAGCCAGCACAACAATCGTTTACCTAGGTTCGGGCCGCAAGGATGCGTAATACCCTAGTCCTGCTTTGGTGTATATTCAAGTTTTCTTGAGTTCTTGAGCTAGCTACAGTGTCTATCCAGTTTTCCAGGATCTGAATCCCTCTCCAGTATGTCGCGGGCCTCCTTTTATAGTCTAAAGGGCCTGCCACAGTGGCACACAGGAGGTGGAAAGGTGCACAGTGTATAGGCTTATCCCATGCCATTATGGGACAAGGCGCATTAAATGCGCTGCTTAGGTGTCTATTTACTTTATCCGGGACGGAAAAGAAGCCCGTCCTGTCCGTGGCCACTCTGTCTGGTCGCGACACGCGTCTAGGCCAGCGAGGCAGGCAGCTGAGGTGGCGTCATGGTAGGGCCTTCACGAAGATCTGCATGCCACCACGCAGGTGCTTGACTAGCTGGCCCAGGAACCACGTATCGCCACGTGGGTGCCTGCCTGGGCCAGTGGGTCGACCGCCGAGGTTGGGCGGCGAGGAGCCGCAAGGGCTTGCCGCAGTCTTGCTTCTGTTTCCGGCAAGGGTCTTGCCGGGGCCTTCGTGAGTATCCCGCGGCAAGAGGCTTGCTGGGGCTCCGGGGTGTCTTCGGTAAGGAGCCTTGCCGGGGCCTCGTGGGCGTCCTAGGCAAGGAGCCTTGTGATGGCCAAGTTTTCTAGTTCTTATATTGGGAGTCATAGATCTTTGTCTTCACAAAGATCTGCATGCCATCACGTGGGTGGTTCCCGAGCCTTGGCTCCAATGTTGTTGATACCGTTGGGGCCCATAGGCTTCAAGGGTGGCCACAACGGAGGCGTCTGCGTGGATCGCCCCGGCAAGAGTCCTTGCCGGGGGAGAGTCTTTCTACTTGCTTGGTCTTCTCGTGACGCCGTCTTGGCGTTGTTCTGGTAACTCTGCGTTCCTGGCTTCCCCCTTTTGCTCCGTTATGTTTGGCCACATGCGTGACTCTGACTGCCCGTGCACAAGTAAGGGGTAAAAAAGAGCGCCCCTACTTTTGTACACCGACACAAAGGTACCGAAAGGACAAGTAAAAGTGGTTTTTTCTTGGTCCTCTTTTGACACAGGTATTTGAGAGAAACCAGAATAGCCATCTAGAAATAAAAAATGAGTATGTTTGGATAATCTTTCTAGCATTTGATCAATAAAAGGTAAAGGGTAATGATCCTTCTTAGTAGCTTTATTTAATTTGCGGAAATCAATTACCATCCTTTAACCTGTAACAATTCTTTGCGGGATAAATTCATCTTTATCATTAGGAACAACAGTAATGCCTCCCTTATTAGGGACACAATGGACATGACTTATCCACTGACTATCAGCAACTGGATAAATTATACCTGCCTCTAGAAGCTTTAGTATTTCCTTCCTTACCACTTCTATCATCTTAGGATTTAACCGCCGTTGGTGATCAACAACCGGTTTAGCGTCCTTTTCCAATTTTATTTTGTGTTGCATAGAGTGGGACTAATGCCCCTAAAGATCATCAAGAGTATATCCAATAGCAGCACGGTGCTTCTTCAGAGTTTTCAATAATTTCTCTTCTTCCTACTCTGAAAGGTTAGCACTAATAATAACATGATATATCTTCTTTTCATCAAGATAAGCATACTTAAGACTATCAGGTAATGGTTTGAGTTCAAACACGGGATCGCCCTTGGGTGGAGGAGGATCCCCTAGAATTTCAACATGCAAGTTGTGTTTCAATAAGGGTCCCTGTTTAAAGAATATTTTGTCTATTTCCCTTCTCTCATTCATATACATATCATGTTCATGGTCCAGCAGATATTGTTCTAAAGGATCGTTAGGAGGCACATCAATAGAAGCAAGACCAATAATTTTATCCTTACTAGGCGATTCTTTATCATGGGGTTGTCTACGAAATTTGGCAAAGTTAAAAGCATGAGACATATCCCCTAGACCAACAGTAACGATGTCTTTTTCTCAGTCTATTTTAACATTAACAGTATTCAAGAAGGGTCTACCAAATATAATTGGGCAAAACTCATCTTGTGGGGAACCAAGAACAAGGAAATCAGCAGGGTATTTAACTTTCCCACACAAGACTTCAACATCTCTAACAATCCCAACTGGTGAAATAGTGTCTCTATTGGCAACCTTAATAGTAACATCAATACCTTCTAGCTCAGCTGGTGCAATATCATGCATAATTTTTTCGTATAAGGAATGAGGTATTGCACTAGCACTAGCACCCATGTCACATATGCCATGATAGCAATGATCTCCTATTTTAACAGAAATAATAGGCATGCCAGCAACATGTCTTTGTTTAGTCTTAGTATCGGGTCTAGCAATTCTAGCAGCTTCATTACAGAAATAAATAACATGCCCATCAATATCATCGACCAATAGATCCTTAAACATAGCAATACTAGGTTCAACTTTAATTTGCTCAGAGGGTGTAGGTGTTCTAGTATTACTCTTACGAACCACAGTTGAAGCTTTAGCATGATCTTTTATTCTAACAGGGAAGGTGGTTTCTCAATATAAGTGGTAGGAACAATAGGATCAACATTATAAGTGATAGTCTTTTCTTCAACTCTAACAGGTTCAACTACTTTTACTCCAATGGGAGGATGATATTTAAACCACTTCTCCTTAGGGAGATCAACATGAGTAGCAAATGATTGACAGAAAGAAGCTACTATCTCAGAGTCAAGTCCATATTTAGTGCTAAATTCACAGAAAACATCGGTATCCATAAAAGATTTAACACAATCAAACTTAGGTGTTATATACCTGACTCCTTACCTTCGTCGAGATCCCAAGCTTCAGAGTTGCATTTAATTCTTTCCAATAAATCCCATTTGAATATAATAGTCTTCATCATAAAAGACCCAGTGCAAGAAGTATCGAGCATGGAGCGATTATAGAGAGAAAGCCGAGCATAACTTTTTTGAATAATCATTTCTCTTGAGAGCTCATGATTGGGGCATGAATATAACATTGAATTAAGCCTCCCCCAAGCTTGAGCGATACTTTCTCCTTTGCGAGGCCAAAAAAAATATATAATTACGATCACGATGGACCTGATGCATAGGATAGAACTTCTGATGAAATTCCAACTTCAATCGGTTGTAGTTCCATGATCCAATATCATCACATAGCCTAAACCATGTGAATGCCTCTCCCTTCAAAGATAAAGGGAAGACCTTCTTCTTGATCACATCCTCGGGCATACCTGCAAGCTTAAATAATCCACAAACTTCATCCACATAGATTAGGTGCAAATCGGGATGCAAGGTTCCCTCTCCTGTAAAGGGATTAGCTAGCAGTTTCTCTATCATACCCAAAGGAATTTCAAAGCAAACATTTTCAGTAGGTTCAGTAGGCTGAGGAGCAACTCTTTGCTCTACTGGTCGGGGTGAAGATACCCCGAACAAGCCCCTCCAACAATTATGTTCCATAGTGACAAGTGACAGTAAATTTCAGCACACTATATAGATTTTTCCTTACCAAATTCCACTTACCAAAGGCTCTTCACTCCCCGACAACGGCGCCAGAAAAGAGTCTTGATGACCCACAAGTGTAGGGGATCTATTGTAGTCCTTTAGATAGGTAAGAGTGTTGAACCCAACGAGGAGCAGAAGGAAATGATAGGGAGTTTTAGTCAGTTATTCTCTGCAAGCACTGAAATTATCGGTAACAGATAGTTTTGTGATAGGGTAATTGGTAACAAGTAACGAGTAGCAAAAGTAAATAAGGTGCATCAATGTAATGCCCAGGATGGGACTATACCTCCTACGTGTCGAGGCACGACTTAAAGGTATAAGCCCATCCTAGAATGATCTCAAGTTTGGTATCTTTGCACGACTCATGTAAAAGAGGGATTAAATTTCAAAAGGAGATAGTTGGCTTACACTCGCCACTTCACACAATACATTACATAAGCAAAACATCATTCAAAACATCACAACCCGACTACGGGTGAAGATCCAAAGAAAGATACCAAAACAACATAAAGCCATAGGTCTAGATTGAATCCTAGTAGAAACCACTACTGATCGTCGAAATGTCACAAGCATACGGCCACTCTCTCTTCATCGAGCTCCCAGTGAAGAACTTGAACCAGCTCCTGCATCAAACCCGGTTGAACCTGCAACTGGTGTTGTAGTATCTGTGAGCCACGAGGACTCAGCAATCCCATAACCATGGGTATCAAGACTAGCAAAGCTTTGTGGGTAGGAAGAGGTAAAGTGGTGAGGTAGCAGCAGCGGCTAAGCATAATAGGGTGGCTAGGTTACGAGTACAAGAATAAGATGAGCATCTACGCAAACGGTCGCAAAAGTAGTGATCGCTAAAGATCCTGAACTACATACGAGTCAAACATAACCCCACCGTGTTCTCTTCTCAAAGTGAAAAGAGACAGTCACGGTTACTCACACAGTTGTGTGTTTTACTTCGGATCAACTGTCAAGTTTTCTACAACCGGACATTAACAAATTCCAATCTGCCACATAACCGCGGGCACGGCTTTCGAAAGATCATAACCCTGCAGGGGTGTTCCAACTTAGCCCATCACAAGCTCTCACGATTAGCTGAAGTGATGAATATAATATCATCACCCCTTATCTTAGGGAAATCCGATCAGGCTCGGCATCCCGGTAGCACAAGACATTTCGACAATGGTAAAACAAGTCCAGCAAGACCTCCCGGTGTGTCGACACCCTGATAGTAGCCGTGCGTATCTCATCTCAGGCCACAACCGGATGGGTGATGCTACTGGAGCCAGTCCTCGAGTTTCCCCGTGGTGGCCCTGCAGGACCCCCGTTTGGGACCAACACCATCAGCACTGGCCCCCCTGCTATGTAGAAAGAATCCTCGGGTAGCGCTAACTCCCTATGCAAAATTAATTAATTAATTAAGTTGTTATTATGAGCAAATTAAAACCAATGTTGGGCCTTGCTGGAGGAGTTTTATTCAAAGTCGAACTGTCAAGGGGTCCCCATCCACCCATCGTGTAAGGAACGCAAAATCAAGGAACATAATGCCGGTTTATCGGCGCCTAAGGTGGCATGAGTGGAACAAAACACCGAGCAAAAGGCCAAGCCTTCCACCCATGCCCAGTATATAGGTGTGTTAATAATAATAATAGATATTGTGATATAACAACAACATGTTCCCTCCTGGAACGAACTTCATCTTCACCTGCAACTAACAACGCTATAAGAGGGGCTGAGCAAGCGGTTAGCCAAACAGTGGTTTTGCTAGGAAGGTGTGAAGGTTAGAGGTTTCATGGCAACAAGGAGAGGCTGACATAAAGATGGGTAGCGCGACATGTAACGATAGCATCGAGACAACTAAGCATGGCAATGGTAGTAAAGGTATCCAAGGGTATGATCATCTTGCCTGGGATTCCACAAGGAAGAAGAACGGATCCATGAAGTAGACGGAGCAACATAGTCGAGCGAATCCTCACAACTCCGGAACGAAACCGAAGCTAACAAGAGAAGCAACCGGAAAGAAGCAAACAACACGGTAAACACACAAGCATAAACATGGCATACGATGCACATCCAAGTATGATGCATGTCCGGTTTAATTTGCATGGCATGGTAAAGTGCACAAACAAAGCTATAAGTTAAGTGGAGCTCAATATGCAACGAGTTGCATATTGACGAAACACCACATTTATTTAATTGACTCTCGTTATTTACAAGACATGATTAAATGTTTGTTAACATAGCAAGAGGTGAAGCATAATAAAACTACACATCTAGACATTTTAAATGAGGCCGAAAATAACAACAACAATTCCGGAAAATCCCCATGAGCATGTTTAGTAATTTTTAAGCAAACAACAATTAAACCTTTTAGTGTTGTTAACATGATGCGGATGACATGATTAAGTTTATGCAATTTTTATTAAAAGGTTGACAGGAAGAAGATATGAAGTATTGTCACCGTGGTGGAAAGAAAGGGTGCCACGACAACGATCCGAAATGGTGCCACGCAACATCTCGGTTCCGGTAACTCGTCGAGAGACCGGTGCAAAAGATGAAGGGCGGCGTGATCGTGCGGAACAAGATGAAGGTGGGGTGATCCCGTTGCCGGGTTCCCACGGGTCGGCGACGAGGCAACCGAGGAGCACGACAAAAGATGAAACGGGCACGGTGCACACAAGGGCAACATCTCATACAACACAAGCATCTCACGGGTCATCGTCTAGGGGTTATACCTTCGGGACAATCATTCTCGGGGCAGTTCGAGATCGTAGTGGAAGCAGTGGTACTCGCGGTCGTAGAGGAAGTAGGCGTTCCGCATCCGAAGAGGTACTTGTTATGTAGCCGTTCAAGTTCCCGTAGATGTTCGGTTCGTTGAGGTACTTGGCGCATCGTTGCACTTGGCGTAGTCGAACTTTACATATCCGTAGGGGTACTTGGCGGGTCGTCGTGGGAAGTAGTGGTACACGTTCGTAGTCGTTCACGGAGCTCATAGCCGTTCGGTCCTCGTGGTACTTGGTCGTATCGGAGAGGAACTTGATGCATCCGAGAGGTACTTGGCGGTCTTGGGGGTCCCTCGTTCGACGAACTTGGCGTCCACGGCAGCAAGCAAAAGAGGGGCGGCAACATGGAAGCAAGCAAAAACAGCAGCAATACAAGGCACACAAACAAAACTGCAGCACGGGGAGGCGCTGCGGGAACGGCCGGCGAAGAGGAGGCAGCAGGCCTCGGGCGCTGGCGATGGAAGTGGCGCGGCGCCGCGGCCTGGCTGGAGACGTAGGCAGGGGCCTGGTCGTGGTACTGGAGGGGACGAGGGTGCGGTCCCAGGCCGAGGCAGGGCGGCTCCTGGCGCTGATGGACGCTCGACAGGGGGAGGAAGGGGCCCGGGGCGCGCAGCACCTAGCGAGGCGGGGCGCTCTGGCCGGCGAGGCCCAGGCGGAGGTGCTCGGGCGCTTGTCCCGCGGGGCCCTGAAGTTGGAGACGAGGGGAGATGGAGGCCAGGCGCGGGTCGGGCTCCTGGCGCGGCGGGCGCTCGGAAGGGGGCTCGAAGGAGTGGGACTCGGGGTCGCTAGCTCTGGGCGGTGCGAGGGGCGCGAGATGGAATCGCCAGAGAGAGCGAGCGATGCGGGAACTTGAGGAGCGAGAGGATGGTTGGATCGAGGGGAAAGAGGGAAGATCGGGCACGGGGTCTCGGCTCCTGGGTCGGCTCGAAGGAGGCGAAATGGGCCAGGAGGCCTGCGGGGAGGAGGAGAAGCCCACTGCGGCTGGAGGGCTTGAGGCCGAAGGAGGGAGGCGGGTAGGAGGCCTGGAGGCTGGGCCTCTACGACGATTTTAAATAAAAACGCAGCAGAAACAAATAAAAGAAGAGGAAAGAAAAGAAAGGTTAGGGGAAGATTTTTGGCAAGAGGTTAATTTTACTAGACTCGCGAAAATGTCCACGGTCCACGAAAAATAGGAGAGGCAAGAATTCAAGAGATAAATTGAACTCATTTGAATTAAATTCAAATGATTGAATATGAATGGGGGTATTTGAAGAGTCCAAAAATGTTGAGGATTTTGGAGGAACCTCGATAAACGAGAAAAGAAATATAGGGAAGGTTTGACGGTGAAACTTGAATTAAGAGGCATGGGGAATATTTGCAAGTGCGTTGGTTAATTCCAAACAAATGGAATATTATTATATAGCTCCCTAATAATATTGAGAGGCTTTTATATGTTTTAAAGAGAAGACATTCTTCCCTCGATTTAAATGGACCGAAGGTCCACACGATTTATTTAGGTTGAGATGCAAAAGAAAAATGACATGATGGCATGATGACATGATGCAATGCAAAAAAATAAGGCAAGCACAACTGAAACACACGGGAGAACCCGGAACATCAGGAATCTTCTGGAATCTTCTGGAATCTTCTGGGACGTCGGTCTTCGGGCGTCACAACTCTCCCATACTAACAGAGGATCTCGACCCGAGATCCTAGAGATAGCACCGGGTAGAAACGAAAAAGAAGAGGTAAAACAAAGTTGCTTCTTTGACAGACGAGTGAAAACAAAGAACCTTGAGAGGTTGAACAAATTGAAAGAAGAATAGAACAGAGATGCACGAAGTTAAGAGCACTCCGGTAAAAGGAGGAACAAGGAACATAATGAGAACCTTGTAAGTTGAAAGACATGAAACAAGAGCTCACGGATGACAAAAGAATTCCAAAACCACTCCGGTTAACCAAGATTGAGAAGGAATAAGAACGAAATAATTTGGACAGCACTCCGTCTGAAAATGGAAGGAATTAACATGAGCTAGCCAAGTTGGGAAGATACTTGATGAAAACAACAACACACAGCCTCCGGAACATTGACAGAATGGCACAAGGGTAAGAAAGATTCAGATAGCACTCCGGTTAAAAGACAGGCAAAACTTGAGAAGATGAGAGAATTCAAACGTTGGGCACAACACTCCAGTTAAATAGATAAACAAAGAAAAGAACATGATCTTGACAAAATGAGATTATGGGACCAAAAAGGGCAATATCACAATGCATCCGGAATGAAAGAATAGAATATAGATCAATGAAAGAAAAGAATGGAGAAGAAAAAAAATGACAACTTCTCTCAAAATGAATATGAAATCATCCTTACGAAGAAGTGTTGAACGGAGTTGATGGAAAATCAACAACGAAATGAATAAGCTTGATGTGGGCTTATGGAAAACATCTCAAAATTAAGAGGTGACAACCAGCCACTAACAGAAACGAATTGCTTGGATTGAGATCAACAAGGAGATGAAAAACTTATTTCACCGGAATGATAAATGAAGAACTTGGGTCATTTGTAAGCACCATAATAGCAACAATTCTCAAGGAAAGCTTTTAGGTGAAATATAACCCAAGATAACTCCAACGAATAAATTGAAGGATTGAAAAGATCTCCTGAAGAAAAGAAATGATGGTTTTAAATATCTCATTCTTGATAACTCGTGAATCGTGAAACATGAAGGAATTGTCAAGAATGACATAACACCATCTGAAAAATAAGGTAGAAAGGATTGCAATTGGAAAGCATGATGAAGAATGCTTGAGCTCCAACAAGAATCTTGATGAAGACTTCGAGGATGAATTAAAACATGATGAACCACCATGAAGAACTCCGGTAATGAAAGCATGAGAAGTGAAAGATGAAAAGAATAAGATTTAAGGCCTGCGATGAATTAGATGGAGCTTTGGAATGATATAATTGAGATAACTTGAAGCTCCGGAAAACAAGATGAACAACTTAGAACCAAGGATATGATATGATGAACAAGCTCCGGAAAACAGAGATTAAACACTTCGAGGAAATAAGAATAAGATTTATTGTATGCTTATCCTTCATCAAATTAAATTGATGACAAGCAACGGATTTGGCATACTACTTATTCTCGTTGGAAAGAATTAAAGAGAGATCTAGCACAAGCTTGGGTAAATATTGAATGAACCACCGGTAGGATTGTGAAAAGAACAAATGAATTAAAACGATAACAACAGAAGAGTAATCTTGAAAGAATCACCGTAAGAATATGGAGACGAACGAAGAGACATCAATGAAGAATATTTGGAAGACGAAGTTGAAAACTGAGAACGAAGAAATCTTCTGAAATGATGGCCTTCGGAGGATCACAATAAAAGAATTCATGAAATGCTTCGGATGGCATCAAAGAATTCCTCACAATCTGAACAATAATGAGGATGGTAAGAAGCTAGAACCATGAACCTTCAAGAGAACGGGCCAAGATTTAAGAGAAACACTTCTCCGGTCTTCAAAATCTGAGAAGACGATGAGATACACCACCATGAATTGTTGAGGCACTCCGGAATGAAGAATTAAAAGGTTGAACCAATGATGAAAAGAATTTGAAAGCGATCTTGGAGAAGGCATGTAACTGATGGAAATCATTCTTACGTCACACTTTGAAAAGAATTTCAAAATAACTCCGGAAATTAGAAGAGTCAGGTAAGATCCTGGAAAAGACCTGTGGGTTAGGGCCCACCCAAAAGAAATCACCGTTGAAAAGATTGCTTAAGAGATATTGCACCGGTTGAATTAAATGACTTGAGTAAGATGACAATGGTCAAAATAATTTGAACGGATTAAGAATGGAATTATGAATCTACAGCACTCCGGATATGAATAGCAAGAGGAGAATGATTAATTGGTGCACCGGAATAAGAAAGCATTGTGAAAAGAGGAACATGAGAAGATCAACACCGAAATCTTGAATTACATCCACCGGCAGAATTTGAGAACAAAAGAATGATGAACTTGAAGCTCTTGAGCATCTTCACGATAATTCACCGGATAAGAACATTGAAGGAAAAGAATGAAGAAACATCACATGAATAAAACGGATATTTCATTTAGAATTCGGGCTCAATGAAAAGGAGTGGGAGGGTGGGGCAAAACAAAGACAACTTGGGATGAATGAAATGGACACCGGTTGAAAAGAATTTAACATGACCACCTTGATGATTAAGAAGGACTAGCACTCCCATAGAAATATGAGAATACCGATTAGGAAAAGGTATGGAATCAACATTTGACATCGAAGCAACTCGAATACCAGAATCAAAACAAAAACAAAGGATAGATATGTTTATGAAGAAGATTATGTTGCAACATATCTATCCGAACAGAGAATTGAACGAATGAATTCCGCAGGTACATCAACTGGTCGAGAAGCCACTAGGGAGAACAAAAGATAAATAAAAAGGAACAAGGATCAGATAGAACAAATACAAGATAGAAGCTTCGTTCGACATATTCGTGCTGAAAGCTCATGGAACGTGTTACAAAAGGGTTTTGCAATCCCCGGATCAGCATAGCCAAGGACCCTTTAAGATGCAACTCCCGATCGGAACAAGCCCATAAAACCACTTCACTCAATGTAGAACCCCGAACTTCATATCATGCACTCATTGGAAGAATGCCTAGAACTACTAGATGAACCCACCTATTAATTTCCGAAAGTTTCCAGTTATGCAATCAGGTGTTGGGGATACAGGGGAAGCACCGCGCACTCAACTCTAATCCTACATCCAGCTGTATCCATCCTTCAACACATAACCAGTCTTTTCCGGAAACCGTTTACCTCGGACCTTCGAAACGCATCCACTATACAAGCTATGGCAATACTCCCGAACTACCTCCCCAGTACTGGGTGATGTCGGGGTTATCTTGCCACTAACCGCATAGGAGAGTTTTCGATGTCGGCCGTCTTAAGTATTCTAGTACCGCCGCGATGGATTTGTGACGATAACACCTCGGAGCTCAACTCCCCGAGACACTGCCACAACCCCTAATGACAAGAGGCATCGAGAACAATGTTCTCGTCACAAAGACATCGGAACAATCCAAACAATACTCGCGTGATCCTAAAAAATTTTTGGTGCATTTTTGAAAGTAGAAGAGGCAAGAGTAATCGTCAGGAGTCCTCACCAGAGTGAAAAGGGATGAGGAGCAAAAGAAATCCTACTCTCCGATATAAATATAGGACTCAAAACATTTTCAAGTGTGTGCCTAGACTCAACCGTCAACGATTCGATCAATCAGTGGGGGCTTCTAGGTCGGAGAAGGCTCTGATACCAACTTGTAATGCCCAGGATGGGACTATACCTCCTACGTGTCGAGGCACGACTTAAAGGTATAAGCCCATCCTAGAATGATCTCAAGTTTGGTATCTTTGCACGACTCATGTAAAAGTGGGATTAAATTGCAAAAGGAGATAGTTGGCTTACACTCGCCACTTCACACAATACATTACATAAGCAAAACATCATTCAAAACATCACAACCCGACTACGTGTGAAGATCCAAAGAAAGATACCAAAACAACATAAATCCACAGGTCTAGATCGAATCCTAGTAGAAACCACTACTGATCGTCAAAACGTCACAAGCATACGGCCACTCTCTCTTCATCGAGCTCCCAGTGAAGAACTTGAACCAGCTCCTGCGTCAAACCCGGCTGAACCTGCAACTGGTGTTGTAGTATCTGTGAGCCACGAGGACTCAGCAATCCCATAACCATGGGTATCAAGACTAGCAAAGCTTTGTGGGTAGGAAGAGGTAAAGTGGTGAGGTAGCAGCAGCGGCTAAGCATAATAGGGTGGCTAGCTTACAAGTACAAGAATAAGATGAGCATCTACGCAAACGGTCGCAAAAGTAGTGATCGCTAAAGATCCTGAACTACATACGAGTCAAACATAACCCCACCGGGTTCTCTTCTCAAAGTGAAAAGAGACAGTCACGGTTACTCACACAGTTGTGCGTTTTACTTCGGATCAACTGTCAAGTTTTCTACAACCGGACATTAACAAATTCCAATCTGCCACATAACCGCGGGCACGGCTTTCGAAAGATCATAACCCTGCAGGGATGTTCCAACTTAGCCCATCACAAGCTCTCACGATTAGCTAAAGTGATGAATATAATATCATCACCCCTTATCTTAGGGAAATCCGATCAGGCTCGGCATCCCGGTAGCACAAGACATTTCGACAATGGTAAAACAAGTCCAGCTAGACCTCCCGGTGTGTCGACACCCTGATAGTAGCCGCGCGTATCTCGTCTCAGGCCACAACCGGATGGGTGATGCTACAGGAGCCAATCCTCGAGTTTCCCCGTGGTGGCCCTCCAGGACCCCCGTTTGGGACCAACACCATCAGCACTGACCCCCTGCTATGTAGAAAGAATCCTCGGGTAGCGCTAACTCCCTATGCAAAATTAATTAATTAATTAAGTTGTTATTATGAGCAAATTAAAACCAATGTTGGGCCTTGCTGGAGGAGTTTTATTCAAAGTCGAACTGTCAAGGGGTCCCCATCCACCCATCGTGTAAGGAACGCAAAATCAAGGAACATAATGCCGGTTTATCGGCGCCTAAGGTGGCATGAGTGGAACAAAACACCGAGCAAAAGGCCAAGCCTTCCACCCATGCCCAGTATATAGGTGTGTTAATAATAATAATAGATATTGTGATATAACAACAACATGTTCCCTCCTGGAACGAACTTCATCTTCACCTGCAACTAACAACGCTATAAGAGGGGCTGAGCAAGCGGTAACATAGCCAAATAGTGGTTTTGCTAGGAAGGTGTGAAGGTTAGAGGTTTCATGGAAACAAGGAGAGGCTGACATAAAGATGGGTAGCGCGACATGTAACGATAGCATCGAGACAACTAAGCATGGCAATGGTAGTAAAGGTATCCAAGGGTATGATCATCTTGCCTGGGATTCCACAAGGAAGAAGAACGGATCCATGAAGTAGACGG
Organism: Secale cereale; assembly: GCA_902687465.1. NCBI lineage: Eukaryota > Viridiplantae > Streptophyta > Magnoliopsida > Poales > Poaceae > Secale > Secale cereale. The sequence goes on along the minus strand of LR738715.1, from coordinate 229,348,599 downwards.
AGCAACATAGTCGAGCGAATCCTCACAACTCCGGAACGAAACCGAAGCTAACAAGAGAAGCAACCGGAAAGAAGCAAACAACACGGTAAACACACAAGCATAAACATGGCATACAATGCACATCCAAGTATGATGCATGTCCGGTTTAATTTGCATGGCATGGTAAAGTGCACAAACAAAGCTATAAGTTAAGTGGAGCTCAATATGCAACGAGTTGCATATTGACGAAACACCACATTTATTTAATTGACTCTCGTTATTTACAAGACATGATTAAATGTTTGTTAACATAGCAAGAGGTGAAGCATAATAAAACTACACATCTAGACATTTTAAATGAGGCCGGAAATAACAACAACAATTCCGGAAAATCCCCATGAGCATGTTTAGTAATTTTTAAGCAAAAAACAATTAAACCTTTTAGTGTTGTTAACATGATGCGGATCACATGATTAAGTTTATGCAATTTTTATTAAAAGGTTGACAGGAAGAAGATATGAAGTATTGTCACCGTGGTGGAAAGAAAGGGTGCCACGGCAACGATCCGAAATGGTGCCACGCAACATCTCGGTTCCGGTAACTCGTCGAGAGACCGGTGCAAAAGATGAAGGGCGGCGTGAACGTGCGGAACAAGATGAAGGTGGGGTGATCCCGTTGCCAGGTTCCCACGGGTCGGCGACGAGGCAACCGAGGAGCACGACAAAAGATGAAACGGGCACGGTGCACACAAGGGCAACATCTCATACAACACAAGCATCTCACGGGTCATCGTCTCGGGGTTATACCTTCGGGACAATCGTTCCTGGGGCGGTTCGAGATCGTAGTGGAAGCAGTGGTACTCGCGGTCGTAGAGGAAGTAGGCGTTCCGCTTCCGAAGAGGTACTTGTTATGTAGCCGTTCAAGTTCCCGTTGATGTTCGGTTCGTCGAGGTACTTGGCGCATCGTTGCACTTGGCGTAGTCGAACTTGACATATCCAAAGGGGTACTTGGCGGGTCGTCGTGGGAAGTAGTGGTACACGTTCGTAGTCGTTCACGGAGCTCGTAGCCGTTCGGTCGTCGTGGTACTTGGTCGTATCGGAGAGGAACTTGATGCATCCGAGAGGTACTTGGCGGTCTTGAGGGTCCCTCGTTCGACGAACTTGGCGTCCACGGCAGCAAGCAAAAGAGGCGCGGCAACATGGCAGCAAGCAAAAACAGCAGCAACACAAGGCACACAAGCAAAACTGCAGCACGGGGAGGCGCTGCGGGAACGACCGGCGAAGAGGAGGCAGCAGGCCTCGGGCGCTGGCGATGGAAGTGGCGCGGCGCCGCGGCCTGGCTGGAGACGTAGGCAGGGGCCTGGTCGTGGTACTGGAGGGGACGAGGGTGCGGTCCCAGGCCGAGGCAGGGCGGCTCCTGGCGCTGATGGATGCTCGGCGGGGGGAGGAAGGGGCCCGGGGCGCGCATCACCTGGCGAGGCGTGGCGCTCTGGCCGACGAGGCCCAGGCGGAGGCGCTCGGGCGCTTGTCCCGCGGGGCCCTGAAGATGGAGACGAGGGGAGATGGAGGCCAGGCGCGGGTCGGGCTCCTGGCGCGGCGGGCGCTCGGAAGGGGGCTTGAAGGAGTGGGACTCGGGGTCGCTAGCTCTGGGCGCTGCGAGGGGCGCGAGATGGAATCGCCAGAGAGAGCGAGGGATGCGGGAACTTGAGGAGCGAGAGGATGGTTGGATCGAGGGGAAAGAGGGAAGATCGGGCACGGGGTCTCGGCTCCTGGGTCGGCTCGAAGGAAGGAGGGAGATGGGGTCGCTGCGAGCGAGCGAGAGGGACGAGGGGAACTGGCGGCGGCTGAGGGAGGAGCGACGGGAGATGCTCTCGGGCTAGGGTTAGGGGAGTTGGCCAAATGGGCCAGGAGGCCTGCGGGGAGGAGGAGAAGCCCACTGCGGCTGGAGGGCTTGAGGCCGAAGGAGGGAGGCGGGTAGGAGGCCTGGAGGCTGGGCCTCTGCGACGATTTTAAATAAAAACGCAGCAGAAACAAATAAAAGAAGAGGAAAGAAAAGAAAGGTTAGGGGAAGATTTTTGTCAAGAGGTTAATTTTACTAGACTCGCGAAAATGTCCACGGTCCACGAAAAATAGGAGAGGCAAGAATGCAAGAGATAAATCGAACTCATTTGAATTAAATTCAAATGATTGAATATGAATGGGGGTATTTGAAGAGTCCAAAAATGTTGAGGATTTTGGAGGAACCTCGATAAACGAGAAAAGAAATATAGGGAAGGTTTGACGGTGAAACTTGAATTAAGAGGCATGGGGAATATTTGCAAGTGTGTTGGTTAATTCCAAACAAATGGAATATTATTATATAGCTCCCTAATAATATTGAGAGGCTTTTATATGTTTTAAAGAGAAGACATTCTTCCCTCGATTTAAATGGACCGAAGGTCCACACGATTTATTTAGGTTGAGATGTAAAAGAAAAATGACATGATGGCATGATGACATGATGCAATGCAAAAAAAAATAAGGCAAGCACAACTGAAACACACGGGAGAACCCGGAACATCTGGAATCTTCTGGAATCTTCTGGAATCTTCTGGGACGTCGGTCTTCAGGCGTCACAATCAATATGTCCCAATCCTTTTTTTAGCAAAGGACAGGCCTGGACAAACTCTTATATGAAGGAAAGCGCTCCCGAGGACACATGTGAATTATCGTCAAGCTAGTTTTCATCACGTTCATATGATCCGCGTTCATTACTTTGATAATTTGGTATGTGGGTGGACCGGTGCTTGGGTGCCGCCCTTACTTGAACAAGCATCCCACTTATGATTAACCTCTATTGCAAGCATCTGCAACTACGAAAGAAGTATTAAGGTAAACCTAACCATAGCATGAAACATATGGATCCAAATCAGCCCCTTACGAAGCAATGCATAAACTAGGGTTTAAGCTTCTGTCACTCTAGCAACCCATCATCTACTTATTACTTCCCAATGCCTTCCTCTAGGCCCAAAAAATGGTGAAGTGTCATGTAGTCGATGTTCATATGACACCACTAGAGGAAAGACAACATACATCTCATCAAAATATCGAACGAATACCAAATTCACATGACTACTTATAGCAAGACTTCTCCCATGTCCTCAAGAACAAACGTAACTACTCAAAAATCGTATTCATGTTCATAATCATAGGGGTATTAATATGCATAATAGATCTGAACATATGATCTTCCACCAAGTAAACCAACTAGCATCAACTACAAGGAGTAATCAACACTACTAGCAACCCACAGGTACCAATCTGAGGTTTTGATACAAAGATTGGATACAAGAGATGAACTAGGGTTTGAGAGGAGATGGTGCTGGTGAAGATGTTGCTGAAGATAACCCTCCCCAAGATGGGAGAGTTGTTGGTGATGACGATGGCGATGATTTCCCCCTCACGGAGGGAAGTATCCCCGGCAGAATAGCTCCGCCGGAGCCCTAGATTGGTTCCGCCAAGGTTCCACCTCGAGACGGCGGCGCTTCGTCCCGAAAGCCTCCTTTTGATTTTTTCCAGGTCAAAACACCTCATATAGCAGAAGATGGGTATTGGGGGGCTGCCAGGTGGCCCACGAGGCAGGGGGCGTGCCCAGGGGGTAGGGCGCACCCCCCACCCTCGTGGACGGTGGGTGGCTGTAATGCCCAGTATGCGACTATGTCTCCCACGTGTCGAGGCACGACTTAAAGAAAGAATCGCATACTAGAATGATCTCAAGTATGGTATCTTTGCACAACTCATGTAAAAGCAGGGATGAAAGCGTAAAATGGTAGTTGGCTTACACTCGCCACGTCACACAATGAAATACATTAACATACATCATCCAAATAACATCAGAGTCCAACTACGGACAAAATCCAAACGAAAAGATACCATAAATAACACAAGGTCTGATCGCCCCTAGTAGAAGCCACTAGTGACCGTCGGGATAAAACACATAGTAATGTCCACGCTCTTTATCGAACTCCCAGTACAGCTCTGTCCCATCTCCTGTATAGTTCTCAACGGTGCCTGCATCTGGTGTGTGTTGAATCTGTGAGCCACAGAGGACTCAGCAATCCCATTCCCGGGTAACAAAACTTTCAAAGCCTTGGGTGTGGAAAGGCTTTAAACAAGGTTGCAGCAGCACTAAGCACTAGCTTACGAGTTTAGAGCGAGAAGAGAACAACTGCCAAGGATTGCCAAGTTGATCACGAAGTGATCCTAGCTACTCACGATCAAACATAACCCCATCGTGTTCACTTCCCGAACCCCTTAGGAAAAAGACCATCACGGATACTAACGCTGGTAGTGTATTCAAGAACATGGTGTCAAGTTATCTACAACCGGATATTAACAAATTCCCATCTGCCACATAACCGCGGGCACGGCTTTCGAAAGATCAAACCCTGCAGGGGTGTCCCAACTTAGCCCATCACAAGCTCACGATCTGCGGAGTCGGAACTCCAAGGTGGGAAGACCCGAGTATTCTCGGAATCCCATGCTCAAGATATTCCGACAAAGGTAAAACTAATCCAGCAGGACCTCCCGGCGTGCCGACAGCTGACAGTAGCCGCACGTATCTATTCTCAGGCCACGACCGGATGGGACATCCTACAGGTGAATACCAGCCCTTGAGTTTCCTCGAGGTGGCCCCGCAGGCTGCCCAGTTTGGACCAACACTTATGAGGAGCACTGGCCCGGGTTGTTAATTAAGAACTCGGTTTTGCAATGCCTTATGCAAGTTTTAGTTATTAGGCAAATGTAAAACCAATGTTGGGCCTTGCTGGAAAAGCTTTAGCACTGAGCGAGTTATCGAGGGGGGCCCATAAACCCCAACTGTGTTAGGGGCGCAAAATCAAGGAACATAACACCGATTTATCGGTTCCTAGGGTGGCATGAGTGGAACAAAACACCAAGAAAGAGGCTTAGCCTTCCACCCCTTACCAATATATAGGTGATTTAGTTTAATAGTTTATATATTGTGATATCCCAACAATAACTTCATCACGAAGCAAGAATCTTCAAGTCTTCACCTGCAACTAACAATGCTATAAGAGGGGCTGAGCGAAGCTTACTTAGCCAAACAGCGGTTTGCTAGGAGGGTGGTTAAAGAGTTTCATGGCAACAATAGGAGGGCTGACAAACAGACATAGGCATCGAGGCAATATCTAAAGAGCGAGACATCTAGCATAGGCAAAGATAGTAGTCATATCTCGGTATGGTCATCTTGCCTGTTGATTCCACGGAGGGATCATAACCTTGCTCCTGAAACTCAGCCTCGGTAGGAACCTCGTACTCCGAATTGGCTCCCGGCTCTACCCAAAACAAGAACACAATAACGACACAATATCAAACACGATGCAATGCACAATCAACATGATGCAAGTATGATGTGCGTATGCATGAGGATGATCTTGAGCCTAAGGAGAAGATGATGGAAAATGCCTCATCTTGGGAAACCAAGCAAGCCACTGGATAGAGGGGAGGATTTTGGTTGAAATCGATATAAAGATCACCGGAAATGGACACACGGTTTGCAAATGACAAGCAAAACAATATTCAAGAAAAACTGCAGTTTATAGCAACCTGGCATCTTTGGAGCAAGAAATAATTATCCTACATCACTCAAACATGGAGACAAAGGGCATGGATGTGAAATAGACATGATATTTAACAAGCATGAACTTATAACACACCCAAAACCTTGCTGGAACACAATTAAACAAGCATGGCAGGTTGCAATAAATTACAGAATTCTCAGACTTCGTGAAAATTACAAGGCATGGTAGAAATTACAACGAATATGCAAGTTTACAAGCTTATGCAACTCAACTCAAAGCATAACATGACAAGTTAAGTTAACCAACAACAAGAAGACATATTTGAGAAGCTACTCATGTGAAGAACATGCTCATAGGATGCATAGAACACTAGCTACACTCGTGGCAAAACTGAACTTGTTGATAAAATGCTGACAGATACATTTTATAGTCACTTGGGAGCATGAAAACAACAAGTTACATCAAGCCATCATGCAAGCAAAAGGCGTGGAAATAACATACATAACATGCTCTTCAAGAATAACCACATAGTTACTTATACAACATACTAGAGCATGTCCCAAACACCATGGCAAAAGTGCAAAAGTTTATCCAGACTTAGCAAAATCTGGGCATGATGACAGATAAATTTTATAGCAACTTGAGGGCCTCATAATATCAAGCTATAACATGGCATCATGGCAAACAAGTGCATGAATAGCTAGAGCATAACATATACTTCAAGGAACATCCATTGGACAACCCTAAACATGCACAACAAAGACGGTGGCAACATGGATACATGGCAATAAATTTAACGGATTCACACTTAGCAAAAATTTATAAACATGATGACATGTTAACAAGCTTGTTGCACTCATATTAAGACATATCATGGCATTAAAATGAATCTATCATGTAAGCACATACTCAAGAGCGAAACTCATGTTGACACCTAGCTCATATGACACATGGATAAATAAGCACAAGCAAGACAATACATCATCTCATAACAAGTTCAAAAACTTATCAGCCAAATGCACTTTTGCAACAGAGATAAACATGATAATATGACAACTAACATGAATGCTACAGCAACCATCATGTAGAGCATTTCACCACGAAGATTTGGACATATCATTCACTCCATTCGGACCAACATGTACAAAGTTATCAGCTCACGAACATGGCAACAAATTTACACAGACAACAAGTTACAGCAACATGCACTCTTGCCACGAAGATTGAGTCAACTAGATGAACTCTAACATACATGAAACTGGTACTAACATGTAGAGCATGACGAGATGAACATTTCGACATGTCATATGCGCAAAACGGAGCAACGAGCACGAAGTTATCACATGGCAAAGGAGGCAACAAATTTACGAAATCCGGGGACTTCGTGGAAATTACCTCCGTGAAAAGTCAACGCGGGACGGGACGGATCGGGACGGAGGGATCAGGGATGTCGGGGCGTTTGGTTCGCGGGGGTGGTGGATCTGATCCACCCCCGGTGGATCTCGATCGGGGCCGGAGCTCTCGGCGGAGCTCGGTCGGAGGCGGCGGTCGGTGGCGGGGAAGAGGCCGGCGAGGTGGTCGGCGGCGGCGGCTGGTGGTGGTGCGGCCGTGGTGGCGGCGGCACGGGCGGCAGGAGGCGGCGCGGGACGGCGCCGGCGGGAGGCGGCCGGAGGAGTGGCCGGCGCCGGCGGCTCGGGCGCGGGCGGCGGAAGACGCGCGGAGGCGGCGGAAGGCACGCGGAGGCGGCGGGGCGAAGACGGCGGCGGCTGGGCCCCGCTGGCCCGCGATGGGCTCGGCGGGCCTCGGCGGCGCGCGGCGGCGGGGAGCCCGGCGGCTGACACGTGGAGTGTCCTGGTTGGCCGAGGGGGGCGGAGCGGACGCGCCCGACCGGGACGGACGTGTCCGGCGGCGCGGGGAGCTCGGATCTAGGGTTTTTACCCGAAAATGGACGTGGGGAGGCTGTTTTATAGGTAGAGGGAGCTAGGAAGGTCCAAATGGGGAGCGGTTTTCGCCCACACGATCACGATCGGACGACCGAGAGGATGGGAGTGGTTGTGCTGGGTTAGTGGGCTATTGTGGAGGGGGTCTTGGGCCAAAAGGAAGAGGACCTTTTAGCCCACTAGGTTAACCGTTGAAGTATCAAACGACCTCCAAACGCGATGAAACTTGATAGGCGGCCTACACGTACTAAAACAACAACGCATGACAAGTCTTACCTCATTCCGAGAACGTTTCGCGGCCACATACGAAAGAAGGACTCGGGGGTGCCACGGGCACGCTCATGAGTGTCAGAACTCGAAACAGACAACAGGAAGAGACGAGCAGGACCGGGTGCAAGTGACAACACGAATGCAAACATGATAACATGACATGGATGAAATGCACACACGCACACGACAAAACGAAGAAACCCAAAATGAAAGAAGAGCCCAGAATGGAATTGATTAAGTCAACGAAGATTATATTGCCATAAATGGAAGGTATCACATATGGGGTGTTACAAACTCTCCTACACTACAAAAAGGTCTCGTCCCGAGATCTAGGACTGGAAGAAGGAGGGATACTCGGAACGAAAGTGATCTTCTTGTTCCCACGTAGCTTCTCGGTCGGTATGGTGTGACCACTTCACTTGCAAGAATTTGATGGACTTGTTGCGGGTCTTGCGCTCAGTTTCCTCAAGAATAGCAACAGGGTGCTCACGATAAGACAAGTCTTGTTGAAGATCAATCTCCTCGAACGGAATGGTGCGTTAAGGTGTCTTGAAGCACTTGCGGAGTTGAGACACATGAAACACATCATGAACATTAGCAAAGTTGGAGGGAAGCTCGAGTTGGTAGGCTAGATCGCCTCTCTTGCCAAGAATCTTGAAAGGGCTCACGTATCTTGGGGCAAGCTTGCCCTTGATACCGAACCTCTGAGTGCCCTTCATAGGAGAAACACGAAGATAGACATGGTCTCCAATGTCGAAAGCCAAGTCACGATGCTTGCCGTCATAGTATCTCTTTTGACGCGATTGAGCGGCTTTGAGATTCTCACGTATGACTTTGCACATTTCTTCGGCTTCTGAGATCAAATTATTTCCAAGAAGTTGACGTTCACCAGTCTCGGACCAGTTGAGAGGGGTACGACACTTTCTGCCATAGAGGATTTCAAAAGGAGCTTTGCCGGCACTTGCTTGGAAACTGTTGTTGCAGGAGAATTCGACAAACGGGAGACAATCTTCCCATTTCATACCGAAAGAGATGACACAAGCTCTTAGCATGTCTTCAAGGATCTGGTTCACTCTTTCGACTTGACCACTAGTCAGAGGGTGAAACGCAGTGCTGAAGAATTTTTTTTGCCCATGGCTGACTAAAAGGAATCCTAGAACTTGGAGATGAACAAACTTCCACGGTCCGAGGAGATGACTTGAGGAATGCCATGCAAAGAAACAATTCTGGAGGTGTACAACTCTGTCAGCTAAGCTGTGTTGATGGATTCTTTGACGAGAAGAAAATGAGCTACTTTAGTTAGCTTGTCAATCACTACAAAGATAGCATCATTTCCCTTCTTAGACTTGGGAAACCCAGTGACAAAATCCATTTCAATGTGATCAAATTTCCACTCGGGAATAGGTAGAGGTTGAAGGAGACCGGCTGGAGGTTGATGCTCTGCCTTCACTCTTCTGCAGATATCACATTCATTCATGAATTGGGCAATCTCCCTTTTCATGAGAGTCCACCAATATGATTGCTTGAGGTCTTGGTACATCTTGGAACTTCCGGGATGAATCGAGAGGAGGGAGTCATGTGCTTCGTTCATTATGAGCTTCCTGAGATCACCCTTGGGAACCACAATTCTGTCCTCAAAGAACAAGGTGTCTTTCTCATCAACGCGATAGCATTTGTATTTGGGAGTACCCTTAGCAATACCATGTTTCACTTTCTGCACTATAGCATCACTGAGTTGGGCCTCACGGATTTGATCTTCCAAGGTAGGAGCAACTTGAAGGTTTGCAAGAAAGCATTGCGGAACAACTTGGAGGTTGAGCTTCCTGAATGATTCATGAAGTTCATGCTGGAATGGTTTGAGAAGTAGTCTGTTGCAATACACCTTTCTATTCAAGTCATCTGTAATGACATTGGCCTTGCCAGGAGTGTACTCAATGCTTGGATCATACTCTTGAATCATCTCAACCCAACGAGTCTGGCGAAGGTTAAGGTTTGGCTGTGTGAAGATGTACTTCAAGCTCTTGTGATCGGTGAAGATGTCCACTTTTCTTCCCAACAGAAGGTGTCTCCACGAGATCAAGGCATGTACAACTGCTGCTAGCTCTAGATCATGTGTGGGGTAATTCTTCTCATTTGGTTTCAACTGACGAGAAGTGTATGCCACAATCTTCTTGTCTTGTATGAGAACACCACCAAGACCTTGCAATGAAGCATCACAAAAGACTTCATAAGGCTTGGACTCATCCGGAGGAGTAAGAACCGGAGCAGAAATGAGCTTCTCTTTGAGTGTTTTGAATGCCACATCACAATCAGGAGTCCACGAGTACTTGACATTCTTCCGCAACAGGTTGGAAAGAGGCTTGGCAATCTTGGAGAAGTTATCAACGAACCTTCTGCAATAGCTAGCGAGACCAAGGAAGCTTGGGAGTTGCTTGACATTCTGCGGGGGTTCCTAGTTGACAATAGCTTCAACTTTCTCGGGGTTCATAGAAATGCCCTCGGCAGAGATAATATGGCCAAGATAAAGGACTTTATCCAGCTAGAATTCACATTTGGAGAACTTCGCATAGAACTTGTGTTCACGGAGCCTGTCAAGGACCAAACAATGGTGCTTGGAATGGTCTTCATTATTCTTGGAGAATACCAAGATGTCATCCAGATAGACGAGAAAAAAATCATTGGTGTAGGGGTTGAATATGAAGTGCATCATCCTTGAGAAGGTGGGTGGAGCATTTGCAAGGCCGAAAGACATGACTGTGTATTCATAAGAGCCATAGCTTGTTCTGAATGCGGTCTTGTGAATATCTTCTTCACGGATACGAATCTTATGGTAACCCATCCAGAGATCGAGCTTCGAGAACACCTTTTCTCCTTTGAGCTGCTCGAACAATTCATTGATATTGGGGAGCGGGTACTTATTCTTTATTGTCTTCTTGTTCAATGGTCGGTAATCAACGCAAAGGCGTTCCGTGCCATCCTTCTTCTTGACAAATAGAACACCACAGCCCCAAGGAGAAGTACTAGGCCTGATTAGGCCCATACGTTCTTGCTCATCGAGTTGTTTCTTCAGCTCCTTCAACTCTTCAGGAGAAAGCTTGTACGGACGCCTACATGCTGGCTCGGTACCGGGCTCGAGTTCAATGACGAATTCAACTTAACGATGGGGAGGCATGCCTGGAAGCTCTTCAGGGAAAACATCTTCATATTCATTGACCACCGGAATCTGAGAAATGGCATTAATCTCGCCCTTGTCATTGAGAGAGAATAGCCTGATTGTGTTATCTCGAGAGGCGAAGATAATCACGTCTTCGTCAGGATGAATAAGGTTGACTTCCTTATTTGCACAATCAATGTTTACATCATGCTTGGAGAGCCAATCCATCCCAAGAATAAGATCAATGTCGGAGTTGCCGAGAATAACCGTAGAAACTAGAAAACTGTAATCACCCATATGAATAGATATATCCGGAGCCACCATACTAGAAGTCATTTGTTTCCCCGGAGAAGTAACTTGCAACTTTTGAGGTAAGGCCACTGTGTCCACATTATGCTTGGATGCAAATGCATATGACATGAAAGAATGTGATGCACCAGAATCAAACAAAACTTTAGCAGGTTTAAGGTTAACTGGAAGATTACCAAGTATCACATCTGAAAAATTCTCTGCTTGAGCTGCATTCATCAGATTCACTCTTGCAACCTTGGGATTATGCTTGACAATAGCAGTGCTGACAGGTGGAGGAGGCGGAAGGCGCCTTGGGTTGGGACACTTGTTGGCAAGTGACCCTTTTGAGAACTCTTGTTGCAAATCACTTCTGAGAGAGGCCGGTGATAAGGACCACTTGATCTTGAAGCTTGAAACTGAGGCTTGGACTGATTGCTTGGGTTGGGTGGGTGGGAGAAGCCATGGCCACCTGAATGCTTGTTGTTGTTTGGAGGACGGAGCACTGGAGGAGGCGGTAGCCAGAACTTCTGCTGCTTGGCAACCACTTGAGAAGACGAGGAGGAGTGAACAGCATCTCTGACCCTCTTTTTCGAAGCTTCACTCTTGAGCTGAGCTGCCTCTTGCTTGAGATCCATATTGTAGAATTGGTCAAATTCATCCGGCTCAAACAAGGTGAGAGCTAGTTGGAGTTCATCTTTCAGACCACCACGGAACTGATAAATCTTGCTCTTGGAATCGAGGATGTCTTGCTTCGCATAATGGGCGAGATTCTGGAACTTGACATTGTATTGATAGACGGACATGGTGCCTTGCTTCAGGTTGCGGAATTTCTCACGCATGCCTTCAATGACACTGGTTGGAATGTGGTGAGAGCGGAAATCTTTGCAGAAGTCAGTCCACACGATCTCACGTTCACCTTTGGAATCTTTGTACTGTTGCCACCAATCAGCAGCTTGATCTTTGAGTTGGAAGGCGGCAAACTTGACATAATCCTCAGGTCTCACATTACTGCATTCAAAGTGCTTTTTGATGTCTGTGATCCAGTCTTCAGCATCTAGCAGGTCCACACAGTAACTGAACGACTTTGGTTGGTTTTCCAGGAATTGGTTCAGAGTCGCAAAGTGAGGTTGATTGAACAGATTGCCTTGGCCTTGGTTCCCATGATTGCCTTGATTTGCTTGGTTGGCTTGAAAGTTCTGCATCATTTGCATAAGCATCTGGGTGTTCTGATTGGTCGCTTGCATAATTGCTCTCGATGCCTCATACGGAGGAGGAGGGGAAGGAGGACGTTCAGGAACACACTCTTCTTCACCCTCTTGGTTAGGGTTGGGAACCTTCTTAGGAGCCATCCTGAATGAGATGACAACTATTAGCCATTATGGAAATTCTATAAGCTGAATCAACGGCTAGAAATTGCAACATAAGTCTTCACAAAACATTCGAACAAAACGAACTTTAATGGTACAACAATCTTCTCGAGAAGCCACTTGGAAGAACAAAAGGTAAATAAAAACAACAAGGTGCAGGCGGAACAAATACATGATAGAAGCTTCGTCCCACATGTTCGTGATGAATGCTCATGGAACGTGTTACAAAGGATGTTGAAATCCCCGGATCAACATAGCTAAGGACCCTTTAAGATGCAACTCCCAATTGGAACAACGCCCATGGAACCTCTTCACTCGATGTTGAACCCCAAACCTCATACCATGCACTCGTTGGAAGAATGCCTACGAGCTACTTGAAGAACCCACCTATTAATTTTCGAAGGTTTCCAGTTATGCAATCGGGTGTTGGGGATACAGGGGAAGCACCGCTCACTCAACTCTAATCCTACATCCAGCTGTATCCATCCTTCAACACATAACCAGTCATCTTCGGAAACTGTTTACCTCGGACCTTCGAAACACATCCGCTATACAAGTTGTGGCAATACTCCCGAACTATCTCCCCAGTACTGGGTGACGTCGGGGTTATCTCACCACCATACATGCATAGAAGAGTTTTTGATGTTGGCCGCCTTAAGTATTCTAGAACCGCTGCGATACATTTGTGACAACAACACCTCAGAGCACAACTACTCGGGACACTGCCACAACCCCTAAATGACAGGAGGCATCGAGAACAATATTCTCGTCACAAAGATATCGGAACAATCCAAACAATACTCGCGTGATCCTAAAAAAAATTTAGTGAATTTTTGAGAGTAGAAGAGATTGAACAACGTGAGGAGTCCTCACCAGAGCGATGAAGGAATGAGGAATAAAAAGAAATCCTACTCTCCGATATATATAGGACTCAAAACATTTTGTGTGTGTGTGCCTAGACTCAACCGTCAACGATTCGATTAATCAGGGGGGCTCCTAAGTCGGAGAAGGCTCTAATACCAACTTGTAATGCCCAGTATGCGACTATGTCTCCCACGTGTCGAGGCACGACTTAAAGACATAATCACATACTAGAATGATCTCAAGTATGGTATCTTTGCACAACTCATGTAAAAGCAGGGATGAAAGCGTAAAATGGTAGTTGGCTTACACTTGCCACGTCACACAATGAAATACATTAACATACATCATCCAAATAACATCAGAGTCCGACTACGGACGAAATACAAATGAAAACATACCATAAATAACACAAGGTCTGATCGCCCCTAGTAGAAGCCACTACTGATCGTCGGGATAAGACACATAGTAACGTCCACGCTCTTCATCGAACTCCCAGTACAGCTCTGTCCCATCTCTTGTATAGTTCTCGACGGTATCTGCATCTGGTGTGTGTTGAATCTGTGAGCCACAGAGGACTCAGCAATCCCGTTCCCGGGTTACAAAACTTTCAAAGCTTTGGGTGTGGAAAGGCTTTAAACAAGGTTGCAGCAGCACTAAGCACTAGCTTACGAGTTTAGAGCGAGAAGAGAACAAGTGCCAACGATCGCCAAGTTGATCACGAAGTGATCCTAGCTACTCACGATCAAACATAACCCCACCGTGTTCACTTCCCGAACCCCTTCGGAAAGAGACCATCACAGATACTCACGCATGTAGTGTATTCAAGAACATGGTGTCAAGTTGTCTACAACCGGATATTAACAAATTCCCATCTTCCAAATAACCGCGGGCACGACTTTCGAAAGATCAAACCCTGCAGGGGTGTCCCAACTTAGCCCATCACAAGCTCACGATCTACGGAGTCGCAACTCCAAGGTGGGAAGACCCGAGTATTCTCAGAATCCCGTGCTCAAGATATTCCGACAAAGGAAAAACTAATCCAGCAAGACCTCCCGGTGTGCCGACACCCTGACAGTAGCCGCGCGTATCTAGTCTCAAGCCACGACCAGATGGGACATCCTACAGGTGAATACCAACCCTTGAGTTTCCTTGAGGTGGCCCCGCAGGCTGCCCAGTTTGGACCAACACTCATGAGGAGCACTGGCCCGGGTTGTTAATTAAGCACTCGGGTTTGCAATGCCCAATGCAAGTTTTAGTTATTAGGCAAATGTAAAACCAATGTTGGGCCTTGCTGGAAAAGCTTTAGCACTGAGGGAGTTATCGAGGGGGGCCCATAAACCCCAACCGTGTTAGGGACGCAAAATCAAGGAACATAACACCGGTTTATCGATTCCTAGGGTGGAATGAGTGGCACAAAACACCAAGCAAGAGGCTTAGCCTTCCACCCCTTACCAATATATAGGTGATTTAGTTTAACAGTATATATATTGTGATATCCCAAGAATAACTTTATCACGAAGAAAGAATCTTCAAATCTACACCTGCAACTAACAACGCTATAAGAGGGGTTGAGCGAAGCTTACTTATCCAAACAACGGTTTGCTAGGAGAGTGGTTAAAGAGTTTCATGGCAACAATAGGAGGGCTGACAAACAGACATAGGCATCGAGGCAATATCTAAAGAGCGAGACATCTAGCATAGGCAAAGATAGTAGTGATATCTCGGTATGGTCATCTTGTCTGTTGATTCCACGGAGGGATCGTAACCTTGCTCCTCAAACACAGCCTCGGTAGGAACCTTGAACTCCGAATCGGCTCCCGGCTCTACCCAACACAAGAACACAACAACGACACAATATTAAACACGGTGCAATGCACAATCAACATGATGCAGGTATGATGTGCGTATGCATGAGGATGCTCTTGAGCCTAAGGAGAAGATGATGGAAAATGCCTCATCTTGGGAAACTAAGAAAGCCACTGGATAGAGGGGAAGATTTCGGTTGGAATTGATATAAAGATCACCGGAAACAGACGCACGGTTTGCAAATGACAAGCAAAACAATATTCAAGCAAAATTGCAGTTTACATCAACATGGCATCTTTGGAGCAAGAAATAATTATGCTACAACACTCAAACATGGAGACAAAGGGCATGGATGTGAAATAGACATGATATTTAACAAGCATGAACTTAGAACACACTCAAAACCTTGCTGGAACAAAATTAAACACGCATGGCAAGTTGCAATAAATTTATAGAATTATCAGACTTAGTGAAAATTACCAGGCATGGCAGAAATTAGAACGAATATGCAAGTTTACAAGCTTGTGCAACTCAACTCAAAGCATAGCATGGCAAGTTAAGGTAACCAACAACAAAAGACATATTTGAGAAGCTACTCATGTCAAGAACATGCTCATAGGATGCATAGAACACTAGCTACACTAGTGGCAAAACCGAACTTGTTGATAACATGCTGACAGATACATTTTATAGTCACTTGGGAGCATGAAAACAACAAGTTACAGCAAGCCATCATTCAAGCAAAAGGCATGGCAATAACATTCATAACATGCTCTTCAAGAATAACCACATAGCTACTTCTACAACATAATAGAGCATGTCCCAAACACCATGCCAAAAGTGCAAAAGTTTATCCAGACTTAGCAAAATCTGGGCATGCTGACAGATAAATTTTATAGCAACTTGAGGGCCTCATAACAGCAAGCTACAGCATGGCATCATGGCAAAAAAGTGCATGGATAGCTAGAGCATAACATATACTTCAAGGAACATCCATTGGACAACCCTAAACATGCACAACAAAGACGGTGGCAACATGGATACATGGCAATAAATTTAAAAGATTCACACTTAGCAGAAATTTATAAACATGATGACATGTTGACAAGCTTGTTGCACTCATATCAAGACATATCATGGCATGAAAATGAATCTATCATGTAGAGCACATACTCAAGAGCAAAACTCATGTTGACACCTAGCTCATATGACACATGGATAAATAAGCAAAAGCAAGACAATACATCATCTCATAACAAGTTCAGAAACTTATCAGCCAAATGCACTTTTGCAACATAGATAAACAAGACAATATGACAAGTAACATGAATGCTACAGCAGCCATCATGTAGAGCATTTCACCACGAAGAGCTGGACATATCATTCACTCCATTTGGACCAATATGCACAAAGTTATCAGCTCACGAACATGGCAACAAATTTACACAGACAACAAGTTACAGCAATATGCACTCTTGCCACGAAGATTGAGTCAGCTAGATGAACTCTAACATGCATGAAACTGGTACTAACATGTAGAGCACGACAAGACGAACATTTCGACATATCATACGCGCAAAACGGAGCAACGAGCATGAAGTTATCACATGGCAAAGGAGGCAACAAATTTACGGAATCCGGGGACTTAGTGGTAATTACCTCCGCGTAAAGTCAACGCGGGACGGGACGGAGCGGGACGGAGGGATCCGGGAAGTCGGGGCGTTTGGTTCGCGGGGGTGGTGGATCTGGATCGGGGCCGGAGCTCTCGCCGGAGCTCAGCCGGAGGCGACGACTGGTGGCGGGGAAGAGGCCGGCGAGGTGGTCGACGGTGGCGGCCGGTGGTGGTGCGGCCGGAAACGGCGGCCGAGGTGGCGGCGGTGCTGGCGGGAGGCGTCGCGGGGCGGCGGCGGGAGGCGGCGCGGGGCGGCGCCGGCGCCTCGGGCGCGGGCGACAGAAGGCGCGCGGAGGCGGCGGGGCGGAGACGGCGGCGGCTGGGCCCCGCGGGCCCACGATGGGCTCGACGGGCCTCGGCGGCGTGCGGCGGCGGGGAGCCCGGCGATTGACACGTGGAGTGTCCTGGTTGGCTGAGGGGAGCGGAGCGGACGCGTCCGACCAGGACGGACGTGTCCGGCGGCGCGGGGAGCTCGGTTCTAGGGTTTTTACCCGAAAATGGACTTGCGGCGGCTGTTTTATAGGTAGAGGGAGCTAGGAAGGTCCAACTGGGGAGCGGTTTTCGCCCACACAATGACGATCCGATGACCGAGAGGATGGGAGTGGTTGTGCTGGGTTAGTGGGGTGTTGTGGAGGGGGTCTTGTGCCAAAAGGAAGAGGATCTTTTAGCCCACTAGGTTAACCGTTGGAGTATCAAACGACCTCCAAACGCGATGAAACTTGATAGGCGGCCTACACGTACTAAAACAAAAACGCACGACATGTCTCACCTCATTCCGAGAACGTTTCACGGCCACATACGAAAGAAGGACTCGGGGGTGCCACGGGCACGCTCATGAGTGTCGGAACTCGAAACGGACAACGGGAAGAGACGAGCAGGACCGGGTGCAAGTGACAACACGAATGCGATGCAATGCACATGATAACATGACATGGATGAAATGCACACACGCACACGACAAAACGAAGAAACCTGAAATGAAAGAAGAGCCCAGAATGCAATTGATTAAGTCAACGAAGATTGTATTGCCATAAATGGAAGGTATCACATATGGGGTGTTACAGTGGCCCCCTCATGTACTTCTTTCGCCAGATATTTTTTTATATTTTCAAAACTGACTTTCGTGGAGTTTCAGGGCTTTTTGAGTTGTGCAGAATAGGTCTCCAATGTTTGCTCCTTTTCCAGCCCAAAATTCCAGCTGCCGGCATTCTCCCTCTTCATGTAAACCTTGTAAAATAAGAGAGAAAAGGCATAAGTATTGTGACATAATGTGTAATAACAACCCATAATGCAATAAATATCAATATAAAAGCTTGATGCAAAATGGATGTATCAGCCCCTCCCATGCCATGCAGACCAAGGACCAGAGGGAGAACCCTTCTCCCACCTAGGCAGAAGGCCAAGGAAGTAGGATAAGGAGGGGGGCTCTCTCCCCCTTGCTTCCGGTGGCGCCGGAGTGCCACTGGGGCCATCATCGTTTGACGGCGATCTACACCAACACTTCTGTCATCTTCACCAACATCTTCATCACCTTCCCCCATCTATCTATAGTGGTCCACTCTCCTGCAACCCGTTGTACCCTCTACTTGAACATGGTGCTTTATGCTTCATATTATTATCCAATGATGTGTTGCCATCCTATGATGTCTGAGTAGATTTTCGGTGTCCTATCGGTAATTGGTGAATTGCTATGATTGGTTTAATCTGCTTGTGGTTATGTTGCTGTCCTTTGGTGCCCATCATATGAGCGCGCGCGTGGAGCACACCATAGGGTTAGTTGTATGTTGATAGGACTATGTATTGGAGGGCAAGAGTGACAGAAGCTTCAACCTAGCATAGAAATTGATGCATACAGGATTGAAGGGGGGCCAATATTTCTTAATGCTATGGTTGGGTTTTACCTTAATGAACGTTAGTAGTTGCGGATGCTTGCTAATAGTTCCAATCATAAGTGCATAGAATTCCAAGTTAGGGATGACATGCTAGCAGTGGCCTCTCCCACATAAAACTTGCTATCGGTCTAGTAACGTAGTCAATTGCTTAGGGACAATTTCGCAACTCCTACCACCACTTTTCCACACTCGCTATACTAACTTTATTGCTTCTTTACCTAAACAGCCCCTAGTTTTTATATATGTGCTCTTTATATTATTTCAAACATATCCCGTTACACCTACAAAGTACTTCTAGTTTTATACTTGTTCTAGGTAAAGCGAACGTCAAGCGTGCGTAGAGTTGTATCGGTGGTCGATAGAACTTGAGGGAATATTTGTTCTACCTTTAGCTCCTCGTTGGGTTCAACACTCTTACTTATCGAAAGAGGCTACAATTGACCCCCTATACTTGTGGGTTATCAAGTCCTTTTTCTGGCGCCGTTGCCGTGGAGCAATAGCGTGGGGTGAATATTCTCGTGTGTGCTTGATTGCTTTATCACTAAGTTGATTTTATTTGCTGTTCTAAGTTGTTCTCTATCTTTAGTTATGGATATGGAACACGAAATACCAAAAACATTAGGTGTACTTGCTACTCATGGAGATGGGGAACCTCCTAAAACCCTCGATGCTCAGTATGTGAAAAATATTATGTACTACTTTGATAATCCTGAGAAAACCCCATTCAACTATATAATGGGAGTAACGTTGGATCAACGTGAATACTTTAGGGATTATCGCTTGACACAAAAAGGGAAACTATTATAGGATCAAATTTATATGTTGTAGTGGTATGCTCGGCAACTATGATTGAGATATGATTATACCTGTTGCTCTAGGATGAAGGCTCCACACCTTCTGTTTTCATGCAAATTTAATGGTAATGAAACCTTAGCATCTTATGCTAATGGTATATATGATTACTATGATGTTGAACAAATAGAATAATTCATTGCTTTTAAGGGTGCTTATGAAATTGAATCTCTGTTTAAAAATATGATGCTTTTGATGATGATGTTTATAGGCCTGAAAATCTTGCTATATTGAAATATTGTTATTTGAATTATGAATATAACTCCAATATTGATGCGTTTATTGAGAAGGTGTCTGCTATCCAAGAAGAGACCAATATTTTGCAGGAGTCTATGGAAGAAAAATTTAATGACATTGTGAGCTCATTGGATGAAAAAGATAAGGAGGAGAGCGAAGAAAAAAAAAAGGAGGAAGAGCGGATTGATCACCCGTGCCCACCTTCTAATGAGAGTAACTCTTTATCTCATAGATTGTTTAATTTCCCTTCGTGCTTACCGAAGGATGAATGCTATGATGATTGTTACGACCCTGTTGATTCTTTTGAAATATCCCTTTTTGATGATGCTTGCTATGCTTGTGGCCAAGATGCCAATATGAATTATGCTTATGGATATGAACTTGCTATAGTTCCTTATGTTAAACATGAGATAGTTGGTATTGCACCCACACATGATAGTGCTATTATCTTTTTGAATTCTCCAAACTACGCTATATTGGAGAAATTTGCACTTATTAAGGATTATATTGATGGGTTGCCTTTTCCCATTACACATGATGATTTTGGTGAGTATAATATGGATGTACTTGCTGCTCCTACTTGCAATTATTATGAGAGAAGAACTACATCTCCGCCTCTCTATGTTTCCAACACGATAAAATTGCAAGAAACTGCTTATACTATGCATTGGCCTTTACTTGATGTGCATGAATTGTTCTTGTATGACATGCCTATGCATAGGAAGAGAGTTAGACTTTGTTTTTGCATGACACATATCACTTTGTGCTCACTACTAAATGCCAAATCATTGCTAATAAAATTGGCTTTGATATACCTTGGGATCCGGGTGGGTCCATTACTTGAGCACTATATGCCTAGCTTAATGGCTTTAAAGAAATCGCTGCCAGGGAGACAACCCGGAAGTTTTAGAGAGTTATCTATTTCTATTGTGTGCTTTTATAAAGTTTAAAAACAAAAAAATAAAGAGGGGAACCTAAGACTTTTTCAAAAAGAAAAGTGAAAGTAAGAAGGACGTGCATCGTTGAAATGGGGGAACTCCTTGAACTTTGTTCATGCCCATGGAAACTTTGCAAATCTTGAATTGCAGAGACTTATAAAAAATAATAATTATCCCCTTGTACAATTCCATTGTATTATAAAAATAATGTGCCAAGAGTTTCCTTTAGGATGATTAAACTGCTTGTTGGTTTGTGCGGTGCAAAAATAGAAACTTTGGTTGTAGTGCGCAATTTTACGTTTATTACTGGAACATCGAAAGGATCTGAGACCTTTCGCACAGTCTTGCTATACAATTTTTTATTTTTTATAATTTTTCCATAATTTTTAGGGTTACAGAAGTATGGTTAATGTGCAGATTACTACAGACTGTCCTATTTTCACAGATTGCTGTTATAGCTTCATTATTTGCATATGTTTGAATTCTTGTTGAAGCCTCCTTCACTTGGGGCCATAGAATTATGATATAATAAAGTGGGTAATGTTTGTTCATAATTATACAATAATGTTAGAGCAGTACATGATGGGATTTCATTGATCTTGTGCACTATCCCCCGCCACTAAAAGTTCGGTTAAGTTTTGTGTGGATGAAATGTTTGAAGATCGAGGAGGTCTCGATGTGAGTAGAAGGAGGAGAGGCAAGAGATCAAGCTTGGGGATGCCCAAGGCACCCCAAGTAAATATTCAAGGAGACTCAAGCGTCTAAGCTTGGGGATGCCCCGGAAGGCATCCCCTCTTTCTTTAACAAGTATCGGTATGTTTTCGGATTCGTTTCGTTCACATGATATGTGTAAACTCTTGGAGCGTCGCGTGCTTTTTTCTTTTCTTTTAATAAATGCACCATGCTGGTATGAGATAGTCCTTGGTTGATTTATAGAATACTCTTTGCACTTCACTTATATCTTTTGAGTATGGCTTTATAGAATGCTTCTTGTACTTCACTTATATCATTTGAAGTTTGGATTGCATGTTTCTCCTCACACAGAAAACCGCCATTTGTAGAATGCTCTTTTTCTTCACTTATATTTGTTAGAGCGTGGGCATATCTTTTTTAGAAAGAATAAAAACTCTCTTGCTTCACTTATATCTATTTAGAGAGTTGACATGAATTGGTCATTCACATGGCTAGTCATAAAATCCTACATAAACTTGTAGATCGCTGAATATGATATGTTTGATTCCTTGCAATAGTTTTACGATATAGAGATTCTAATATGTGGGAGGTACTAGTGAATGATTGTGGTTTAGTAAAAATATTGGTGTTAAGGTTTGTGATTCCCGAAGCATGCACGTATGGTCTCCTAACTATGTAACCAAATTGGCGCGCATTGTATTTTGATTGTTTATCTTTGCGTGAAGGTCGGGGGCGCGCGATGGTTAACTCCTACCAACCTCCCCCTAGGATCATGCGTCGTAGTATTTTTGCTTCGAGGGCTAATAGATTTTTCGCAATAAGTATGTGAGTTCTTTATGACTAATGTTGAGTCCATGGATTATACGAACTCTCACCCTTCCACCTTGCTAGCCACTCTAGTACCGCGCAACTTTCGCAATTCCATCAAACCACCTTATATCCTTCCTCAAAACAGTCACCATACCTACCTATTATGGCATTTCCATAGTCATTCCAAGATATATTGCCATGTAACTCCATCGTTCCATTTTTATGACACGCACCATCATTGTCATATTGCCTTGCATGATCATAAGACAGCTAGCATGATGTTTTCATGGCTTGACCATTTTTTGATGTCATTACTATGCTAGATCATTGCACATCCCGGTACACCACCGGAGGCATTCATATAGAGTTATATTTTTGTTCTAGCATCGAGTTGTAATATCGAGTTGTAAGTAAATAAAAGTGTGATGATCATCATTAGAACATTGTCCCATGTGAGGTTATAAAAAATAAAAGAGGCCAATGAAGCCCAAAAAGAGAGGCCAAAGAAGCCCACAAAAAAAAGAGGCCAAAGAGCTCAAAATAAAAAATATATAAAAAAAAACAGAAAACAAAAAAATGAGAGAAAAAGAGAGAAGGGACAATGTTACTATCTTTTTCCACACTTGTGCTTCATCATAGCACCATGTTCTTCATAAAAGAGAGTCTCCTATGTTGTCACTTTCATATACTAGTGGGAATCTTTAGTTATAGAACTTGGCTTGTATATTCCAACGATGTGCTTCCTCAAATGCCCTAGGTCTTCATGAGCAAACAAGTTGATGCACACCCACTAGTTTTCTTTTGAGCTTTCATACACTTATAGCTCTAGTGCATCTATTACATGGCAATCCCTACTCACTCACATTGATATCAATTGATGGACATATCCATAGTCCGTTAATTTGCCTAGTTGATGTGAGACTTTCTCCCTACTTTTGTCTATCACCACCTTCTATTCCACCCATAGTGTTATGTCCATGGCTCACGCTCATGTATTGCGTGCAGAGTTGAAAAGGTTCGAAAAAGTAAAGTATGAAAACAATTGCTTGGCTGACACCGGGATGTGCATGAGGGGTACCTTGTGTTAAGAAAAGGGAGCATAAAAGACTATATGACTTTGTAGGGATAACGTTCTTTAGCATTGATATTTTGAAAGACTTAATTGTTTGTTGGGATGCCCGAGTATTAAATTCTTTATGTCAAATGATAGACTATTGCTTTGAATCTGTCGGGACCCCGATCCTAAGTCACACCGATCTAGCATGTAACACATCATATCACTTTGCGGCCTCACGCATGGTATCCCCACGGGTGCCACCTTACCTGGCCCGGGACCGTTTGCGCATTTTGGCTCACGTATATGATAGAGTCGCTAGCAGCCATATGACACAGAACCCGGGCCGACATGACTAGTTATAAACCAAAAGTGGCGCTAAATTACAGGGACATGCATACATGACCCAACAATGCACGTGTCGGTCAGCAGCGAGTGTTGCCAGGCTGTAGCAAGCTAACAGGACTCTGGTATACACCGCGTGACATTTCCTCGGAGGGGACAGACATGGGAGCAAGGAATGACACATGCCGGTGTAATGCCCAGGATGGAGTTATACCTCCTACGTGTCGAGGCACGACTTAAAGGCATAAATCCATCCTAGAATGATCTCAAGTTTGGTAATCTTTGCAATCTCATGTAAAAGAGGGGATTGTAAACATAAATAGTTGGCTTACACTCGCCACGTCACACAATTACAATTCAAGTCTCAATCATCATACATTAAGAACATCACAACCCTCTAAGGGCAAAATCCAAATGCAAGATACCAAACTTAAATAACATCCACAGGCGGATCGAATCCTAGTAGGAGTCTCCACTACTGATCATCCGGATATCGCACATAGTATCGACTACGCTCCTCGTCGTACTCCCAATCCAGCTCGGTGCCATCACCTGGATAGCTCACAGCTGGACCTGCATCTGGTGTGGTGAAGTAACTGTGAGCCACAGAGGACTCAGCAATCCCGTTCCCGGGTAACAAGACTATTTAAGCCTTTGGGAGAGGATAAAGGCTGAAGAAAAGAATAAGTGTCTACAGCAGCAACTAGCAACTAGCTTACGTGAGTGAGAGCGAGAAGAGAAAGCCTCGGTCGAGAAGTGATCACGAAGTGATCCTAGCTACAAGCCCAACAATCATAACCCCTCCGTGTTCAACTCCCGAATCCCTATTCGGAAATTGACAGTCACGGAACACACGCTGGTAGTGTATTAGAAACATTGTGTCAAGTTATCTACAACCGGATATTAACAAGCTCCCATCTGCCACATAACCGCGGGCACGGCTTTCGAAAGTTCAAAACCCTGCATGGGTGTTCCAACTTGACCCATTACAAGCCCACGATCCGCGGAGTCGCAACTCCAAAGTGGGAAGACCCGAGTATCCTCGGAATCCCGTGCTCAAGATATACCAAACTAAGGTAAGGCTAATCCAGCAAATCCTCCCGGCGTGACGACACCCTGATAGTAGCCGCGCGTATCTTGTCTCAGGCCACGACCGGATGGGTGATCCCACAGGTTTTTACCAGACCTTGAGTTCCCTCGAGGTGGCCCCGCGTAACCCCCAGTTTGGACCAACACTCATGTGGAGCACTGGCCCGGGTTGTTGAATTAAGAAAAGGGTTTATAACTCCCTATGCAAGTATAGTTTGTTATTTGGCAAATAGTACCAATGTTGGGACTTGCTGGAAAAGACTTAGCACTTAGCGGTTTATCAAGGGGGTCCCATACACCCCAACCGTGTTAGGAACGCATAATAAAGGAACATAACACCGGTTTATACGGTTCCTAACGGCATGAGTGGAACAAATCACCAAGCAAAAGGCTTAGCCTTCCACCCTTGCCAATATATAGATGATTTCATTTTAAACATTTATATAGTGTGATAAAACCCAACCGAACTTCAACATGAAGCAAGCATCTTCGATCTTCACCTGCAACTAGCAATGCTATAAGAAGGGCTGAGCGAAGCGTACTTAGCCAAGCAACGGTTTGCATAGGTAGGTTGGTTAAACATGGCAATGGTTTACAAGTAGGAGGCTGACAAGAAGATCATGGGCATCGAGGCAAAACTATAGAGCGGAACTACTAGCAATAGGCAAAGATAGTAATGTTATCGGGGTTCGGTCATCTTGCCTGAAGAGAAGTCATTCGGATCGTAAGAAGGGTCCTCGTGCTCAACCTCGTTGGAAACCTCGTGCTCGTACTCGAACTCAGACTCTGCTTCCGGCTCTAAACAAAACAATCACACCAAGCACAAATCAACAAGATGCAATGCGCACTCGAAAGTGATGAATGCATGATGGATGCACTAAGGATGCACACGGAGCACGGAAAATATCACTCAAGCAAAACACCCCAAAACAATATAACAATCTGATATTATTAATCTACACAGAAAATCAAACAAGTTACATATAAGATTCGCTGAAATCGGAGTTACAGGCTAAAAGTTATGCCCGAAACAAGAAATGAGCGAAAGCTGAAAATTACAGCAACATAGCATCTTCGGAGCTCAAAATAATTGAGCTACAACACTCAAATATCTTGGCAAAGGACATGAACTCAAACTAGACATATACTACAGCAACTAAGTCCAAAGGTGCACCCCCAACGGAGCCACGGATCAATAGCAATGATCTTGGACATATTGAACTTGACAATAAAATTCTGGCAGCAGAATTTTATTGAAACTTTGGAGCAAAAGATAAACATGCTACAGCCACTTAAAAAGACATGTGAGAAGATGAATGGAAAGACAACAATATATACTACTAGGAACAATCTAGATCCACTCCAAAACTAACATGCTTTGTCCTAGAACATCACACGAACATGGCATCGGAACGTTACAGATTTCAGACTTAGTGAAAATCCACTATGTCCTAAAACAACAATATCATCATGGCATCTAAAAGAGCATGTTTAAGTCACCACGAAACTAAACATGGCAAGTGATAAGCACCTCATCAAAGTGCACATGAAGGTGATCCCGAAACACACAAGCATGCTTCATGGAGATAAGCACAGCGATAGCAACGAGCTCAACAAGATGGCATTTCGTAACAAGTGAAACAACATCACAGCCACATGGCACTTTGCAACGATGATAATAAGGCAAGAATAAATCTATCATGCTACCTAGCACATTCAACACGTAGAGCATGGCAAGACGAACACGTGGACATGTCATTTGCATCATTCGGACAAACGAGCTAAAAGATATCACATGGCAAAGATGTCATAAAAACATCACATAGCAGCAGTTTATATCATGATGCACTCTTGCAACAGCAAAACAAGCACCTAGATGATCTCTAACATGCATTGAACATATAAACCCTCCTAGCCTCGTAGTCACAACCGTTGCCTCCACGTCGCCTTTAAATCGCTATGCCACCGCCTGTTAATTCGGTGCCCCGCCGGGGGCATCTTTGTAGTTTCACGTAGGACACGTACAGGGTATAAAACTCACCAACTGCGATGGAGAAACCCTGGCCGTCGCCCGCCCCCGCGTGAGAGCGACCTAACCCGCGACCCCTGCCTCCTCCCGTGCCGCCGCCACCTCCTCCCCGCGACCCCCGCCTCCTCCCCTACCGCCGCCGCCTCCTGGGCCTCGCCCTCACCCTCTCCCCGCGACCCCC